>JAPQWV010000515.1:0-442000 GCA_027422505.1 Craterostigma plantagineum | reverse complement strand
ATCAAAAGTTTAATAAAATTTGTAACATTAGGTTAAAATAAATTGAACAAATTGGGCCTTAAGTAAATATTTGAATTTAAGCCCAAGTTGTTAAGGATAGGTATTAATATTACTTAAGCCATAGGGGAAAGATGATATCATCATGTTGTCCCATCAATTGAGTTTCCAACGAGTAATCCTTATCCCATTTAATAAATATATACTAACAATCAATAGAGAAACCCTCATTTTTAGCTCACAAGTCGAAACCAGAATATTGAAGCTTGGAAATCAACAGTCTAAGGGAGTTGTCGATCATAAAATCTGAAAATTCAAGGTAAGGTATACTACTTAAACTTAGTATATCTAAATTATGTCTAAAAGTTGGGCACGCCAATGACTATAAGGAATTCATGGATTATTTTGTTTAGAAAATAAGGGCTCTTAAGATACGATTTATGATCATAGGTATTCTAAGTGATTTATGAAGCATATGATACTTTCGAAAATTTGGTGTTCTTAATTACTTCTGGGACTGGAATTGTTAATTGAGGATATTACAAGAATTGAGATGACTTCAGTAAGGAGTTCACGAATGATATGATGATGAATGTTGAAACCTTGTTAGCTTAATGAAAGTGATGTCGAGCAATAGGGTTTTGTTAGTAAGATTTCGAATTTTATTAGCTGTAAAAGAATGATTTCGAGGTCTTCCTAGAAGATGTTAGATATATGTCGAGAGCTATTGATATTATATTGAGAGCTATTGCTAATGTCGAGACACATCTCTTATTATGTATTGCTTAATGTCGACATCCTTATGTGTAAGCACATCTCGACATTTTTCATCTTGATCACACAACATTTATTATAATATCGACACACCTCTCGACATTCCATATAAAAGCCTAATATATATACCTCGACTTAATATTGTCTCGACATTTGTTATAACATCTCGACATGGCTTATAATGTCGACATGTACATTTCAAAATCCTTGAACATTATTTAGGTAACATACCTCTCGACATTTAATTAATAATGTCGACATTTATCTCGAGATCTAGCACCATTTCAGTGTCGAGATTTACCTTATATCATATATTAAGATTTTATATTACTTAGTATGTGTAATATCGAGAATTACCATGAAAATGTCTAAGTCATGTCGAGGTTAATTCAAAATTGGGGTTCGAAATTTAGAAGTCAAAACTAGGGTTTTCAAATTAAGCCATTTTAGTAAAACTGTAATTAGACTAACAAACCCTAATTTTATACGTTTCTATATTTAGGGTTTGAAGATTTACGACATACCGTACGATAGGATTAAAATAGCTAAGGAGTACCAGGTAAGTGGGAATTTCAACTACAACACATAAATTGTTTGTACTAACCTGAATTACGTGGCTATCTGTTTATATGAGATTATGTGAATTATTTGCTATATATGATGATATAGCATGCATTTTAGTATTGTTTACATGAGCATGAACACATGCATACACGGCATGCACGGAAATAGTGAGATGAGAGTATGCATGGTATAATGTCGCTTGAAAGCGATGGATATTTGCCGATATGGGCATCTGATGTCGACTCACAGTTGAGTCTGGACTGCTTCTATGACACCATGACGACCCGGTACGTCATCGGATATATATTTATTATTTGGGCAGAATGCCCTGAATTGCGGTAGGTGCGACCTGGAGGAGGCGATTCGAGGGTGGCAGCGACACCGAGGGTATCTCTGGTGTTGGCGACCCCGAAGTGGGCTACCAGCGTGAGCGTCCGCGGAACAGCAAGTACCCATTGGGCCGAATGGCGGGCCGTCATGCATCCCAGTGCGAATTGGGCCGAAATGCGTGACTGGTATTTTATGGTTCGTCACCCTTTGTGGATTGCTGGACCATTGTCCTTATTGGAATTGAGCTCTGAAAATGGTGCATAGTAAGTCAGTCGAGGGCCCTGAGAGATATAAGATTGAGTTTGATCCTATTAGGGTCTGAATGCATTGGCGCGGATGCCTTTGCAAATGAGACACGTGCACGACATGCATTATTCCTACTTACTGAGCTTTATAGCTCATCCCATGTTTTATGTGTTGTAGGTACGCGCGACCACGGTATGTGATCGCTTAGGACGGCAAGGCTATCTTTTGAAGCTTCCAACGACTTTTGAGGGTGGTGTGTACATGAATGCGACCCGTGGGGCAGGAGATAGGGTTTCTTTTGTTGGAACTATGAAACCATCCTATGTAAATAGGTTGGGAGTGATATTTTGACTTGTACAGAACGAATTCCTTTATATAAAAGGAAAATTTTACCCACGTTTTCGCGTATGAAGTATTTTATATTGACATTAGCCACGTAAGTTAGTGTTAGAATTGATAAGTAGATGGCGGGGCGCCACAGGTGGTATCAGAGCTTCGGTTGAAGTTTCTGTAGACTGTTCATGTACACACACTCAAAAGTACGGAAGCGGCCTTGCTAGTAAGTTTCTATTACTGTGAATTTTTGTTTGCGTTGCATAATTTATTGGTCGTAGGGACTATCAGGGTAAATAAGAATGGGTAGAACAAGAGGTGATAGCAGTGGGAGTTCCAATCGGGGCAAGGAACCCGAGATACCAACTGATAATCGCGACACGGCGATTATCCAGCTTACCGAATTAGTACGCCAGCAGTCCGCCCAGATTCAAGAATTGATTCAGCAGCGGAACACTGGCGGACAGCAAAGCAGTGGGCTTTCCCAAGCCGAAAGAATAGAAATAGTAGGAGAAAGATTTCGGAAGTTAAATCCTCCAACTTTCGAAGATGCGATCGACCCAACTTCGGCTGAAGACTGGCTAAGGACCTTAGAGAGTATGTTCCAGTATAGCAGAATTCCCGAAGAAGAGAAGGTCCTCTGTGCTGCATTCCTATTGCGAGGGAGTGCAGGTCACTGGTGGGACACAATTTTAGCCATCGAAGACCCTCTTACAATGAGTTGGGAACGTTTCAAGGAATTATTCAGGAGCAAGTACTTCACCGCTCCAGTACGGGCCCAACGAATGAACGAATTCATTAACTTACGCCAGGGTCCGATGACAGTGGCGGAGTATATTCGGAAATTCGAACAGTTGTCCAGGTTCGCAGCTCATATGGTGAGCACGGATGCCTTAAAAGTTGAACGCTTCCTGGAAGGCTTGAAGCCGGAACTTTACCGAGATGTAAATATGGCCGGGCTTCAAGGAGCTACGTACGCTCAGTTGCTGAACGTGCTTTAGTGGCTGAGCAAGCAGAAATCAGAATCATCCGAGCCCAAGAAGCTAAACGGAAGTTCGTACAAGGGCCACAGTGGAGTGGAGGAAGCCAAAAGAAGCAATTTGTCTTAAAGGGTCCAAGGCCTAATTTTCAGAACAAACCCGGACTGCCTCAGCAGTTTAACCCGAATCAGGGTAGACCCCCAATGGCACCAATCTGCCCGAAGTGCACCCGACGACATACGGGCGTTTGCTTCTCAGAAAATGCTAGCTGCTTTAGGTGTGGAAAATCGGGCCATTTTGCAAGAGCATGCCCTGGAAAAGCATCTGGGAGTCAAACGACTGTACAGGCCAGACCACCAACAGTACCTGCCAGAGTTTACACGATAACATCAGAAGAGGCGGAGACAGACCCATCGGTAGTAGCAGGTACCCTATCTATCCATCATATCCCGACATGCATATTAATAGATTCAGGAGCCACGCATTCATTTGCATCATCTAAGTACGTGACGAGACTCGGGGTTACGCCTCAACAATCCGACTGCGAGTATAGTGTAACTATTCCACATGGAGCTTCTACTCGAACTAATTTAGTTTTACGAGAATGCCCAGTGCTAGTGAACGATAGAGAACTACCCGTAGACCTTATAGTTATACCTATGAACGACTATGAGGTAATCCTAGGAATGGACTGGTTGTCTAAGTATGGCGCTGTGATTGATTGTAATCGTAAGACAGTCACGTTCAGTACAGAGAGAAACGAACCGTTCATTTTTACCGGAACTAGCAAGAGCAAAATTCCCAAAATCTCTGCAATGAAGGCACAACGCCTGATCAGGGCAGGATGTGAAGCATACCTCGTATCTGCAATGACCTTAGAAGAACGTTCACCCCCAAAGTTAGAGGAAGTCCCAATAGTACGAGAATTTCCTGATGTGTTCCCAGAAGATTTACCAGGACTTCCCCTGATCGTGAGATTCAGTTCACGATTGATTTAGTACCCGGAGCTGCACCTATTTCAAAAGCTCCATATCGTTTAGCTCCAACAGAAATGAAAGAACTGAAAGAACAATTGGACGAGTTGCTGCAGAAGGGATTCATTCAGCCAAGCTTTTCACCCTGGGGAGCACCGGTTTTATTTGTCAAGAAGAAAGATGGATCGATGCGACTATGCATCGATTACAGAGAGTTAAATAAAATCACTATCAAGAATAAATATCCCCTTCCGAGGATTGACGACCTGTTCGATCAACTACAAGGAGCCACGGTGTTCTCAAAAATAGATTTACGATCGGGATATCATCAGCTGAAGATTCGCGAAGAAGATATTCCGAAGTCGGCCTTTAGTACTCGATACGGGCACTACGAGTTCTTAGTCATGCCTTTTGGGCTGACTAATGCGCCGGCAGCATTCATGGATCTGATGAACCGCATATTCAAGCCATTCCTGGATAAGTTCGTCATCGTATTCATCGATGACATCCTTATTTATTCAAAAACAAGGGAGGAGCATGAGCAACATTTGAGGAACGTCCTTGAGATACTACGCGAAAAGCAATTGTATGCTAAGTTCAAGAAATGCGAGTTTTGGCTGGATCAAGTCGCATTTCTTGGACATATTATTTCGGGAGCAGGAATTTCAGTAGACCCGAGCAAGATAGAAGCTATCAATAATTGGCCCCAACCGACAAATGTAACTGAAGTACGAAGTTTTCTTGGACTGGCAGGATACTACAGAAAATTTATTAAGGACTTCTCGAAGATCGCATCAACACTGACGAAGCTGACTAGGAAGGATACTCCATTCCACTGGAGCGATGAGTGCGAGCAAAGCTTTCAAAAATTAAAAAGACGACTCACTTCGGCCCCAGTCCTGACGATACCCACAGGAACAAGAGGATTTTCCGTATATAGTGATGCATCGAAGAATGGGTTGGGATGCGTTCTAATGCAAAACGGAAAGGTTGTTGCGTACGCTTCGCGACAGCTAAAGGATTACGAGAAGAATTACCCAACCCACGACTTAGAACTCGCTGCAGTTGTTTTTGCTCTGAAGATCTGGAGACATTATCTGTACGGTGAACGCTGTGAAATTTTCACAGACCACAAGAGCCTGAAGTACTTCTTCACTCAGAAGGAGTTAAATATGAGACAGCGACGATGGCTCGAGTTAGTCAAGGACTATGACTGTGTGATTAGCTACCACCCGGGAAAGGCGAACGTAGTAGCTGATGCACTAAGCCGCAAAACTGTGAATACAGAGCTACAAAGGCTCGAAGTGGAGTTAATACATGTGGGCGATATCGAGGCAAGACTAGCAGCGTTAACACTTCGACCTACACTGATGGAGCAGATTACGAAAGCCCAGGAGAACGACGAGTTATATCTGAAAATTAAAGAAACTCCAATGGAACAAAGATCTTCAGACTTCACCATACGGGATGACGGAAGTTTATACTACAGAAATCGTTTATATGTTCCTAACAATGCTGAACTACGTAAGACTGTCATGACGGAAGCCCATACCACTGTCTACTCCATCCACCCGGGAGCGACGAAGATGTATAGAGATCTACGAACCAACTATTGGTGGCCAGGGATGAAAAGAGAAATAGCGACCTTTGTAAGCCAATGCCTAACGTGCCAGCAAATTAAGGCGGAGCATCAACGACCGGCAGGAACCTTACAATCCCTGCCAGTACCTGAATGGAAGTGGGACCACGTTACCATGGACTTCGTTGTTGGCTTGCCTAAAACTGTGAAAGGCCACGACGCTATATGGGTCATCGTTGATCGATTGACCAAGTCCGCTCACTTCCTGCCTATCAGTTCAACATTCTCAATGGAACGTTATGCCGAATTATATATTCAAGAGATAGTACGACTTCACGGAGTTCCAATTTCGATCGTTTCCGATCGTGATTCAAGATTCTTATCCAAGTTCTGGATGAGTTTGCAGAAGGCCATGGGAACCAAGTTATCTTTTAGTACTGCCTATCATCCCCAAACGGACGGGCAGTCCGAACGAACCATCCAGACGCTAGAGGACATGTTGAGAGCCTGCGTGCTCGACTTCAAAGGGAATTGGGCCCGGTACCTTCCACTGATTGAGTTCTCATATAATAATAGCCATCATGCGACTATCGGAATGGCTCCATACGAAGCTCTGTATGGACGCAAATGCAGATCTCCAATTCACTGGGACGAAGTCGGAGAACGAGCGATACTAGGCCCTGATCTAGTGCAAGAAATGACGGAAGCAATATCAAAGGTACGGGAACGAATGAAAACGGCTCAAAGCAGACAGAAAAGTTACGCAGATCAAAAGCGTAGACCACTGGAATTCCAAGCAGATGATTTTGTATTTCTAAAAGTTTCACCGATGAAAGGAGTAAAGCGATTCGGGAAGAAAGGCAAACTGAGCCCACGTTATATAGGACCGTTCCGAATCCTCAGAAAAGTTGGTGAAGTTGCTTATCAACTGGAACTACCGAATTCGCTAGCTCAAATACATGATATTTTTCACGTATCGACGTTACGAAAATACGTCGCAGACCCCAGCCATGTGCTGAACACCGAGAATCTTCATCAACAGCTTAAGCCGGATTTGAGCTACGAGGAAAAGCCAGTGGAAATTCTTATGTACGACACGAAACGACTACGGAATAAAGAGATTCCGTTAGTCAAGGTATTATGGCAGAATCAATCCACCGAGGAAGCTACGTGGGAACGAGAAGATGATATGAGAAATCGCTACCCTGAGCTATCTCTCCCTGCCTGATTTCGGGGGCGAAATCCCTTTTAAGGGGGGGAGGATGTAATACCCGGGTCCCGCACGTAAGTTTGGCCAATAAATATGCATACTTATTATATGACTTACGTGACTACATGAGACATATTTTGTATGTGCTTAAATGATTTTATGTTATATGCCAACATGACATATATGACTTAGAAAGTAGAAGAATTAATTTAATTTAGGTTAGTTATTGATTTTAGGGTTTCTAGTACATAACATACTAACCTAGGAGATTTGATTTATTATATTCAATGTTGACACCACGTTTTGGGAAAACACGAATTAGTAGGAATAAATCCCGAAAGTCATCAAAAGTTTAATAAAATTTGTAACATTAGGTTAAAATAAATTGAACAAATTGGGCCTTAAGTAAATATTTGAATTTAAGCCCAAGTTGTTAAGGATAGGTATTAATATTACTTAAGCCATAGGGGAAAGATGATATCATCATGTTGTCCCATCAATTGAGTTTCCAACGAGTAATCCTTATCCCATTTAATAAATATATACTAACAATCAATAGAGAAACCCTCATTTTTAGCTCACAAGTCGAAACCAGAATATTGAAGCTTGGAAATCAACAGTCTAAGGGAGTTGTCGATCATAAAATCTGAAAATTCAAGGTAAGGTATACTACTTAAACTTAGTATATCTAAATTATGTCTAAAAGTTGGGCACGCCAATGACTATAAGGAATTCATGGATTATTTTGTTTAGAAAATAAGGGCTCTTAAGATACGATTTATGATCATAGGTATTCTAAGTGATTTATGAAGCATATGATACTTTCGAAAATTTGGTGTTCTTAATTACTTCTGGGACTGGAATTGTTAATTGAGGATATTACAAGAATTGAGATGACTTCAGTAAGGAGTTCACGAATGATATGATGATGAATGTTGAAACCTTGTTAGCTTAATGAAAGTGATGTCGAGCAATAGGGTTTTGTTAGTAAGATTTCGAATTTTATTAGCTGTAAAAGAATGATTTCGAGGTCTTCCTAGAAGATGTTAGATATATGTCGAGAGCTATTGATATTATATTGAGAGCTATTGCTAATGTCGAGACACATCTCTTATTATGTATTGCTTAATGTCGACATCCTTATGTGTAAGCACATCTCGACATTTTTCATCTTGATCACACAACATTTATTATAATATCGACACACCTCTCGACATTCCATATAAAAGCCTAATATATATACCTCGACTTAATATTGTCTCGACATTTGTTATAACATCTCGACATGGCTTATAATGTCGACATGTACATTTCAAAATCCTTGAACATTATTTAGGTAACATACCTCTCGACATTTAATTAATAATGTCGACATTTATCTCGAGATCTAGCACCATTTCAGTGTCGAGATTTACCTTATATCATATATTAAGATTTTATATTACTTAGTATGTGTAATATCGAGAATTACCATGAAAATGTCTAAGTCATGTCGAGGTTAATTCAAAATTGGGGTTCGAAATTTAGAAGTCAAAACTAGGGTTTTCAAATTAAGCCATTTTAGTAAAACTGTAATTAGACTAACAAACCCTAATTTTATACGTTTCTATATTTAGGGTTTGAAGATTTACGACATACCGTACGATAGGATTAAAATAGCTAAGGAGTACCAGGTAAGTGGGAATTTCAACTACAACACATAAATTGTTTGTACTAACCTGAATTACGTGGCTATCTGTTTATATGAGATTATGTGAATTATTTGCTATATATGATGATATAGCATGCATTTTAGTATTGTTTACATGAGCATGAACACATGCATACACGGCATGCACGGAAATAGTGAGATGAGAGTATGCATGGTATAATGTCGCTTGAAAGCGATGGATATTTGCCGATATGGGCATCTGATGTCGACTCACAGTTGAGTCTGGACTGCTTCTATGACACCATGACGACCCGGTACGTCGTCGGATATATATTTATTATTTGGGCAGAATGCCCTGAATTGCGGTAGGTGCGACCTGGAGGAGGCGATTCGAGGGTGGCAGCGACACCGAGGGTATCTCTGGTGTTGGCGACCCCGAAGTGGGCTACCAGCGTGAGCGTCCGCGGAACAGCAAGTACCCATTGGGCCGAATGGCGGGCCGTCATGCATCCCAGTGCGAATTGGGCCGAAATGCGTGACTGGTATTTTATGGTTCGTCACCCTTTGTGGATTGCTGGACCATTGTCCTTATTGGAATTGAGCTCTGAAAATGGTGCATAGTAAGTCAGTCGAGGGCCCTGAGAGATATAAGATTGAGTTTGATCCTATTAGGGTCTGAATGCATTGGCGCGGATGCCTTTGCAAATGAGACAGGTGCACGACATGCATTATTCCTACTTACTGAGCTTTATAGCTCATCCCATGTTTTATGTGTTGTAGGTACGCGCGACCACGGTATGTGATCGCTTAGGACGGCAAGGCTATCTTTTGAAGCTTCCAACGACTTTTGAGGGTAGTGTGTACATGAATGCGACCCGTGGGGCAGGAGATAGGGTTTCTTTTGTTGGAACTATGAAACCATGCTATGTAAATAGGTTGGGAGTGATATTTTGACTTGTACAGAACGAATTCCTTTATATAAAAGGAAAATTTTACCCACGTTTTCGCGTATTAAGTATTTTATATTGACATTAGCCACGTAAGTTAGTGTTAGAATTGATAAGTAGATGGCGGGGCGCCACAATCTTTGATAAAGTGATATCAAATGTCTATGTATTTTGTGCGTGAGTGATGAACAGGATTGCAAGTGTAACACACTCAACAACTACTACAGGATTTAAACACCAACCGTATATATATATATATATATATATATATATATATACACATATATATCAATAAGGTTATGTACAATTCAAAAGATAAGCTTTGCAAAAGCTAATTAGCATAAGAGGCATCACAAAATACTAGCCAAAATGTCAGCGATTCCGAAGAGTAGAATACGGTTGAAGGCTAGGAATGGGATTCAAAGGAAGAAAATGACATCGGAGATGGCTCAAAGTGGATGACTAAGGGCTAATGTGAGGGAAAAATTTTATAAGGCCGAGTGAGGATTAACCTAAGCGCCCTTATCATTTTCCTAACGATCTAAGGCAAGATGAGTATGAAGCCAAGTATCACTAGTTAAGACAAGTAACCGATGTATGACTCACTCGAGAAATAGATAAGGAAAATAACAAGGCTAGAATCCTAACATATATATAGTGGCTTTGTGTCTAGTGGAGCAACCTAATGACCTTTAGACACAAGAATGCGACTTAGACTGACAAAATTAAGCAATTAAATCGATCGCATGTCGGGGAAAAATTCTAAGTGACTTTAGATCAGAGCATCCTAAAGGATTTCGTCATCCCCCAAAATTATATATATTTATAATGTTTTTGAATTATTTTATTAATTTTTTTAAAAATTTATTTATTTCACGCAAGATAAAGCAAATAGGCAAAGAAAACACATAGCACAGAACATTTTTAGTAGCACAGAAGATCAGGTAAAGCACATATTACGGAAGATTCAACATGCCTAATTTTCTGACGAGGAATTGAAATCGTTTTTCATCCAATGCCTTGGTGAAAATGTCAGCTAGTTGGTACTCCATGTTCACGAAATACATATCTATGGTGCCTTTTTCTACATGATCTTTGATAAAGTGATATCAAATGTCTATGTATTTTGTGCGTGAGTGATGAACAGGATTGGAAGTGTAACACACTCAACAAACTACTACAGGATTTAAAAACACCAACCTTATATATATATATATATATATATATATACACACATATATATCAATAAGGTTATGTACAATTCAAAAGATAAGCTTTGCAAAAGCTAATTAGCATAAGAGGCATCACAAAATACTAGCCAAAATGTCACCGATAATTATACGCATGATGCTATATATTTCAAAAGATAAAGTCCTATAGTATCACTGAGCCTGTCACAGGTCGTCCCTCACATGCTCCACCACAGGCCAGCCATCGTCACCTCCTCTAAGTCCTACCTCCCGAAGGAGGATCTGCAAAATAATATTAATATTGGGAGTGAGTCGACAAGACTCAGTAAGTGCAACAAGAACGTGTATGTAGCACAATCGAACACATAATATACAAATAAGGAAAACAAACGTAGGTTTTGCCCTTCAACCTACTGATTTCCAAAATTTCAAATCATCGATTATCATCTCAATCACACAACAACAATCAACACTTATCAACACCTATCGACAGTTATCAACAACTATCGAAAGCTACCAACAACACTCTTACCGGCCACGCACGCACACCAACCCATTGGCCACACACACACTCCGACCCAGAGCTGTTGTTTCGATAGCTATTCGGCCCACATTGGCCCCTATGTCAACGCTACCATTATCACACATTCACGCACTTAGCCCAATCACTTCGTACATAACTTCTCATCATAACAATAGACCACAAAGTTGTTGGAGGAGGCCCGATTAATCGACGCCAGCCCCGAACAGCTCAACGTGGCGATAGCGGAAGCGCTTTTTGAACCGAGCGGCGTAGGGTGCCGAATTTTCGATTTTCAACATCTAAATTCGACCTAGCGCCCTTCAGCTTCTCCCGAGTGCTCAAGATACTTCTCTTAGCCTCAGGAGACCATGTCTAATCCGAACTTCTCACATTCGAATTTAATACAAATTTATTTGAATTAATAATTTCATTCCAAACTAGTTCGAACAAAGCGGCAGCCGACAGTGTTTCGACTATTTGGCGACCGAAACGATTTCCGATCGATACTAAATTTTCCAGATTGATTCTACACTTCCCGACGATCGCAACGAGGGGTCTTTCGAATCATTCCGACGTCGTTTGTTATTTTTCGGAAAATCAAAACAGTGGTTCAAAATTATCAATTCGATTAAAGCGGCAGTCTGCCGACTTTTGACAGTTTGACAACCGAAATGATTTTAGATCAATACCAAATTTTCTAGATTGATTTTACACTTCCCGTCGATCGTAACAAGGGGTCTTTCGAATCATTCCGATATCGTTTGGTATTTTTCATAAAATCAAATCTGTAAGGTTCGAAATATACCGTCGGTATACGTGAATGCACCTCGGATGAACGTCGCAACACTTCGTCTGGCTCCCGGGGCTTCCGGGCTAGATTGTCACGCCGGTATGACCTTGATCGAACATCTGAGCCTGCTCCTATGGCTAGACGCAGTTCGGTTTGGGCGTCGGGCTTCGTCGAACGATCCCGTGGCTCTAATGATGTGACTTAAATAGTACCAAGTACACTCTTTTCTTATTCTCTAGCCTTTTATTATTAAGAGTTGTGGCAAGTTGAAAGCAAAGTACCAAGTACAATTGCTTAGAACCTTAGCATCTCACGTTACCTTGTTCTCATTTATGCATGTATTTTTATTTGTTTTACACCTTAGCTCATGAGGTGTCTTGTTTTCCTTGTAGTATAAATCCACAAAGGTTAGTTTATTACATATTTAAGTGAGACACTTGTCTTGACTCAAAGAATGAGTCATATGCCACCTCAACTTATGTGGCAAGCCATGGAATTCTCCACATGTCCAAGACCATGCAAAATTTCAAGTAATTCCATGTAGGCCCTTTAGGTTTTTAAATTCTCAATTTAGCCCCTCAATTTTGAGTAATAAAATAATTAAATTCAATCTAATTATTTTATTTACAATTGAGCCTCATTTAGTTAATTAATTAAGCACTTAAGACAATCTGAAGTCCTAATTATTCCCGTGACCGTCACTGGAATTTAACTAAAATTATCGACACCTTGTGTCAACTATGCCACTACCTCAACGAATCCCATTCGTGGTTCCAGAGAAAAGCCCGCCGTTTTCGTTCAAGTTCATTACCATTTTTAAGCGCGACTCTCTAGGTCCGTCTCAACTGGCACGGGAGGAATCCGCGAGTCCCAGTATTCGCCTAGCCAATCCCGCGGTACCGGACAGATCCCTGTTGAGAACGAATTTTGATCTAATCGAAATTTGGGCGAACCGACTATAGTGTATTCATTTAATACATCTTACGCCTTTCACTTGCGTCCTGGTTAGGTGAGAGCCATGTAAATGTCAAACTCACTAACCCAACACTATGTTATAATTGAGACCCAACCGATTATTTAAACTCCGCTCTGTATCTAATACGAGCGAGCTTACCAAGCTTCGACCGAAGGCTTTACAACGTCGTTCTCCAATTACCTCATAGGACGTTAGCCTATACGAATATAGGCAGTGAATCCCGATAGCAGTCAAAGCCCGGCAATCACCTCCGTAAAGTCAGTTGTGCTTTGTCGTTGGCTCGTGTCCCATTTCCGAACACTTGCGGACCTAGCCAACTAGCGACAAACCGAAATCGTGAAAGAAAATCCGTCAGTGACCCTATCGGTCTGAGGCTGCTATAGTCATTCGTTCAATCATTGACAACATCCTAGTCATGTGATCAAGACTAATACGAGCCGAATGTCCGAATACGCAATCTCTCCGATCACCGATATCTCCATCACGACCCACAACCTCTTAGGTAATCGGTACACTACCGACACTATGTGGTCGTCAATGAATAAGTCATATTCGGATATCTAGTCACCCACCTAGAATCCTTAGACTTACGGACTTTTTATTTAATGCTGAGATAAGGACCGTCCGGTGTCTCCTCCCTCGTCCCCACGAGAATCAGACGTCCAACTCAAACATTTGGGTGTTATTTATTTATCGCACCGTCAGATGCCAAGCAGACTTTAAATTCGATAAATAAATAATAATGCCTTTATTATAATGAAATAAATATTCACTACTTTATTTTAACAGTATATACAATAAAACTGTCTATCGACCCATACATCATTGTGCGCCCTATACTATTCCTAGTCCTCGTATGGCATTCTGAGGGCACACTCCCTAACAGCCTCCCACTTGCACTCGAATGCCATGTGCTGCACCTAATGCCAGTCACAATGGTATCGTAGGCCCATCTTGTCCAGATGCTGTTCCATAACTGCCTGGGACAAGGGCTTCGTAAGTGGGTCCGCCACGTTTTCCGCGGTGGCGATTTTCTGCACGACGACCATCCCGTTTTCAACGAACTCACGTAGTACGTGATATTTTCTCTAAATATATTTGGACTTGCTATGAGATCGCGGTTCCTTTGCTTGCACGACAGCACCGCTATTATCGCACCAAAGTGCAAGCGGTCTATCCGCAACTGGTACCACAGTAAGTTCCTTCAAGAACGTTTTCATCCAAACTGCTTCTTTAGCTGCCTCTGAGGCTGCTATGTATTCTGCCTCACACGTGGAATCGACAGTCGTGCTTTGCTTGGAGGTTCTCCAAGATATTGCCCCACCGTTGAGCACGAATACAAAACCTGAAGTAGATTTTCGGTCATCCACGTCCGACTGAAAGTCCGAATCAGTGTAACCTTCTACTTCTAGTCCCGCTCCTCCATAGACAAGTGTTAAGTCTTTAGTCCGTCTAAGGTACTTAAAGATATTCTTAACGGCTGTCCAGTGTCCTTCCCCTGGGTTTGCCTGAAACCGACTAACCTCGCTCACAGCGTAGGCAATGTCTGGCCGTGTACACAACACTGCGTACATCAGACTACCCACTGCAGACGTATCGGGTATCCCACTCATCCGTCGTCTGTCTTCCTCACTTTGAGGTGACATTGCTTTCGACAAATGGACCCCATGTCGCATAGGTAAGAAACCTCTCTTAGAGTCATCCATTCTGAATTTCTTCAGGATTTTCTCTTAGTAAAGGGCCTGTGATAAGCCGATCGTTTTGTTCGCTCGATCCCTGAACAAGCAAATACCGAGTATATACGTCGCTTCTCCCAGATCCTTTATGGAGAATTCGGTTGAAAGCCACGCTTTCACCGACGAGAGCATCCCGATGTCGTTTCCTATCAAAAGGATATCATCCACGTACAATACAAGGAACGACACCATACTTCCACTGCTCTTTCTGTAGACACATGGCTCATCTACGTTTTTCTCGAATCCAAAGTTCCGAACTGCTTCATCGAAACGTAGGTTCCAGCTGCGAGAGGCCTGTTTCAGTCCATAAATGGACCGATTCAGTTTGCACACTTTGTGAGCATCTGCATGCGACTCAAAACCTTTTGGCTGCTCCACATAGATCTCCTCCATGAGGAATCCATTAAGGAACGCCGTTTTGACGTCCATCTGCCAAATCTCATAATAATAGTGCGCAGCTATTGCGAGCATTATGCGGATAGACTTGATCATGGCTACAGGCGAGAAAGTCTCCTCATAGTCGACTCCCTCCTTTTGGTTATAGCCCTTGGTAACTAACCTGGCCTTATATGTCACAACATGTCCGTCAGATCCAATCTTTCTCTTGTATATCCATTTACAACCAATTGGTCTAAAACCGCTCGGTAGGTCTACAAGAGTCCAGACTTTGTTTGAGTACATTGAGTCTATCTCAGCCCGCATAGCTTCAATCCATCTCGTTGAGTCAACATCGGATATAGCTTGATCGAAAGTAGCGGGATCTTCTCTTAGAAGTCCCCTAGTCGCAACATAATCGTGTTCAACGTGTGACATGCCATACCGCTCTGGTTGGCGTGGCACCCTTTCAGATCGTCGCAAGACTGCTTCACCCAGACCATCCAATTCCAAATCCTGTGAGGGCGTTTCGGTCGACTGCTCCTCGAGAGTGACCTCTCGACCAACGCCACAATCTCGAATGAACTCTTCCTCGAGAAAATGTGCGTGTAGGCCCACAACGATCCTCTGATCATCGTGAAAGTAGAATAGGTACCCCATAGAGTTTTCAGGGTAACCTATGAAACGACCTTTCAGAGACCTAGACTCCAAATTGTCTGCCTTCAACTTTTTCACATAGGCCGGGCAACCTCAAATCCAAATATGTGATAAGCTGGGTAAACGGCCAGTCCATATCTCATACGGAATGCCGTTAACAGACTTCGAGGGACACCAGTTTATGGTATAAGCCGCTGTCAAAAGCGCGTATCCCCACAATGACATCGGCAAATCTGTATAGCTTAACATAGAACGAACCATATCTAATAAAGTTCGGTTTCTACGTTCGGCCACGCCATTCAATTGTGGCGTGCCGGGCGGAGTCATATGTGATAATATACCATTCTCCTTCAAGAACTGGTCAAACTCGATACTCATGTACTTGCCTCCTGAAGCCGATCGAATGGCTTTAATGAGTTTCGACGTTTGTTTTCCACCAAAGCCTTACACTCCTTGAACCTTTCAAGTGCATCAGCTTTATACCTCATCAGATACACGAGTCCGTAACGACTGTGATCATCCGTGAAGGTAATAAAATAGTGGAAGTCACCCCGAGCCTTCACATTGAATGGCCCGCAAACGTCCGTGTTAATCAAACCGAGAATTTCCGTGGCTCTATTAAATGTCCCGGTGAAGGGTGAGCGGGTCATTTTACCTTGGAGGCACGACTCACAAGTCGGATAGGGATCTGATCCCAACGGTTTCAAAATCCCGTTTTTCTCTAACTCATGGATCTTGCGTTCTCCAGTATGCCCTAATCGAAGATGCCACAGGTACCTCGCATTTATTCCTGACTTTCGTTTGTTTGTGACAGTATTCACAGATACGTCGTTCTGGATGTTTAAATAGTACAAACCATTAAACAGTGTCGCGTTGCCAACATTTTTATTCCGATAGATAATGTGGCATTTATTATTATTAAAGTTAAATACATAACCATTCCTGCTCAAAACAGGAATGGAGACGATGTTCTTAAAACCCCTCGGGAGTACAAGACAATCGTACAAACGCAACACATGCCCAGATAACAATACAAGAGATCTTGATCCGACGTGGCTTGCCGAGAGACTATCCCCGCTTCCCACTCTAACCTCGATCTCCCGCTCCCCAAGCGCTCTACTTGGTCCCAGACCCTGCGTGGACACACAAATGTGAGTACTAGCTCCCGAATCCAATATCCATGAAGTAGAGTATACAGATGATGAACAAACTGTTTCTAAAACATTAAGTTCCTTACCTGACGCAGCCTGCTCACCCTTGAGCTTCGGACAGTCCCGCTTCCAGTGGCCCAGCGCACCGCAATGCAGACACCTATCCGTCGGCTTTACACCGGTCTGCTTCGATTTCCCAGAAGATTTGTTCTTCTTAGAAACCTTCCCTGTTGGCTTGAGCTTGTTGCCCTTCTTCTTTTTGCGTTTCTGGGGCTTCGAAGAGGTGGCGACAAGTGCAGTCTGCTTTGCCCTCTTCATCTGACCTTGCGCCGTTGCTAACTGATTCATCAGATCAGGAAGCGTCAGCGTCATGCCGTTCAGATGATAGTTCACTATGAACGCATTGAAGGACGGAGGCAGAGACTGCAAGATGAGATCGTTTTGTAATTCCCTATCAAATCGGAAATTGAGAGTCTCCAATCTCTCATCATGGTGATCATGTTCATAACATGTTCGCCAATGTTCTCACCCTCAGACATCCTCGATCGGAAGAGATGCGACGAAGCCGCATAGCGAGCTGTCCTAGACGTCTCACCGTAAAGCTCTTTCAGATGCTGAACCATCGCTCGAGCATCAGCCATACCCTCATGACTACGCTGCAGCGTGTTACTCATCGATCCGAGGACATGTGCCTTTACGAGCTGCTCGTCGCGCAGTCGCTTGTCATAAGCGGCACGAGCCTGCTCGGTTGCCCGCGCCCCTGGGGCCGGCGGCAACTCGGAGTCAATGATATACACTAGGTTCTCTATCTGAAGGAAAATCCTCAGGTTGCGAAGCCAGTCTGAATAGTTTGACCCAGTCAACATATTCACCTTGAGTAGTATGTTTAGAGCGGTAGACATTATTAACACTGAGAGAAAAAGCTGTAGAAAATAAAAGGCAAATTATGACTCCCACTATCTTTTCATAAACACCATTTTCTCCCATTGGATGTTTTGGAAGTTTCGTTGATAACTTCGATAGTGGAGTTGATGTCCCCGTGGGCGGATGCAAACCTCAACCTCTGTCGTTTTACTGGTTTGCAGCGGCCCACGAAGTCGTGCTCCGCACGAATCCGACCTCGTCGAATGTCTCAACAATCTTTGTCTCAGTCAGGGACCCCCATCGGTAAATTCGGAACAAGGCGGTATGACTGTCTAAGTGCGACCTATCAACTTTGCTCAAAACCGCACACTTGAACCGTACGTTTTGCCGCACAGTGTGATCTTGGCGAGCGGCGTTAACGCACACGAGCAAATCGAAATGAAAACAAATGCAAGGCGCCGGCATACCCGGAACCAAACCTTGCATTTAGGTTTCGTAACAACTTAACCCGAGCTTGATAGAGGACAGGGCATCCAATCCCTTTACTCACTTAGTATTTTATGGGAGTTTGTATTCTCATAGCAAATAAAAATTAAGCACGAGCACATAAATGCGTTAATTAAATTCCTAACCCTAGAGAAAGCAATTTAAATGGACAAATGCGCGGGCTATTTCTAAACTGGTCCTATTACATGGGTCGTAAAACGACCGGGTCTTTGATCTCCAAACGTCGACTCGTCGTCATGCGGGTCGTCGAACCCTCCAATCTCGCCTTGCGACGAACGGCCACCATTTTATCTAAGTTAGCTAATAAAGTGATAAAATACAAAACGGGGGGAATTATTTCCCGAACAACCCGTAATCCATGTACATATGGGGGGCAGTTAACGGCCCTTAAACAAGTAACCCGGTTAGAACCTAAGCCCGCGTAAATGTCCCACATAAACATGCAACACAGAATTTTGACGCCGGGTGCCCGACCGACGTCACGAGCGACGATAGTCTCCAAACTACGTCGACCGTTCGTTCACCACATCGGCTTTCGACGCCTTCGGTCGAACCATGCATGAGCCGTAGCTCTTATACCACTGTTGGAGTAGGCCCGATTAATCGACGCCGGACCCCGAACAGCTCAACGTGGAAATAGCGGAAGCGCTTTTTGAACCGAGCGGCGTAGGGTGCCGAATTTTTGATATTCAACATCTAAATTCGACCTAGCGCCCTTCGGCTTCTCCCGAGTGCTCAAGATACTTCTCTGAGCCTCAGGAGACAACGTCTAATCCGAACTTCTCACATTCGAATTTAATACAAATTTATTTGAATTAATAATTTCAAAAGTAGCATCAATCCATTCACATAACACATCACCCATGCACATTCACAATGCATATGAGATGTCATTCACTAGAGGGACTATGCACAAGTTAATAAGGATGTTCGAGTAAAAGAACACCATATAACATTAGAAATAAAATTTCATGACTACGTCAAAAGCGCCGTTCAACCGGGTTTAATCGAGTCATAATCACATTTTAGACATAAATATGCATTTGAAACTCTACGTACAAGCTCTTGCTCCCACGCACTTACCTTGACGAAGATTCAAATCTTTAGTTCTCAAACTACTACAGATGACTCCAATACTTTATTCTCTTCCTCTTGTCGAAGAGTCCACCTCGTTCCAACTCAAAATATCCTAGATAAACCATCACACAATTGCATTAAAATTATATGCAACTCTCATAGGCATTTATACGACCGGTTGGCAGGCATAAATATTACTCTTAAGCCTTCTATAATCTCTTTGTTGCATCTCTTCCCAAATTTCGAATTCACCCATTAATCAAGCATAAACACTCATTAACATGCTCAAAGTATACTTAGAAATACCTTAACATCATCATACTAACTCACAAACACATGAGGCTCAACAAATTTCGCAACCCTAATTTCTTATATCGTACTTTCCTCCACAAAAGTTTAAGCATAACGAAGACAAAAGTCAAATGCTTCCTTTTTACCTAAACTTCAAGCACTTCATCTCAACATCTTCTCCAAATCATTACTCTCAAAGCATTCACACCATTTTCTTATTGAGTTAGCCTTGCGTGAGAGAGGTCGTACGTCACAAGGAAATGCAATGAGAGAGAGAAATGAGAGATATAATACAAAATGTTATTTACCTAAAACGTCCTATTTCTTCTTCATTTTATATTTCACCCTATTCTTCTTTAATTGGATAATTTAGTCCTTTTATCTTATTTATTCTATTACCCGTAATTTTCTATATTGGCAATTTCACCTTAAGATTAATGAAAATTATTTTATTAATTTAAGTGGGGATGTTACATCCTTCACCCCTTATAAAAATTTCGTCCTCGAAATTTAAAGTTCAAACTTACTAAATAATTCGGGGTATTGGTGCCTCATGTCCTCTTCCTTCTCCCATGTAGCTTCCTCTACTTTGTGGTTCCCCTAGGGACCTTGACAAGCGGAATACTCCTTCTGCGTAGTTGTTTTACCCCTCGATCGAGAATTTGCACCGGCCTTTCCTCATATGTCATATCATCTCGAAGCTCAACAGTTTCATAGCTCAAGACATGAGAGAAGTCTGATATGTATTTCCTTAACATGGATACATGAAACACGTCATGAACTCCATGTAACGCTGGAGGTAAGGCGAGCCTATATGCCATCTGTCCAACCCGCTCGATTATAGGAAAAGGGCCTATATATCTTGGGTTTAATTTGCCCCGTTTACCAAATCTTACTACGCCTTTCGTCGGAATCGCCCGAAGAAATACCATATCCCCGAGTTAAATTCTAAATCACGACGTCGAGTATCAGCATAGTTTTTCTGCCGATCTTGGGCTGCTTTCATCCTCTGCCTAATTAACTCAATCGCTTGATTGGTTTCATGCACTAATTCAGAGCCAATTACCATTTTTCCACTTTGTTTTCTCCCATTTCGTCCCAATGAATTGGAGAACAGCTGTTGCGTCCATACAGTGCCTCATATGGTGACATCCTAATGCTCGAATGATAGCTGTCATTATATGAAAATTCAATCAGTGGTAGATAGGAATTCCATCTACCCTTGAATCCAATACACATGCACGTAGCATATCTTCCAAGGTCTGAATAGTACGCTCCGTTTGTCCATCAGTCTGAGGGTGATAAGCTGTATTAAAAGCCAATTTAGTACCCAGTGTCTCGTGTACTTTCCTCTAATACTGAGATGTAAACCTTGGGTCACGGTCGGATACGATGGTTCGAGGTATACCATGGAGTCTCACTATCTCTTTTATATATAAATCCGTTAATCTCGTCATACTATAAGTTATGTGGATAGGCAGAAAATGAGCCGATTTCGTTAACCTATCCATAGTAACCCAAATAGCATCATGCCCGTTCTTTGATCTTGGCAATCCGACGACGAAGTCCGTAGACACATCATCCCATTTCAATTCAGGTATATGTAGGGGATGTAACTTTCCTGCGGGGTGTTGGTGTTCAGCATTCACTTGCTGACAAATAAGGCATCGTCTAATATGTTGCACAATATAATTTTTCATTTCGTGCCACCAATATTGTGCTCTCAAGTCATGGTACATCTTGGTGGTACCTGGATGTACTGAATACGGGCTACTGTGAGCTTCAGTTAGGATTGATTTCCTCAAATCTCCAATGTCAGGCACACAAAGCCGATCTTGGAATCTTAGAATTCCATTAGGTGTAATATGGAAGCCTTGAGCTACCCCTTCTTCAATCTTTTTCCTAAGCTCCATTACTGTCGGATCGAGCAGTTGTCCATCTTTTATTTGTTGTAGTAGTGTAGGCTGTAGTACTAAAGCGTTTAGATTAGCCATAGAATGTCGAGGGACAATGCTCAACTCTAACTTTTGAATGTCTCGTAACAGAGGAGTCTGGATCACCGTTATATTGTTTGCCTCACCTACTACCTTTCTGCTCAATGCATCTGCCACCCTATTCGATTTTCCTGGGTGGTAGTGAATAGTAATATCATAATCCTTCATTAACTCAAGCCACCTCCTTTGCCTCATATTTAATTCCTTTTGGGTAAAAATATACCTCAAGCTTTTGTGATCCGTATATATCTCGCACTTCTCTCCGTATAGGTAGTGCCTCCAAATTTTCAATGCAAAGATTACTGCTGCCAATTCTAAGTCGTGAGTAGGATAGTTTCTTTCGTAGTCTTTCAATTGGCGGGAAGCATAGGCAATGACCTTGCCGTGTTGCATCAATACACATCCAACTCCAACTTTAGATGCATCACTATAGATCACGAAGTTCCCTTTATCGTCAAGAAGTGCTGGAACAGGTGATGAGGTCAATCTCTCTTTCAACTCTTTGAAACTCCGCTCACATTTGTCATCCCACTCGAACTTAACACCTTTCCTTGTTAGATTGGTCAAGGGCGCAGAAATAGAGGAGAAACCTTCGACATATCTCCGGTAACATCCAGCCAAGCCTAAGAAACTACGAACTTCAGTCACCGTCTTAGGCCTCTGCCAGTCCTTCACTGCTTCAATCTTGGATGGGTCTACCGTGATCCCATCTTGAGATACAACATGTCCCAAGAATGCTACTCTCTCAAGCCAGAATTCACACTTGGAGAACTTGGCATAAAGGTGGTGCGCCCTCAAAGTAGCTAATACTGTCCCAAGTGACCAATATGCTCCTCCTTAGTTCGTGAATAGATTAAGATATCGTCGAATACAATCACGAACCGATCTAAGAAATCCCTAAATATCCTGTTCATTAAGTCCATAAATGCCGCGGGGGCATTAGTCAAACCGAATGGCCTGACAAGGAATTCATAGTGCCCATATCGACTCCTGAATGATGTATTCGGTATGTCACAATCCCTAATTCCTACTGGTGGTAACCTGTTCATAAATCAATCTTAGAAAAGAACGAAGCTCCCTTTAGCTGATCGAATAGATCGTCGATTCTTGGTAATGGGTACTTGTTGTTGATGGTCACCTTATTTATAGCTCGATAATCAATAAACAGTCGCATAGTGCCATCCTTTTTCTTCACAAGGACTGGGGCTCCCCAAGGTGAGAAGCTCGGCCTGATGAAACCCTTAGCTAAAAGTTCTTGTAATTGTTCTCGCAGCTCTTTCATCTCAACCGGAGCCATGCGATATGGTGCCATTGAAATCAGTGCAGTACCCGGCAGAAGGTCAATACTAAACTCAACCTCACGGGTTGGGGGTAAGCCTGTAATATCACTTGGGAAAACATTCTGAAACTCACAAACAATTGGCACTTGTTCAGGGCTCGTCGAGGACTTACGGCTAGTTTCACATATGTGAGTTAACAGTCCTTCATGCTGTGATGGAGTAAATGTTTAGCCTCCAATCCCGAGATATCATGTATTTCTCTATACATAGCATCCCCATGAAATGTGAATTCTTCGAGATTGGGCGGGTGGAAAGTAATAATTTTCTTCGCACAATCAATAATGGCGAAATGCATCGACAGCCAATCCATTCCCAAAATTGTATCAAATCCATGTATATCAATTACCATTAAGTCCACCAACAAGTCATGGCCGACAATAGACACCCCAATATCCCGCAATACAACTCTTGAACTTAAGATATCACCCGATGGTAAAGCTACACTATACTCAACATCAGAGGCCTCAGGTTGTAGTCCTAATCGACGCATGAATGCAAGAGATGCAAAGGAATGGGTAGCACTAGAGTCAAATAGGGCACGAGCATGTAAGGAGGCAATTAGAAGATAACCTGATACAACTGTAGGGTCTATCTCTGTGGCTCCCTATATCATAGTGAATACCCTAGCTGGTCCTCCACTAGTCGATGCTTGCTGTTGTTGCGGCGGCGGGTACTGTCACTGAGGGCAGCTCCTACTAATGTGGCCCGAGTGGCCACAAGTATAACAAGACAGCGGGCCAAATTCTCTAGGTAGTGGGCATTCCCTAACCAAATACCCCGCCCTTCCACATCGATAGCATACACGCCACTTAGGACTCCCAACTGATGTAGCAGGCAAAGTCCCTCCTTGTGTAAGCCCTGATTGGCAGACTCGGCCTGCCCCTTGCCTCGTCCACTAGATTGCCCACGAAGCCTTTTTCCCTTGAGTTCGACGAGGACCAAGACCTTGCCAATGTGAGGATTGTGGTGTCTGATGTGGCTGAGGTTGCGATCTTTGTTGTTGCGATGGTACTCTCTCATCCGAGCATTGTGCGGCTCTCTCGACTCGTTGGGCCTGTTGACATATGTCGCTAAAAGTAGTGACAGGGAAGGCACCGACAATACAAGAAATCCCTTTCCTTAGACCCTGCACAATTCTGTCCACCCTCAACTCCTCCGTCGCCACTAAGTGTGGTGCAAATCGAGCCAGCTCTTCAAAGCGACGAGTATACTCAGCCACTGAACTCCCTTCATGCCTAAGTTTTTCCAATTCTGCAGCCTTGGAAGCTCTCACCGTCGAGGGAAAATACTTATCGAAGAATTTTCCTCGAAATTCTGCCCAAGACATGCCTTCGATCTCCATCATGGCCTCAACTGATGGCCACCAATAGGCAGCGTCACGTCTCAAGTAGTAAGTGGCACAAATTACCCGATCTAGATCTCCAATACCAGTATACCTGAAGATCACTTCAATTGCCCGAATCCACTCTTCAGCAATTAGTGGATCCGTGCCTCCCTCAAAAGTTGGAGGGTCCATAAGTCGGAACCTCTCGCCTGCGGTGCGGGAAGTAGAGGTTGTGGGCGATGGTATACTATTGGGAATAACATTCCTCACAAGTTGAGCCAATCTCGCTGTTGCCCCTCAGCCTGAGTATCCTGCGTTGGCGGCGGAATAGTACGTGGAGTTCGTACAGTCCTCGGAGCTCTAACATATGGTCCCCGTATGCTATCATGAGGAATAGCTTCGTCTCCTCTTATATCCTCACTAGTCCTATTGATTGTGGAACTTCCTGGGACTCCACTTCTTGGGGAATTATGGGTTTTTCGAGGCCTACAGAACCCTTCCCCGTAGTGGAACTCCCCGTCGACCCCTACCCCTTGTTTGTGGGGCCATGAGTCACGATCAATGCACAACTATTAACCAGAAATTCAAATTCCCAACAAGTCAGTACTTATGTACTACATATAATATATTAACACTTACAATTAATATTTACTTGAGGATGATGTCTGTCGGACCATGATCGGGATGCATGTGAGGAGCCTACAGAAACGACCTTGCTCTGATACCAACTAATGTAACACTCAACAACTACTACGTAATTTAAACACCAACCTTATATACATATATATATATATATATATCAATAAGGTAATGTACAATTCAATGGATAAGCTTTGCAAAAGCTAATTAGCATAAGGGGCATCACAAAATACTAGCCAAAATGTCACCGATAATTATACGCATGATGCTATATATTTCAAAAGATAAAGTCCTATAGTATCACTTAGCCTGTCACAGGTCGCCCCTCACATGCTCCACCACAGGCCAGCCATCATCACCTCCTCTAAGTCCTACCTCCGGAAGGAGGATCTGCAAAATAATATTAATATTGGGAGTGAGTCGACAAGACTAAGTAAGTGCAACAAGAACGTGTATGTAGCACAATCAAACACATAATATACAAACAAGGAAAACAAACGTAGGTTTCGCCCTTCAACATACTGATTTCCAAAATTTCAAATCATCGATTATCATCTCAATCGACACAACAACCATCAACAGTTATCAACACCTATCGACAGTTATCAACAACTATCGAAAGCTACCAACAACACTCTTACCGGCCATGCACGCACACCGACCCATTGGCCACACACACACTCTGACCCAGAGCTGTTGTTTCGATAGCTATTCGGCCTACATTGGCCCCTATGTCAACGTTTCCATTATCACACATTCACGTATCTTAGCCCAATCACTTCGTACATAACTTCTCATCATAACAATAGACCACAAAGTAGCATCAATCCATTCACATAACACATCACCCGTGCACATTCACAATGCATATGAGATGTCATTCACTAGAGGGACTATGCACAAGTTAATAGAAGTTCGAGTAAAAGAACACCATATAACATTAGAAATAAAATTCCATGACTCCGTCAAAAGCGCCGTTCAACCGGGCTTAATCGAGTCATAACCACATTTTAGACATAAATATGCATTTGAAACTCTACGTACAAGCTCTTGCTCCCACGCACTTACCTTGACGAAGACTCAAATCTTTAGTTCTCAAACTACTACGGATGACTCCAATACTTTATTCGCTTCCTCTTGTCGAAGAGTTTCCACCTCGTTCCAACTCAAAATATCCTAGGTAAACCATCACACAATTGCATTAAAATTACATGCAACTCTCACAGGCGTTTATACGAACGGTTGGCGGGCATAAACATTACTCTTAAGCCTTCTATAATCTCTTTGTTGCATCTCTTCTCAAACTTCGAATTCACCCGTTAATCTAGCATAAACGCTCGTTAACATGCTCAAAGTATAGTTAGAAATACCTTAACATCATCATATTAACACACAAACACATGAGGCTCAACAAATTTCGCAACCCTAATTTCTTATATCGTACTTTCCTCCACAAAAGTTTAAGCATAACGAAGAGAAAAGTCAAATGCTCCCTTTTACCTAAACTTCAAGCACTTTATCTCAACATCTTCTCCAAATCATTCCTCCCAAAGCATTCACACCATTTTCTTCTTGAGTTAGCCTTGCGTGAGAGAGGTCGTACGTCACAAGGAAATGCAATGAGAGAGAGAAATGAGAGATATAATATAAAACGTTATTTACCTAAAACTCTCCTATTTCTTCTTCATTTTATATTTCACCCTATTCTTCTTTAATTGGTATAATTTATTCCTTTTATCTTATTTATTCTATTACCCGTAATTTTCTATATTGGCAATTTCACCTTAAGATTAATAAAAATTATTTTACTAATTTAAGTGGGGATGTTACAGCAAGTGATAGCGATGGCACTTTGACTATCACTATATATGGGTATATTATTTAAAATGTACGTCGTGAAGCTGAGTCCGCATCCACAGCATTTGGGAGCAACAACTGGCGGCAGTCACGTATTCCGCTTCGGCCGTCGAAGTTGACAAACAGTTCTGCTTTTTGGATGACCAGCAGACCAGCTTTTCGCCTAGAAATTGAGCACCACCGAACGTGCTTTTCCTGTCCATTCGGCAACCTGCATATCAGCGTCAGTATAGCCGAAATAAGTTTGAAATTCGTACCCTTTGGATACCATAGTCCAAGGATAGAAGTGCCCTTAAGGTAACGTAGAATCCTTTTAATCGCGAGCATATGGGATTCTTTGGGATCGGCTTGAAAACGGGCACATAAACAGGTGGCAAACATGATATTCCGACGACTTGAGGTGAGCTAGAGAAGAGATCCAATGAAGCTGCGATACAGCGTGATGTCGACCGATTTTCCAGAGGGATCGGCATCCAACTTGCAGCTTGGTGACATAGAAGTGCTGAGAGGCTTGCTCTGATCTTGATGGAATTTCTTCAGAATATCCTTGATGTATTTTGTCTGACTGATGAAAATCCCATCTTTGAGTTGCCTGACTTGTAGTCCTAAGAAGAACTGCATCTCTCCCATGTGACTCATTTCAAAGTTGCTTGTCATTAGATCTCCAAACTTCGTGCAAAGCCGTGGATTAGTTGATCGGAAGATGATTTCGTCGACGTATACTTCGACGACCATCAGATCTTTATCTTGCCATTTGATGAAGAGGGTTGTGTCTATCGTTTCCCGTATGAATCCAGACTTCACGAGGAATTCACTCAGGACATCGTACCAAGCACTTAGGATGATGGCATCTTCATAAGTCGGACTAAATACATCAAGGACATTCTGAAGAAGTTCCATCAAGATCAGATCAAGCCTCTCAGCACTCCCATGTCAACAAGTTGCAAGTTGGATGCCGATCCCACCGGAAAAGCGGTCGACATCACACACTATCGCAGCACAATCGGCTCTCTTCTCTATCTCACCTCAAACAGGCCGGATATTATGTTTGCCACCTGCCTCTGTGCCCGTTTCCAAGCCGACCCCAAAGAATCCCACATGCTTGCTGTCAAACGGATCTTACGCTACCTCAAAGGCACCTCCACCCTAGGATTATGGTATCCTAAGGGCACTAATTTCAAACTAATTGGCTATACTGACGATGATTATGCAAGTTGTCGAATGGACAGAAAAAGCACCTCCGGTGGCGCTCAATTTCTAGGCTAAAAGCTGGTCTGCTGGTCATCAACGATGCAGAACTGCGTCTCAATATCGACGATTGAGGCAGAATACGTCGCGGCCGC
Organism: Craterostigma plantagineum; assembly: GCA_027422505.1. Lineage (NCBI taxonomy): Eukaryota > Viridiplantae > Streptophyta > Magnoliopsida > Lamiales > Linderniaceae > Craterostigma > Craterostigma plantagineum. Next base: position 413,781 of record JAPQWV010000515.1, on the reverse strand, counting down.
CAGTTGTTGCTCGCAAATGCTATGGATGAGAACTCAGCTTCGCGATTCTGGGCAAAATTAAATAATATACCCATTTACAGTGATAGCCAGAGTGTCATTGCTATAACGTGCAATTCTGTTCACCACTCCCGCATGAAACACATAGATATTAAATGCTCCCTCCACCCCAGCTACTTTATCACACAAGTTGCTGGGCACGCAAATTAAGGTAGCATTATCATAATAATCTTAGTACAATGAAAAAGGTTAAAAATGTATATTTTAACACCGTCTTTTAAGAATATTTAGTATTATTATATTAATTGTTTGTGATAGTTTTTTGATAAATAAGGAAAGGTGACAAAATTATTGGGACGCCCGAAATGGAAAAGTGTGATAAAATTAGCGGGACGGAGGGAGTATGATTATAAAAGATCACGTAGAAAAAGGCTCAAGGGGATTGACACGTATTTCGTGAAAATGGAGCAACTAGCTGACATTTTCACCAAGGCATTGGATGAAAAACGATTCCAATTTCTTGCCGAAAAATTAGGCATGTTTGAATCTTCCGTAATATGTGCGTTACGTGCTCTTATGTGCTTTCATATGTCTTCTTCCATGTGTTCTCACTTTTCAATGCTATATCTTGCGCGAAAATAAAAATAAAAAACAAAAGTATGTTTTTCATTAAATAATACTATAATAATAAAATTTAGAATTCAAAAATATTATACATATACCAATAATATTAGGGGAGTGATGATATCTTTAGGATGCTGATCTAAGTCACGGAAAGATTTCCCTGACATGCGACTAGTTAATTGCTTAATTTTGTCAATCTAAGTCGCATTCTTGTGTCTAAAGGTTATTAGCTTGTTCCACTAGATACAAATCCACTCTATATAAGTGAGGATTCTAGCCGTTTTATTTTCTTGGAATTTAATCTTGAGCGAGTCACACATCAATTACTTGTCTTAACTAGTGATTCTTGGCCTCATACTTGCCTTGCGTTAGATCGTTAGGAAAATAGGGCACTTAGGAAATTCCTCACTTGGCCATATCGAAAATCTCAATCTTTTAAAATAGCCTTTAGTCATCTATTTTGAGCCTTCTCCGAATATCTTTTCTTCATTTGAAACCCCCTTGAGCCTTCTACCAAAAATCAGAATCTTCGGCGGGATGTTCAGACAATAAAAGGAGGGGGAAAAAGATATAACAAAGAAAGAGATGACAAAAGAAGGTGGAAAACACACACGAGGAATGCTCAATGCACAAAAAGCAGTCCAAAAGAACCTGCCTCTCGACTATTAAAAAAATCATTAGAACGGGGCATGGATCTTGCTGTAAACTTCTCTATCGATAATCTCGTGCGCTCGTCAGAACGGATGGACCTTGAGGTGAACTTCTCCGACAATAATCTGGTCTTATATCGGGAAACGAGAACAGGAGCATGGCCTTGGGTTCGAACTCTATAACTGTGAACTTCTTCAAACGATAATCTCTGAAACCTATCTAGGGAATAAGAGAAAAGGAGCACGGTATCGGCCCATGAACCAACAAGAAGAACTTCGCCTTAGATAATCTCTCAGTCTCGTAGAGAAGCGGAGGTTCAGCTTGAGCAAGTGTAGACTGATACGAAAAAATTAAAGGATGAGAATGACAAAAAGATACGAGAAAAATGCCAAAAGAATGAGAACGACGAAGAAATGGAAGACGACGAAAAGCTCACTTTTCCCAAAATTAGTCCTTCCCTTCTAAGTCAGAGTCAAATTAAAATTCCTTCAAAGTCCCTTTGATTCCAAATCGACGATCTTTCGCATAGGTAATGATTAAAAGCGCATCGATCACAGGTAAATTGACTTAATATTGTTTGTGATGACTTGAGTAATATAAATATATTAATCCCAAGGTAAATATAAATGAGCGCTAGAGTGAACCCAGTGAGAGTTGTCAACATGGATCACACTTTGAACTAAGGACTATAGTTTGATGACGTGACTTGACGGCATATGATCATGGCAAGTATCTTGTGAAATTTTAGACGTGACAATGATCTAAGCAAAATAATCTGACCCCATACTAAATATAATAATAATATTTCTTGAAAATTTTTATTTTTTCTTATTATTACATGTTAAGAAAAATTATACATATAAAACATTTTAATATGCATGTTTATTTGCATGTATGCAGAATTGATTAAAAGTTATATTTTGTTATTTATCGCACATTCTGATATGCAGTATTACTTTGCATTGAGCAGAATTGTTAAAAATGCGAATATTTGTTTTTCCTCATCCCCTCGCGCAAAATTTTGAATACATGATTAGGGGACCATGTATCTAGGCTAAAATGATCAATTGCGTGCTCTACGAATTTTGACTTGAAATGATTCTATGTATTTGCGGCATTAATATGGAGTTTACGGCATTGATACAGAAATTAAGGGGGAGCCCACGTTAAAATTTAGTAATGATTAACTCTAACATTTCGACAATTTAGTTCCAAGTATTGCAGATTGATTGAAAATCGAATTTGGAGCCAGATGTCATAGCTCATAATTTTAGGGAGTTAATTGCACTTCAGTTTTAATAAACGGGGGTAAATGTGTGATTATTAAGTGAAATAAGGGTCAATCTGTATCGAAAAATTTGGGCGAATTTTGTAATTTTCGATCGCGTATTCTCGAGCGAAAATTGATTTGGGACCAAATGGTAATTTTTGCTTCCAATTTGTCGAGCGAAAATTAAACAGGAACCAATTGAAATTCTCGATCGGAGTTTCTCGAGCGGAAAATTATAATTGGGCCTGTATAATACGTGAACTCAAAACGTCCAATCAAGCCCAAATTGAAAAATGAAACTTAGCAGTTGAAAAACTTTATATCATGCAAACCTAATCGAAAAATCAACAGTGTCTCATCAAAATTCTCTCGCAAAACTTAAAAAGAAGAACCTATTTTTACTCAAAATCCTTCGATTTTTCACCCAAAATCGTCTTTTTAATGTAGAATCGACATCTATATGATGTTTGCGTGCATTTAAACACCGTTTGCATCTGCATTTTGATGTTATTCTCTTGATTAGGAGTAGATTTTCGATTGTTCTTCAAACTGTGAAAACCCGTATACTATCTTGCAAAGATTAAGGCCTATTTACGTGTTTATCTGGATTAATATTTGCATATTAGGATAGTTTCAGTGTTTTCGCTTTCATCTGATAGTATTGATTTTAAGAAACTGCGTCTTAAAGTAAGAGTCTGATTTTCGACTTAAACTGGGTTTTTTAACGTTTGAAGCTGTCGAAAAATGTTTTCGTGCACAAACAGTGTCAATTGAATTTAGATTCGATTAAATTACTGTTTGAATCGAATAAGGTTTTCTATCGCTAAATTCTGACTTAGTCGTTAAGATAAATGACGTAGAACGAAAAGATACTTAATATCGAGAAATCTAATTGGAAATTATATGCGAGCGAAAAACTTAAGAGTGAAATTGATAAAATAGATGCGATTAAGTTCGAGCGCAAAACTTACCATCGAAAACAGTAATTTCGATTTCAATTTTGTTTAGCGGCGATAAAATTAATTTTTCGACGATAAAATTTCTCGATCGTAACATACCGATGATTTTAATCGATCGAAAATTTTCTCGGCGAGTCACCTAGTTTCTCGTTGTCAATTTTCTCGATCGTAAAATTTCGCAACGAAAAACTATTTTAAAATCGAAATACTTTCTCGCCCGATAACTTTCCCAGCAAAAATTTTATTCACGTGCGAAAAATTTTTCGGTCGTAAATTTACGCTGAAATCAATTTTCTCAATCGTAAATTACACGAAAATTTTTCTCGATCGTAAAATTTCTCGTCTACAGTACCACGCATATCATGTTTAACACTTAGCAAAACTTTCTAAGTCCTTTTCACTGTAGCAAACCTTAGCGTTTAATATTTTCGATCGCAAGATTGAACGGAAATTTGAATAAGAAATCAGCAGTTGCTAAATCAAAATTGAAAACTCAATTGCACGTGCGAAAAACTTCACGGAGTAGTAAATGCTAAACACTTAGAAAAAATTTCGACCAAACTTCTTATATACATAAGTCAAAATTCACTTTGTATGATCGGAATGTAAAATTGAATTTCAATTACAAATTTATCAAACATACCATGACATGATAGACTATTATAGTTTGATTAAATAAATTTTCGACTCAATTAAATCCTTGAACTAATGTTTTGTTTTTCAAATTGATTTTCCAGACACCAATTTTCAGCTCGACCTGACTACCTTCAGGTGCCCGGACGATATTATAGTGTCTATATGCAAGGCCATCCCCTCTAGCACGCGCTCACGGTGACAACGTCAGTGCCCATGGTCTATTTGCAACAATTCTGTGGAAGAATTAAAAGTTTAGTAGTTGATGGCTCTTATCGCTTCACGACGGTCATCGGGACGAGACATATAAGCTTCAGCAAGGATGACTTCGGGCTCGTCCTAGACCTACCATACAGCCAATACTACGACCCTCTGCCTATGGGATACCGTCCACCGCTCACCAAGCTTGCACAAGTCCAGAGCAATGGAATCCCGCACACCTGGAAGACACTGTTCGGCATAATCAACAAGTGTCTATCGCCAAAGCACGTCGAGTTTGACAAAGGCAACGGCAACATTCTCTGAATTTTCCACGGCATCGCATTCTCGTGAAATTCCAATTTCGCTCAACTGATCTCGAATGATCTAGCTAAACAGACCAGACAAAAGGAAATAAAAGATCGAAGAATGTTCCGTATGCCCGGTGGTTCAACGTCATCATCCGACAACTCATGGAGATGCACAAGAACATCCATCATCTACCTCCAGGAGGGAACTACCAACCCCCAAAACTGAAGTTCTATCATAATCTGAGGCTCACAGACGTGGATCAGCCGTCGATGCCGATCCCATTCGAGCTACTTCGTCTCGCCAACCCCTCGGGAGACGTCTATAGGCTGTACTGCCGATAGAATCATCTCACAGAGCAGATGATTAGAGGACCCCCGACAGACTTTCATGTGAGCCTCCCGACAACAACAGCACCAACCTAGCCCTGAAGTCGAGCTTCTCAATCAAGTGGCTCAGGAGCTAGAACAGGAGCCTCCAACTCAGGAAACACAAGTACCAGACGATGATGCCAAGCTGATAGACACAGTGGCTCAAGAGTTGGAACTTGAGGCTCCACAACAATCGCTGTGAGCTGAATTGCCCATTACTGTGGGTGTGTTCCAAGGATCACTTGAGGAGATCCTGCAACTGACAACACAGTCTGAAGCTAAAACGGGGCAAAGCTCACCATCACAAGCTACTACGCCTGCCCCAGAGGCCGAGATTCCCACGATCACATCCCAGGGCCTCCACTGACAGAACCAGCCAGTGAGGATGTCGCACATAGATCATCTCCTCACACAGCTATCCCGTCCGACATCGAGTCCGACAAGGAAATCGGAATGATAAGAAGGACTCCAAGACGATAGTCCCTCTTCACATCTGTCACCACTACATCAGACACGCCGCCAGTCATCACTCAAAGTGCTGAGGCCGAAGTCCAGATTCCACTTATTACCTGCCCAGTTCGACCGGTGTCTGATACGTAGGTTCAATCTGAACCTGCCACAACATCCATAGATGAGAATCTTCAAGATTCGAATCGAGGATTGGATGGAAGTCTCGGACAGTCACAACCTCAAGTGACCACGAGCCAGCCTGAGGAGCCGGTGTTAGCTCAAGGGTTGTCAACAAGCGATATCAGTCGACCTGGTCCATCTACGGAGGCTCTCTCCGCCCAGTTTGTGACTGAAGAACACTTCCAAACAGCTCTCTCTGCGGCCATCGGATCGTTTGAAGACAAGATGATGGAGAGAGTGCTGGCAGCCATCGAGACATCCCGACGCGACACTGGGAAAGCACCCGTCTCAGAGAGCGCTTCAGCACAAGCAAACCTCCAACCCCACAACCCTCTCCCGCCGACCCACTCACAAACTCATCCATCCTCATCAACCCATACACCATATCCATCACCGAACTCCATGACATATTACTTGCCCGCCTTATAGGCCTTCCCACCCGAACGCCTCAGGAAGAATCCCTCTACTGGTGTCTCGTGGATAACCCTGAGCCACCTACTCAATCATGCCGAGGCCAAAGCTCCCGCACACGATGTTGACATGACAATCCAGACGATCAGGACCGTCATGAGGGGGGAAAACGACCTAGGACATCATCTAGTGGCAAAGGTGAAGGTCAAGAACAAGGTTCGGGCGCAACACAGACAAGCGCTGGACCCGGTGAAGCCTCACAACCTACTACAACAACCACCACCACACACCGCACCATCCATACTTTAACCCACATCGACCCACCAACCTTCCACCTAAGGACGCCTCCGTCCACACATCCACAGACGTCAACAAGCCCCTTGCTTCCAGAAGAAGAAGCAAGTGCAGCAATGCTCGTGGCCTTGGCAACCACTCAAGCCACTCCCTCGACTGCTCAAGAACAATCGGGACCATCTGGACATGCCTTCAACCCATATGAGTTCCTCGACCGTTACATATTCGAAGGATAGTGGATGACCCATACCATGCCCGATGAGATTCAAAGACAATGACTCAAGGACGTTCGACATTTCCTTCAAGCAGCTTCGGTGAACCTAGTCCTGATAGAAGACGAAGAACTTCAGGAAAGTGAAGACCGTGAATAGATTCCCCAAGGGCTTCCAGAGCTTATTGCTCAACAAGCGGCTTCCCCTACAAGAGAAATGCCAGGGACCGTTTGCATTGACACGCCATCGGAGAATATCAGAATCGAGTTCCTTTCCTTGAAGAAGTTCGAGAACATATTTGGAGCTCACCGGACAAAGTCAAGAAGTTGAATGAATTCGAGCTCAGAGGGATCTCTCACTGGTATCAGCAGAAAAGAATGACCTGTCTTTGGATACTGATTCATCTTGGACCAGACATGAGCCTGGGGATGACCAAAGTGCAAGCAAAGAGCCATTATAAGAGTCTCTTCCCAATATGCCAGCTTCTGAGTGTCTTTTATGCCAAAGGAGGCCTTCCAACACCCTACTGTGTCATCGAGCGATTAGACAGAACTCGAGAAAGCGAGAGCGACCTACCGTACCTCCCTGCCGAGGAGGTGTACCGTCTCTACCAGTTATACGTAGAGAAGTACAAGGGTCCTCAAGGCTTCATCAAGAAAGAAGGTCTCGAGGGACTCAACCGGTTCATGATGCGACAAGTCAAGTACTTCGCCACTCACGACCTTCAGATGGCTCTCGAGAGCAGCATGAAGAAGGTTAACATGACCGCGCCGCTCAACAAAGGACCTGAGATCGAAGGGCTTCCCAACAACCACGTACACATCAGCTCAGTCTTAGGGATCACTTATCACAATCCAATCTCGAAAAAGACTATGCTGATGCTGAAGACTGAGATTCACAAGTTTTGTGATGGGATGCTCAAGGTCATCAGGCAGAACATAGAGAAAAGGCTGGAAGAGATCAACAAAGAGACAATTCTCAAGCTTCATAGGTTCATGAGAGAACAACTGCTCATGATGAAATTACTTGAGGACATCGAAGAGTGACTGGAGCTGCGGAATACGCGGAGGAACTTCGAGCATGCGCTGGGCTTGCGCAGGTCGTACTATGGCCGACGAGGACAGATGGCGCGGAAGAGCAATCAAGCACAAAAGGGCAGAATGTAGAGTACACTTTGAATTGTGCTTTGATTTCATTACTTATCTTCGTAGATTGGGGCTTTTATTGTATTTGTCCTTTGTTTAGGACTTACCTTGTTATTTATACCAAGTATGTTTGGTACTTGTACAAACATTGAGCTTAATAGAGAATTTTGGTCAATTGATCCGAAAGGCTTGCAAATCGAATTCTAGAGAGAGAAAATCAGAATTCATTTCTCTCACTACTCGAAATCTCTCTCGAAGCTCTCGACGAAAAGTTTTCGATCGTTTAATTTCCATAATTCTAATCGATTACCTTAGATTTCAAGTCTAGGATCTAGGAGTTAATAAATTAGGACCTAACAGATGGGTACATTCATGTACCCCTCCGCCTAGAAGCCTGCCAGGAGCCGTTCCTTGTCCGTGCACCTCTCTGGCACCGGCTATCACTCACCGCCCTCATCGGCCCCGGGTCTCACATAACCCACCAATATTGATACAAATGATCAATAAACCTTCACTATAGTAACATAGTCACTGACCAAATATAATTCGAACGATGTCGAAAAACTCTTACCCTAATTTGTAGTACCAATATAAAAATGCTTGTACTACCAATATATAGATGTTCGTAGTACAGTAACATATACTAGTGTAGTACCATGCGTAGGTTACTTGTAGTATCTTTTTCGTACCACTTCTTTAATTATCGTAAACACGTAGATTATTGTGCAAATAAGGCAGGATAACTTACAAAATAGGGTACGTAATAAAAATTAAACACAAGGTACCGTTTGATTTTAATCATTGGGTTTAGACATTACTTCGGTGCTTCTTAATCATTTCAAAATGGCAGCAACGTACCCTTTTTTGATTTCTTTCTCTCAAAGAATCCTATGGACAGTTGATTCTCGCGTGATACACTTTCCATCGAAAAAGTTTGATCCATTCCAATCTTTAATTGGATCCTTTTACACTACCTTCCAATATCAAAAATCTTAAATGTAGTAAGATGTTCTTACTAGTGTCATCTTAATATGAAAGAAAGTCGGTGTTTTGATGTAATAATCATAATTCTAAATATTAACGAGCAATATTGATACTAAATGATATATAGTACTTATATCTATGATAACCTAATCATAATTCTAAATATTAACGTTCAATATTGATAACCTAGTCGATTAAGTAGATGTTCGTGGTAACATAACATATACTAGAGTAGTACCATGCGTAGGTTACTTATAGTATCTTTCCGTACCATGCTTTTAGTTATCGAAAACACGTAGATTATTGTGCAAATAAGGTATGAGAACTTTCAATATACAACACATAATAAACATTAAACACATGGTAACGTAAAAACAACACTAACTTCCAATATATCAAAAATCTTGACTATGTAATAAGATGTTCTTACTAGTATCATATTAAGTGAAAGTTTGTGTTTCAATTAATAATCATAATTCTAAATATTAACTCACCAATATTGATACCAAATGATCAATATAGTACCTATAACTATGGTAACATAGTCACTGACCATTCGAACGGCGTCGGAAAATCTTATCCTAATTAGTAGGACCAATATATAGATGATTGTATTACCAATATATAGTTTCAGTAGTACCATAACATATGCTAGTATAATACCATGCGTATGTTACTTGTAGTATCTTTGTCGTACCATGTTTTTAATTACCGAAAACACGTAGATTATTGTGCAAATAAGGCATATGAACTTCAGAAATACGGAACATAATAAAAATTAAACACACGTAATATAAAACATAAACACCAACTTCCAACAGATAAAAAAATCTTGACTATGTAATAAGTAGTCACTAACCAAAAATAATTCGAACGGCGTCGAAAAACTCTTACCCTAATTTGTAGGACCAATATACAGATGATTGTAGTACCAATATATTGATTTTGTTAGTGAACATATGCCAGTGTGGTACCATTCGTAGGTTACTTTTAGTATCTTTTTTGTACCACGTTTATAATTATCGAAAACACGTAAATATTGTGCAAATAAGGCATGAGAACTTTTAAAATGTGGAACATAATAAATAAAACACACGGTAACATAAATTGTAAACACTAACTTCCAATAGATCAAAAAACTTGACTATATAGTGAGATGTTCTTACTAGTATCATATTAAATAGAAAGAGAGTTGGTGTTTACATGTAATAATCATTACTCAAAATATTTACCCAGCAATATTGATACCAAATGATCAATATAATACCTATAACTATTGTAACATAGTCACTGACCAAAAATAATTTGAACAACGTCAAAAACGCTTATCCAAACTTGTAGTATCAATATATTTATATATAAATATATATATATATATATTTGTACTACCGATATATAGATGTTGATAGTATTATAAGATGTGCTAGTGTAGTACCCTGCGTAGGTTACTTGCTTTTTTGTACCACATCTAATTATCGAAGACACGTATAAAGTTTTCTAACATGTTAGATTCTGTTTTTATGTGACACAGCCTGACAAGCTCTGACACGGCCTGATATTCCAAACATAATTTTCATCATCTGCATGTAAAATGTTTTCTGACATGTCGGATTATGTTTTTATGTGATTGCAATCCCATCTAAAAATATCAAATGGGACAAAACTGCTTGTGGTACCATTTAAATTTTTTTTAATTCTACAAGTTAGCGTACCTTTTTTATTACTTTTCTCGTACTATTCATGTTTTGTTGTACCTAATGTACATATTTTCTAGTATCAATATAATGTGTTAGGTCCTCGATTATCAACTCAAACAATCCTAGGCATGAATTCTAAGGTAATCGACTAGAATGATAGAAGTTGAATCTCGATCGAAAACCTTTCTTTGAAGAACACGAGAGAGAAACTTTTAGTGTGAGATAGTTTTCGCTGTTCTCTCTAGATTTTAATTCAAAAGCCTTTCGGATTGATTCTCTAATTTTCTGTATTCAGCTCAATTGTTTGTACAAGTATTTATACCAAACAAGCTTGGTATAAATAACAAACTAGTCCTAATCTATGGACTAATACAAATAAAGCCCCTAATTACAAGGACAACTAATGAAATCAAGCACAATAAAGTAGTCTGTACAATCTCCTCCTTTGTGCTTGATGGCTCTTCAGTTCCATTTGTCCTCGTCGGGCAAAGTACGATCTTCTCAAGCCCAGCGCATGCTCAAAGTTCCTTAGAGTGATTCGCAGCTCCAGGCGCTCCTCGATGTCATCAAGGAGTTCAGCATCAGAGGTTGTTCTCTTACGAACCGATTGATCCTCAGCATTGTGTCTCTATTGATTTCTTACAGCCTCTGCTCTATTCCTCCTGATGACCTTGAGCGTCCCATCACAGAATTTGTGGATCTCAGTCTTCAGCATCATCCTACTCTTCTTTGCGATTGGATTGTGGTAGGTGATGCCTAGGACTGAGCTGGCGTGCACATGATTTTTGGGAAGCCTTTCGATCTCAGGTCCACGGTCATGTTGATCTTCTTCATGTTGCTCTCCATAAATCTGAAGGTCGTGCGCGGCGAAGTACTTGACTTGGTGCATCATGAACCGGTAGAGTCCCTCGAGTCCTTCTTTCTTGATGAAGCCTTGAGGACCCTTGTACTTCTCTATGTAGAGCTGGTAGAGACGGTACACCTCCTCGTAAGGAAGGTAGGGTAGATCGCTCTCGCTGAGTTCTCGAACTTTGTCTACTCACTCAATTACATAGAATTGTGTTGGAAGTCCTCCTTTGGCGCAGTAGACACTTAGCAGCTGGCAGATAGAAGATAGACTCTTATAATGATTCCTTGCTTGCGCTTTAGTCATCTTCATCCTCACATCTGGTCCGAAATGGGTCAACATCCAAAGATATGTCATTCTCTTTTGCTGATCCCAGTGAGAAATCCCTCTGAGCTCGAATTCGTTCAACTTCTTTACTTTATTTGGTGACCTCCATATGTTTTCCCGAACTTCTTCAAGTAAGGGAATTTCTATTCTGATCTTCTCCCATGGTGTATATATTCGAAGGGTTGTCGGCATCATTCTTGGAGGGGGATCCGCTCTCTGGGCAATCAGCTCGGGTAGCTTTGGGGGATCTGCTTCATGATCTTCACCTTCCTGAAGTTCTGCGTCTTCTATGAGCACAAGGTCTGCCGAAGCTGCTACAGGAACTGTCGAACGTCCTTGAGTCGTCGTCTCTGATGCTCTTCGGGCATGGAGTGGGTCATCCACTGTCCTTCGAATATGTAATTGTCAAGGATCTCATGTGGGTTGACTCCACTTCCAGATGGTCCCGATTGGTCAGGAGCAGTTGATGGAGTTGCTTGAGTCCGTGCTACGTCTACAAGCAAGGGGCTTGTGAAAGTCGGTGATGTCGGCGGAGGCATCCTTAGGTGAAAGGTTGGTGGGTCGATTTGGGTTTGGTGGGTTGGATGAGCGGTATGGTGCGTGGTATGGGTTGTTTGTGTGGTTTGGGTGGTGGTTTGGGTTTGTCCGGCTCCAGCGCTTGTCTGAGTTGAACCTGCGCCTTGTCCTTGACCTGGCCACTTGATGAGGTCCTAGGCCGTTTCTCCCCCTCATGATGATCCTGATCATCTGGATCGTCATGTCGACGCCAGGTGCGGGAGCTTTGACCTTGGCAAGTTTGAGTGGGTGACTCAGGGTGGTCCACGAGACGCCTGTAGAAGGATTCTTTCTGAGGCGTTCTGGTGGGAAGGCCGATGAAGCGGGCGAGAAGGATGTCGTGGAGCTGGGTTATGGAAATGGTGTATGGGTTGATGAGGATAGAGGACTCTGCGAGTGGGTCGGTATGAGTGGGTTGTGGGGTTGGGTGTGTTAGTGCTGAAGGGCTCTCAGAGATGGGTGCTATCCCAGTGTCACGCTGGGACGTCTCGGTAGCAGCGAGCACTCTCTCCATCATTTTATCTTCTAGAGATTTGATGGCAGCAGAGAGCGCTGTCTGAAACTGGACTTCAGTCACGTACTGAACGGACGCCTCCGTCGATGATGGACCAGGTCGACTGATGTCGCCTGTTAGCAACCCTTGAGACGACACCGGCTCCTCAGGTTGGCTCGCAGTCACTTAAGGTTGTGACTGTTCGAGACTTCCACCAAATCCTTGAGTCAAATCTTGAAGATTCTCCTCTATGGGTATTTTGGCAGGTTCTGAGTGAACCTGCGAACCAGACATCGGTAACTTGTGCAGCGGCTCAAGATTGAGGGAAGGTATGTCTACAGCGCTTGACGGTAATTGGATCTCAACGGCCCAAGTCTGGTGCGGTGGTGACGACGGGGAAGATAGACTCAAATGATACACTTAGTCATCTCGGAGTCCTTCTTATTAATTGGATCTCCTCATCAGACTCGATGACTGATGAGGTAGCCGTGTGAGGTGAGAGTTCTCGTTCTACATCCTCATTGGCTGGTTCCGTCATCTGAGGCTCGGAGGCTGAATCCTTGAGATTAGAGCCTCTGTCTCCGGCGTAGTAGCCGGTGGTGGTGAGGTGTGCCCCGCATCTGCCTCGAGCGAAGCTCCTTGAGATAGTACCTCCTCAATAGGTACTTCGAGCGTGCTGACATGAATGGGCACTTCAGCACCAAGTGATACTTGTTGAGCTTCGAGTTCCAACTCTTGAGCCACAGCATCTATTAGTGTGGACCAACATCTGGCATTGTTTCCTCGTGAGTTGGGGGCTCCATCTCTAGTTCCTGAGCCACTTCATCAATCTCGTGTCTTTAGGACTAGCATGCGGCTGTTGTGGCTGTGGAGGGCTGACGTTGAAATCTGTCAGGGGCCCTCGAATCATCTGCTCAGTGAGATGATTTTCCCGACAGTAGAGTTTATAGGTGTCACCCGAGGGGTCGGCGAGACGAAGCAGCTCAAGCGGAATTGCCATCGACGGTTGGTCCAGATCCGTGAGCTTCGGGTGATGCAAGAACTTCAGACGTGGGAGCTGGTAATATCCTCCAGGAGGCAAGCGAGGGATGTCCTCATGTAGTTCCATGAATTGTCGAATGATAACGGAGAACCATCTCGCATACGGTACATTTGGACCGTTAGTTCTCTTTCTGTCTGATTTGTCTGCGAGGTCGTTCCAAATCAGTTGAACGAAATCTTAATTTCGTGAGAACATTACTCCGTGAAATATCCGGAGGAAGTTGCCGTTGCCTTTGTAGAAGCCTGCATGCTTCGGAGACAGACACTTATTGATTATTCCAAAAAGTGTCTTCCACGGATGGGGAATCCCGTTGCTCTGCATCTGAGCTAGCTTGGTGGCGGCGAACGGTACCCCATCTGGAGGAAATCGTGAATCATCTCAGCGTCTGATGGTAGTGGGTCATAATTGTGACTGTAAGGGAGGTCGAGAACGAGGCCGAAATTGTTCTTGGTCATGCCTAGTCCCGAGCACCGAAGTGAAGCTGTACGCACCCTCAATCACATGACTTGTGATCCTCCCCCAAAACTGCTGAAGGTAGACCATCGGTACAGAGGCAGTTGTCGTGAGAGCATGCAGAGGGGATGGCCTTGTACGATAGACACAATTATCTCGTCCGGGCATCTGAAAGTTGTCAGGTCGAGCTGAAAACTTGTGTCTTGTACATGCAGGTACAGGTTTCGCTCATAAATGTGGTTGTATGTATGATAGCGATCCATCTGAAAATTGATGGGAAATCACAGATCATTAGTTCAAAATACACAATTGCATCAAAAATATTATTTGTATAAAACCATAATATTATTTGTATAAAACCATATTATTTGATAATTTGGCAATTGGAAAACAGATATGAGGCACATAGGTCATACGAAGTGAGGGATGATTTGAAAAGAATTTTTTTCGACATAAGTATATATGATATAGTTTAGTGCAATCGAAAATATTCTAAGTGTTTGAAGTCACTATTCACTCCCTGGGAGTACGAGGACGTACGAGGACTAGGAGTACGAGGGCAATTTGCTAACTGTGTAGTGTTTAGTAATGTAATTTGATTTCTTCTATCAAGGGAATGACTTTATTCATCATTAATTAATTATTGGATGAATAAATTAAAAGACAAATTATTAATTAGTCTAAAGATTTTAATGGAAAATGATGGGCAGGCCCTTTCTTTTGCAAGACTTAAAAAACTCTCTCATGGCCCAATCTGATTAGCATAGTGCGAGCAGGCCCGATTTCTACATGTCAGTCTTGCATCTTAGGGAAAATGACCAAGTCGCCCTTCACAGGAACTTTCACTAGGGCCACGGAAGTGCTGGGTTTGATCCACACTGACGTATGCAGACCATTTAAAGTAACGGCCCGAGCTAATTGTCGCTACTTCATAACGTTCACGGATGATTTCTCCCGCTACGGGAATGTCTATTTGATAAGACAAAGTCCGAAGCTCTTGAAATGTTCAAAGAGTATAAAGCATTAGTGGAGAAGCAAACTGGCAAGTTCATTAAAGCCGTTCGGTCAGATCGAGGCGGTGAATATATGAGCCTTGAGTTTGATGCATTTCCTAGAGAAAATGGCATCATCATACAGTTTTCCATGCCAGGCACGCCGCAATTGAATGGCGTGGCCGAACGGAGAAATCGGACGCTTTAGATATGGTTCGGTCGATGATGAGTTACACAGATCTCCCCATTTCGTTGTGGGGATATGCCTTAGAAACAGCGGCCTATATCCTTAAGAGGATATGTACCCGCTCTGTCGACAAGATTCCTTACGAGGCTTGGCATAATCGTAAGGCGAGTCTGAATCACATCAGGGTCTGGGGTTGCGCCGCCTTTGTGAAAAAGTTGATGGCAGACAAGCTTGAATGAAGATCATTAATGGCAAGATTCGTCGGATATCCCGAGGACTCAATGGGGTACTGCTTCTTCGTCCCAGATGAACACATGGTGTTCGTTGCTTTACGCGCTACTTTCTTGGAGGAAGAATTCATAGGCGAAGGTGGTAAAGGACGAGAAATAACTCTAAGAGAGTTAGAGGACGAATCGGCTCCTATTCCAGAGTCGTTGGACGACGTTCCAGAAAACCCGGCTCAGCCACAATTGCGTAGGTCAAGTAGGATATCTTATAAGCCTGAAAGATATGGTATGGTACACGTCGAGCATGGGGATGTTGCGACTGAGGGATGCGTCGGGGACGATCCCGTCACCTACGACCAGGCAATTGCTGGTACAGACTCCCTCAAGTGGCTTGAGGCTATGCAGGCCGAAATGGACTCGATGCACACAAACGAGGTTTGGACTCTTGTAGACCTGTCTAATGGTTTTAGACCAATTGGCAATAAATGGATCTACAAGAAAAAGATTGGATCTGATGGATAGGTGGAGACGTACAAAGCTAGGCTTGTAGCGAAAGGGTATGGTCAGAAAGAGGGAATTGAGTATGAGGAAACCTTCTCACCTATCGCAACGATGTCCATTCGAATCATGCTTGCGATAGCAGCACACTACGACTATGAGATCTGGAAGATGGACGTAAAGACCGCTTTCCTGAATGGATTCCTCCAGGGGGAAATCTATATGGAGCAGCCCAAGGGTTTTATGTCAGAAGCAGATGCTCGAAAAGTGTGCAAACTGAATCGGTCCATTTATGGGCTGAAACAGGCTTCAAGGAGTTGGAATCTTCGGTTCGATGAAGTAGTTAAGAACTACGGATTCATAAAGAATGAAGATGAGCCCTGTGTTTACAGAAAGGCCAGTGGGAGTAAGGTGTCGTTTCTAGTATTGTACGTAGATGATATCCTTTTGATAGGAAACGACATTGAAATGCTCTCAGAGATTAAAGCTTGGCTTTCAAACGAATTCTCTATGAAAGACCTCGGAGAAGCGACATATATTCTAGGAATTCGCCTATTTAGAGATAGGGCGAAAAGGTCAATAGGCTTGTCCCATGCCCTTTACTTAGATAAAGTCCTTAAAAGGTTTAAAATGGACGAGTCTAAGAAAGGGTTCCTACCTATGAGGCATGGGATTCATCTCTCAAAGGCTATGTCTCCTCAGAATGAGGTACAAAGACAAGAGATGAGTGGAGTCCCCTATGCTTCAGCTGTGGGTAGCCTGATGTACGCGATGCTTTGCACACGACTAGGCATAGCGTACGATGTGGGCGTATTGAGTAGGTTTCAGGCTAATCCTGGTAAGAATCATTGGGCGGCAGTAAAGACAGTTCTGAAGTACCTTAGACGGACTAAGGACTTGATACTGATTTATGGCCCAGGAGAATTGGAAGTAGATGGATATACAGATTTGGACTTCCAATCAGATGTGGATGATCGAAAGTCCGGGTTCTGTCTTTACGATCAATGGTGGGGCAGTGTCTTGGAAAAGTTCCACGCAAAGCACAACTGTAGATTCCAACACTGAGGCAGAGTATATCGCAGCTTCAGAAGCTGCCAAGGAGGGTGTTTGGATACGCAAGTTTCTGGAGGAACTACAAGTGGTACCTAGCATTGTGGATCGCCCACTGCCATTGTGGTGCGACAACAGTGGGGCTATTGCGCAAGCTAAGGAACCACGTGCTCACAGTAAATCCAAACACATAGAGAAAATTCCACGTGTTGCGTGGGTTTGTTGAAAATGGCACAATAGCCATGCAGAAAATTGCCTCTGTAGAGAATGCAGCAGACCCGTTCACGAAGCCACTACCACAGGCAGTGCTCGATCGACCGCTTGATAGAATGGGGTTAAGATATGATAGCACATGTATTCCCATGAATTGTCGAATGATAACGGAGAACCATCTTTCATACGGCACAGTTTTGGACCGTTTGTTCTCTTTCTGTCTGATTTGTTCCGCGAGGTCGTTCCAGATCAGTTGAACGAAATCGTAATTTCGTGAGAACATTACTCCGTGAAATATCCGGAGGATGTTGCCGTTGCCTTTGTCGAAGCCTGCATGCTTCGGAGACAGACACTTATTGATTATTCCAAAAAGTGTCTTCCACGGATGGGGAATCCCGTTGCTCTGCATCTTAGCTAGCTTGGTGGTGGCGAACGGTACCCAATCTGGAGGAAATCGTGAATCATCTTAGCGTCTGATGGTAGTGGGTCATAATTGTGACTGTAAGGGAGGTCGAGAACGAGGCCGAATTGTTCTTGGTCATGGTGATATGCCTAGTCCCGAGCACCGAAGTGAAGCTGTACGCACCCTC
This sequence comes from Craterostigma plantagineum, assembly GCA_027422505.1. Taxonomy (NCBI): domain Eukaryota; kingdom Viridiplantae; phylum Streptophyta; class Magnoliopsida; order Lamiales; family Linderniaceae; genus Craterostigma; species Craterostigma plantagineum. Next base: position 395,922 of record JAPQWV010000515.1, on the reverse strand, counting down.
AATCACATGACTTGTGATCCTCCCCCAAAACTGCTGAAGGCAGACCATCGGTACAGCGGCAATTGTCGTGAGAGCATGCAGAGGGGATGGCCTTGTAGGATAGACACAATTATCTCGTCCGGGCATCTGAAAGTTGTCAGGTCGAGCTGAAAATTTGTGTCTTGTACATGCAGGTACAGGTTTCGCTCATAAATGTGGTTTTATGTAGGATAGCGATCCATCTGAAAATTTAAGGGAAATCACAGATCATTAGTTCAAAATACACAATTTGCATCGAAAATATTATTTGTATCAATTTAATGTTCCAGCATGTGATAGTATGCTTGATAATTTGGCAATTGGAAAACAGATATGAGGCACATAGGTTATACGAAGTGAGTGATGATTTGAAAAGAATTTTTTTTCGACATAAGTATATATGATATAGTTTAGTGCAATCGAAAAATATCCTAAGTGTTTGAAGTCACTATTCACTCCCTGGGAGTACGAGGACGTACGAGGACTGGGAGTACGAGGGCAATTTGCTAATTGTGTAGTGTTTACTGATGTAATTTGATTACTTCTATCAATGGAATGACTTTATTCATCATTAATTAATTATTGAATGATAAATTAAATGCCAAATTATTAATTAGTCTAAAGATTTCACCTTGCAGTCTGGGTGGATAAGACATATTAATAGAACCCAAATATTGGCAGTTCAGTTACTGATTCTGTGGGGACAAGGGGCCCCAGTAAGCTGAGATACTGCAATATTAAAATAGTCCACAAGTCTAAGTCTCCAGTAGGGTGACTGGAATGACACGTACGACTTGTTTGTAGATGGGTCCAATATGGTTGTGTCAACCTTTCACTTGGGAAGTGGGAGCCCATGACAATGATACAAGATGAATCAGGGGATTATCTGTATTTGGACACTGACTCGTAATCGAACGATCACACGCTTGGATTGTCCTTGATCGATCGATTGATTGTAGTAGTATGCGTGAACCTTAGACCGAATGGGTTAACTTGGGGTTGATTGAGGTCTTGACTTGTCACTAGTTTGCTAGGCCCGTCTTACCAGTGGCATGGGTCAGTGGCGAAATGCGGTCTTGACTTTTCGATGTGATTGCCGGTTGAACTGCGGAGCGGGATTTACGGTCTCGATTAAATGCGAGGTTAACGTTCTATGGCAAGTTTAATGTGCGGGAATTTATCCAAGTCTCGGGCCAGAGCATATAACTGACTCACGATGGTCGTGGAGTGCAGTTTCAGAACTTTCACCGACATAAACGACATAGAGTCGAGTTCTGTAAGTTTGACTATGCGTGACTTTCACTCGACCGGGACAAACGTAAAGGGTTTATACGTATGATGAAAATCTACAGTCGGTTCGTGTATTATGATTAGATCAAATTCGTACTCAAGTTGGGATCTGTTCGGTACCACGAGGCTGGCTAGGTGAACACCGAACTCCTAGATACCTCCTGGGCCGGTTGAGACGAACCAAGAGAGTCGGGCTTAAAAAAGGCAACCGATACAACATCGTCATCAGAGAGAGAGATAAGTCTAGCTCCGAGATTGTGACAATAGGGTTTGGGGCTTGGCCAAAACCTTGATCGGCCGAAAATACTAAGTTTGACTAGTGAGGGGTAAAATGGTCTTTCCACCTCACGGTATATTTTTGAAATAAAATATTTGATATTGAATATTTAGTATATGATTCAAATTAGATTTAGATCTTTATTATTTTCTTAGAGAAATAATATTTGTTTGATTTAGAATTAAATAATGTATATCGGATATATATAAGTTTCGAATTTTTATTAGATAAAATTTCAAAAATTATAAATATATTTATATTGGATATTATATATTTAAAATATACTAAATATGGTATTTTAATTAATTAAGGTATTGGATATTTAATTAATTAAATATAAAGTTTGGATTTTGAATTCATTACTTGGTAAAACGAAGACTTGGTAAAAGGGGAGGTTTGAGGATTTTTCTCCACTCACCTTAACCTATTTTTGGCTAATCCTAAGAGGTATAAAGAAGTTTCGAGAACCAAAAGGGGGAAGCTAAATTTTCGAAATACAAGTCAAAGAGAGGAAAAACTAAGAGTTTTCTCCTCTCACCACTTTCTCTCTCGCACTCTCTCTCTCGTGGACAGCAAGCAGTTCGTTCTTGGCCTAGCCGCACATGCAAGAACAGCTGCGATGTTAGTAAGGTGCCGCCGTGACGATCTTGCGCAAAGACGGCGTCCCGTTCGTGTGCTTTTGGCGCAGGAGAGGGGCACTACGCCTCGGGGATCGAAGGATTCGAAGCTAGCCATCGTTAAGAGATTTCACAAGGTATCATGGCTGATCCCTTATCTTTTTATATCAATACGTTCTCGTGCTTGTAGCCGAGCGATCTTGGATAGGCGGGAAACCCCGTAAAATTTTAAATTCCGTCGTTTTAGGAACGTGGGTCCAGGAACCCTCGGGGATTCCCAACAGTTCCAGCATGTGATAGTATGTTTGATAATTTGGCAATTGGAAAACAGATATGAGGCACATAGGTCATACGAAGTGAGTGATGATTTGAAAAGAATTTTTTTTCGACATAAGTATATATGATATAGTTTAGTGCAATCGAAAAATATACAAAGTGTTTGAAGTCACTATTCACTCCGTTCTTTTTATCGTGCGAGAATTAAAACTTCTCAATTTAATTTCCTAAGTGCTGAATTCAAATATAGGATTTCTGTTCCATTTTACGATTGAGAATTTTATTCGCTAGATTTTGCAACAGTGAAAAAGACTTAGAAAGTTTTACTAAGTGTTGGAACGTCATTTATGTCACTGTAGCCGAGAAATTTCACGCTCGAGAATTCTGTGTACATTTGCAATTGTGAAGATTGAAATCCGCGCAAATTTACGATCGAGAAATTTCTCTCTTAGAATAAAATTTTCATTACAATTTTAATAGAGCGGGAAAGTTTTTCGATTGTAAGTAAGTTTTTCGCTGCGAAGTTTGACGATCGAGAAATTTTATCGTCGATAAAATTAATTTTATCGCCGCTAAAATTGTCTATCGAAATTGAAAATGAAATCGAAAATTATTTTGCGATAGTAAGTTTTACGCTCGAATTAAATTGCATCCTTCTACCTATTCTACCCGTTAATTTTCTCTTGCATAAAATTGTAATTAAATTTCTCGATGGTAAGTGAATTAGCAAACTGCGTTACTTAACTTGTCGACTAAGTCAAAATTCAGTGAACGAAAATCTTTTACGACGCAAACAGTACTCCAATTAAATTTAAATCCAATTGGAACAATTTGCGATCGAGAAAGTTCTTCGATCTCTGCATGTGTTCAAAAACCCAGATAGTCGAGGCTTAGAAATTGAACTCTAAAACGCAGATAATCAAAACTTTATCCTACCAGATTGATCGAAAAACCTTAAGATAGTCATTTTAAGCAGATATTGTATCAAATAATCACAAAACAAGCTCTAAAGCTTGCACGGTTTTTTCAAATCTATCACAGTCGAGAAACAAATCACAAATCGAAAGAAAAATTCCAGATTGTGGATGCTAATGAAAAAAATCAATACGCAAACACATAAAAATTGTCGAATCTACCTCTGAAAGACAGTTAAGAGTTGAATATCAAAGAACAAGTTGTTTGATTTTGAGATTCTATCTTTCGAATGAGTTTTGCGTGAGAGAAAAATGTTCGACTGTTGGTATTCATGTAAGGTTTTGCGTAAAAAAATTTCGACTGCAAAAAGTGAATTTTTAATTAATGAGTGGATTTGATGTGTTGGGTTTTCGATGGGACATTTTCGCTATAGAAATAGATCAGGCCCAACACTGTTTTCGCTCGAGAAACTATAGATGTGGCCCACTACTGTTTACGCTCGAGAAACTTTGAATTGAAAAATTTATCTCCTAATCAATTTCTCGACCATAAGTTTTGCGATTGAGGTAAAATTCAGGACCATCACCATTTACGCACGAGAAAATTGGAATTGTAAATTACTCTTCTATCCAATTTCTCGATCGTAAGTTTCTCTTAAATTTTCAGATTGACCACAGTTTCAATATAAAACCACAAAATTACTCCCCCAAGTATAAACGGAAGTGCAATTAACTCCCTGTATATTCGAAGGAATGACATTTGGCTCCAAAATTGATCTTCGAAATTCTGTAGTACTTAGAGCAAAATGTCGAGAATGTTAAATTTAATTAGGAAGTAGTTGTTTTAATAAGGCTTCCCCTGAATTGCTTTACCAATGTATTGAGTTCACGATCATGAAATTTGTGAAGTCCTCCTTATTTAAGCATTGTCCAAAGCGAATCAAAACGGAAATTTCTGCAACACTTAAAGAAAGAACATCAAAAATATTTGGAGCTCAAAACATGGAATCAGTATAGATGCTCCGCCTCAAATAGTGCACCTATATCGATTTACCACGTAATCATGCAAATCAATACAAGTAACAATCATTATAACACGCAATTGATCAATTTAGACTAGATACATGTTCCCCTAAACATGTAATAAAGATTTGCGCGAGGGTATGAGAAAAATCAAATATTCGCATTTTATTCAATGCAATACCAATGCAAGTTAAATATGCATTCAAAATGTGCGAATTTTAAGACGATAAAATTTTCGCATTTATACAAGTCAATACATAAGAAATTATAGAATTTCATGTCAAAATGTGCGACTTTTGTTTTTCATTTTAATATTTATAATAGTATATTATTTTGCTTCAATAGATCGTCACGCCTAAATTTTCGTATGACACTTGAAAAACACTCTGCCGTCAAGTCTTGTCATCAAACTAAAGTCTAAGGTTCATAGAAAGATCCATTTTGACAACTCTCACTAAGTTCACTCTAGCACTCTATTATTTTTTACTCGGGGATTTTATATTTATATCGCTCAAGTCAACACAAGCATATTTAATCATTTCACCTAAGCGAGAGATCGTCGTTTTTGGAATCAAATGGACTTTCAAGGGTTGAATTTGGCTATGACTTAGAAAGGAAGGAATTTAGAGGAAAAGGTGAGCTTATTTTTTTCGTCTTCCATTTCTACGTCCATCTCCTTCTTTTCTTTCGGCAAATTTTTTTTCATCTTTTCAATCCCCTCCCTTATTTTTATTATTATTATTTTTAATACCCCTTTTATGCTCAAGCTGAAGCTCTGCTTCTCCACGAGGCTCTAGGAGATTATCGTAGGCGAAGTTCTTGTTGGTTCACGGCCCGATACCGTGCTCCTCTTCTCTTAATCCCTAGAGAGGTTTCAGAGATTAACAATTTGGAGAAGTTCACGGTTATGGAATTCGTACCCAAGGCTGCGATCCTCTTCTCGTTTCCCAATATAAGACCGGATTATCGTTGGAGAAGTTCACTTCGTGGTGCTCCTCTTTCCAGCCGTTCTGACGAGCGTACGAGATTATCAACGGAGAAGTTCACAGCAGGATCCATGCCTTCTTTTTGTAGTTTCCAAAAGCAGGTTCGTTCGGTCTGTTTTTGTGCGTTGAGCATTGCCTTCTTTTGCATCTTTTTTTTCTCCCCCTACTTTTCTCGTTTGAACAACCATTCGAAGAGTATAAAATCGGTTTAAGGTTGGAATGGGTTTCAAATGAAGAAGATGAATTCGGAGAAGGTCCAAAGTGGATGACTAAGGGCTATGGTATTGGAAAGGATTATATAAGGCTGAGTGAGGGATTACCTAAATGCCCAAATCATTTTCCTAACGATCTAAATGAACGCGAGTATGAAACCAAGTATCACTAGTAAAGACAATCAATTGAAGTGTGACTTCACTCGAGAGATAAATCCAAAGAGGGAAAACTTGAAAGGCTAGAGACCTCACATTTGAAGGGTGATTTTGTGTCTAGTGTATTAAACTAAAGACCTTTAGACACAAGAATGTGACTTAGACTGACAGAATTAAGCAGTTGAATCAGTCGTATGTCGGGAAAAATTCTACGTGACTTAGACCGAAGCATCCTAAATGATCTCGTCGTCCCCCTGAATTATAGCTATATGTATAGTTTATTTTTATTTTATTTTAATTTAAATTTTTTTATTTTTTTATTTTCACGCAAGATATGACAAATGAGCATGGAAAACACATAGAATAGAGCATGTGATAGCACGGAAGATCAGGTAAAGCACATATCATGGGAGATTCAACATGCCTAATTTTCCGACAAGGAATTGGAATCGTTTTTCATCCAATGGCTTGGTGAAAATATTGGCTAACTGGTACTCCGTCTTCACAAAATACATGTCAATTGTGCCCTTTTCTACATGATCTTTGATAAAGTGATATCTAATATCCATGTGCTTCGTGCGTGAATGGTGAACAGGATTGCACGTAATCGCAATGGCACTTTGGCTATCACTATATATGGTATATTATTTAAATTGTACCCATAATCACGAAGCTGAGTCCGCATCCACGACATCTGCGCGCAACAGCTGACGGTTGCGACGTATTCAGCTTCAGCCGTCGCAGTTGAGATGCAATTTTGCTTTTTGGATGACCAGCAGACTAGCTTTTAGCCTAGAAATTGAGCACCACCGGAGGTGCTTTTCCCGTCCATTCGGCAACCTGCATAATCAGCGTCAGTGTAGCCGATAAGTTTGAAGTTCGTACCTTTAGGATACCATAGTCCTAAGGTAGATGTGCCCTTAAGGTAGCGAAGAATATGCTTCACCGCAAGCATGTGGGATTCCTTGGGATCGGCTTGGAAGCGAGCACAGAGACAGGTGGCAAGCATGATGTCCGGTCGGCTAGAAGTTAGGTAGAGAAGAGATCCAATTATGCTGCGATAGTGTGATGTCGACCAATTTTCCTGCGGGATCGGCATCCAACTTGCAGCTTGTTGACATGGGAGTATTACGAGGCTTCCTCTGAACTTGATGGAACTTTTTCAAGAAGTCCTTGATGTACTTTGTTTGACTGATAAATATCCCGTCATCGAGCTGCCTGACTTGAAGTCCTAGGAAGAATTGCATCTCTCCCATGTGGCTCATTTTGAATTTACTCTTCATGAGATCTCCAAACTTCTTGCAAAGCTGCAAATTAGTAGAACCAAAAATGATGTCATCGACGTAAACCTGGACGACCATCAGATCCTTGTCTTGCCATTTGATGAAGAGGGTCGTATCAATTGTTCCTCGGATAAATCCAGACATTACGAGGAAGTCACTCAAGACATCGTAGCAAGCACGTGGGGCTTGTTTTAGTCCACAGAGAGCTTTATCCAATCGATAGACGTGATCGGGGTGTTCTTGATCAATGAAGTTTTCTGACTGAGCGACATATGTTAGGAATATGCCCTCGAATGCTATACGAGGATTAGATTGTATAGGGCATTAGCTTATAAATCATTCGACCTTTTATGTAATAAGATATTTTTTATGTGTTTATTGAAAGGCGTTGTTCGTTTATTGGATATAAGAGTACTATACTAAGCATCCGGTAAAGCAATAAATGAACAAATCCAAATGTATCGAGTTAAGTCACTGTTCTTGATGGGTACGAGAGAGGAAGACACTAGTGGACTCCTAACCTCGAGCATTAAAAGTCCGTAATCCTTAGGCTGCAGTTGGGTGCTGGATAACCGATTACGACTTATTTGTCCATGACCTATCGAGTGCCGATATCCCGCTTGGAAGCAGAGGTCATGACTTGTGATGCGAGTCGAATCAAGGGATTGAATCGTTTCAGGGACATTGACTCACGGGTCGTACGGTCGAACATGGCTTATTACTCAAGGACTGTCAATGAGCGATGACAACACTATAGTAGTCTACATGAACCTTAGACCGGAAGGGGCTTTGACGGAGTTGACTTCGAAGTCTCGACTGTCACTGGTTCCCCTCGACCCGATTTGCTGATGCATGGGTCAGCGGGCCAGATGCGGTCTTGATGACGATTTGTGATTGCAGGGCTTAGACCGCTGAGTACGGATTCACAGTCTTGCAAGTAATTGAGATAAGTGTCCTATGAGGACGGCGACGGGAAATTATGAAATCCTTGGCCAAGGTATTGAACTAACTCATGTTAGACATGGAGGGTAGTTTTGGTAATTTGCCTCGTCCCCGTTTTATCATAGAATCGAGTATAGTGAGTTTGACATAGACCATGGCTCTCACTCGATTGGGACACAGCTGAAGGATTTATACGTAGTACTATAATCTATAGTAAGGTTCTCGAATAAAGACTGGGTCGAAATTCGCACTCGAATCGGGTTACGGTCCGGTACTGCGGGATTGGCTAGGTAACTGCCGAATTCTTGGATTCCTCCCTTGCCGATTGAGTCGAACCCAGAGAGTCGGGCTTAAAAAGGATCATCAACGTGTACTGATAAGGAGAAAAAGTGTTTTAGGCTTTAACGGGCCTTGGGCCGTTGGGCCGTGCCTTAGTGGGCCCGGGCCGTTTAATGGATCGAAGTCGAACTTCGTATGAAACTAACTTTGAGACTTGGGCTTGGCCAAGTGCTTAAAAGGCTTGAGCGTAAAATTGGAACTTGACCCTAAGCTGATTTTCGAATTATGCCTTGGGAATTAATTTCGAAAAATTAAATATAAATATGGAAATAATGTATTTGGAATATTATTTATTTTAAGGTGAAAATTTCAAATTAATCTTGGATTAAGTTTCGAATTTTATACCATATTTACATATACTTAGTTTGTCTTAGTATTTAAGTTAGTTGTCTAATTATGGTAAGTATCCTTATATGAATTTTGAATTAAATAAGGGAGAGAAAGATATGGCAAAATCTCTCCACTTAAGGAGCAAAATAAAAAACCATATTTTTGAGATATCCTAGGGATTTCCAAATATATCATAGTATAAATAGGGCAACCATATTTCATAATTTGGGGTGGAAAATTTCGTCCATAACAAAGGCACAAAACACACACCGAACAAAAACACACTCTTCTCTCACGCGACGGCTCTGTTCCCTCTAGCCATCTTTAGAGAACTGATTTCGTGGTACACTGCGAGGTCGGCGTGACGATCTAGTGCTATCCACCACCATTTACGAAGTCTTGAAGAAAATGACGAGGAGCTGCCATTTGCTTCAACTGGTAATTCTCTATGGGTTTGACCCGCCCTATTACATGTCTATGTGTTACTATTTTGATCCGAGCAACGAGGGCAATAAGGGAACTCGGAAAAATTTGTTCTGCACCGAACCCGGGGACGTGGTGTCTCCGGGAGACACCGGATAACCACAATGGTATCAGAGCGGGCACTCGTGATCAGAATCATAACGTGTTTAAATTGAAACGAGGCGCGTGGGAGACGATCGAAAAGCCGACACGGTTCGACCGTCGTTCGGCTGTCGATGCGTCGTTTGCCAACAGACGACCACCAACTCATGCGGTACAGACAGACGATGAACCACGAACCGGACAGGGACCCGTGCGATGGCGGGACCCGGGCAGCCGTGCGTTGCGCGCGGGCTGCGTGCGCTGTAACGGCAGTACAGCCGCGGGATCGGGCTGCTCAGCCTCAAACCTTGGGTCTGACGCCAGCCATGGTGGCTTAGGTGCCTTCCCCGGCAACGCCGCCGCACCCGGCTGAGATTGTCCGCGGCTTTGGCCGCGGACTGCGATGGCGCGCACGGTGCACGCTGCGCAAGACGGCCACAACGACTTCGGCTCTGCCAGAACGCTGCGTCGGCGATCTCTCCCGGCGAGGCAGTGACTCGGCACAAAGGGGCTGAAGCGACGAGGAGTCGCGGCAGTATTCTACCGCGAGCTGAACACGCGCACATTGCACGGCGTGGCGTCGCCGGCGGTGGCGGCACCGGCTCCAGCCGAGACTCCACGCCTACGGCCTTTTCCGCCATGGCTTTTCGGCATGTTTTGACGGCTGAGCGATTTGAGTCGCGGCAACTATGTTAGGGCTTCATGCTCAAAGCCTTAACGGGCCTTTTAATGGGCTTGGTCCGTTTAAGGCCCAATTTTCATTTTTCTTTAAAATCATGTAATTGTCAACGTGCTCGTTATGAATGTGACTAAAGGCGCACTTGCGGATTTAGGAATTTGGTTTCCGGGTCATTTGTTAAGGGTTAAGTCCCCTCGGGTTGTATTTGTTTTATACGGGTTGTTCGGGACTTACGATCCCCTCGTGTTGTAATTTACCATTTTATTGGATTAGACTTAAATACGAAGACGAGCTCCCATTTGATGGAAGGCAACCCCCCGGCGGTGACAAGGTGGTGGACGTTCGGTGACTTTGAGGCCGTTCGAGTGACGAAGGACGTTTGACGACTTCAAGACCCGTGCGACGACCCGAGGTCTTTTGAAGACGCATGTATAGAGATAGGCTAGAAATAACCCGTTTGTGTTGTCTTGTAGTTTATTTTCCTAGGGTCAATTTACTACCTACGTGCATGTTGGTTTTTGAAATGATATGCATGTTTTATGTGCTCTTATGTGAGATGGTTTGTTCTCCCGTTGACAAATACTACGTGGGTAAAGGAATTGGATTCCTTTCTTCTATCATGCTTGAGATGTCTAGCATTGGGGAGTTTTGCGATTTGTTCCGTAAGTTGGCGTCGTATATCCCGCCCTAGTGTTAGCTTCTCGGGTGCGTCTTGGACGCTGCTCGTCATACCAGTCCGCCCCCCACGAAGCGTATGGCAGCAAGGGGCGGTACATTCTGTGCGATTTGAGCATAAGTTGATAGGTCACACTTAATTAAACCCAATAAGCAGGGTTACCCGTGAGGGTCAATGACTGAGATTAAGATAGTTGAAGCTCTTATTGGACAAGTTCGCGTTTGACGTGACTTCGATAAGACTAGATGAGCCAAATATTGCGTTAAAGGCTGAGGCAAGTCTAGTCGAGTCGGGGACATCAACTCCACTATGAAACTTTCAACGAGGTTTCCATAACTCTTCTCGGGAGGATAGTTGTTCGAGAAAAATAGTGGGAGTCAAGCGAAACGAAAAGTCCTTGTTTGCGCTTGATGAATGATAAGATAAACCTAATTAGATCTTTATTTTCTGCAGCTTTACGTTTCTTTTTATTTACTGCGATGACGAACATAATTACTATGCTGCTTGAGAGAAACTGTTTGGTGGGACCAAACTACGTGGACTGGCTCCGTAACCTGAGGATAGTCCTAAGTATGGAGTCGCTGACTTATGTCCTCGATTCCCACGTACCGCAAGTCCTCTTATGTCCTCGGGATGTTCAAAAAACCAGTCCGGAACACAAAAACAACGCCACTGGCCCATATCGCTACTCCACCGAAGTCGGACTTTGCAATCACGGAGTTCAGACCCGGATCCGTTGAACGTCATAGTACCGGTAAAAGTAATTCGTAATTTAATGTACGACAAGGGGCAGCCACTCATTTTTTAGCTTTAGACGAGTCCTCAAACTCGAATCGGAAGTCGTTAGCGTCAAGGCTTCGCCCCAAGCCAGCGCATAATCTACTCTAGACCACTAAATGTAAGCAATCTTTGTAATGCACACCCTTAAACTCATCTCCAAGAGTGAAGGTATAATCCATGGGGAGACAAGTGCTATGGTTTCACACCAACGCTGCAATACGTCAGACCGCTCGCAACGAGACGGTGTGCCGACCACGCGAGAGCTCGAGTTGCAAACTCGAACCGAGAACAACTCATGCTATGACGCTCGAGTGACTCGGCGATTTGCACAACCGAGGTCATTTTGGCTTCGTTTTTGTTGTTTCTTAAAACCAAGCATGGCTCGATACCACTGTTGGGAAACACCAGGTGTCCCGAGATCAAATCCCGAGTGCAGCGGAAGTAAAAATTTTCCCGGATCCCCGTAAGGAGCCTCGGATCGCTTGATTATAGAAAAGAAAACATGCATGACACGTATATGGAGTGAAAAACCTTACCCTCATAGCGAATATCCCAGCTCTCGCCTAGCTGTCCCGGTTGTCGTAGTTCGCTCCGAGCAATGCAATGACCTCCCGAACTCCAACGCCTCGGCAAGATCATCATGTCGACCCTGGGACGTATCCAAATTCCATCCCCTCCCAAGGATGGCTAGAGAGGAGGGGAAGGTGTTTAGAAGAGATGTGTATACGGGTGTGATTTACTAAAAACTCACTCACAAACTTAGGTTTTTCAAAGAACAACCTAAGTTTTCTCCCAGCTCTCTCTAGAACCATTTTTTAGAGTGAGAATTGGAGTTGAACTAATGAGCCACGAAATTATGCAAGTCCTTAACTTAAAATCCATTTTTCAACCATGAAAATCACTTTTAAGTTTGATAAAATTGAATCATGTCCTACATGACTCAATTTTGGTTTATTCCCTTGTTTTTAAATCATCAAATCACTAGATATTATCCCACAAATTTAATAAAAAAAACAATGGACGAATTTGGACAAGTTTTGACCAAAAGACCGTCGGTCCACGGCACGCGCACGCGAGCCCACGGCCGTGGGAGGCATGGACCAAGCCTTGGCTAGGCCTGCCCTAGCCCCACGGCCTCATGAACAAGAACCCACAGCCGTGGGAGGCAGGCAGTGAGCTTGGCCAGCCTCTGCCCTACCCCATGGCCTCTTGTATCATATCCCACGACCGTGGTACGTTCGACAAGTTTGCTGCAGTTTTGAGTTGCTCTCAGATCAAGAGTTCAACGATGTCCAATGGACCTGAAATTTTAACCACAGAAAACAGACTCACCAATCTTGAGTCTAACCAAAGGGAGTCTCAATACAGGGTCTAGATTGGGAGATATGGATTTTTAAATCTGCTGCTACTTCTCAGCGGGCTTCACAACCGTGACGAGCCATGCTCGTGGTTGTGAACCCTATCTACGCTCCATTGATAATTGTTTCGTTTCGGGAATCTAAGCCCATGTAAATATAGTTTCTAAAACTTAATTTGACATTTCATTAACGACTCCAAGCTCGTTAAATAATAACACATCTCACTTTATTAGATACTGTCTCTGTGATCCTTATTAAGCGTGACTCTCTTGGTTCGTCTCAACCCCAAGGGAGGAATCCAAGAATTCGGTAAGCACCTAGCCAATCCCGTGGTACCGAATAGATCCCATGTTGAGTACGATCTTCGATCTACGAACCGACTATAGATTATCGTCGTATGTATAGACCCTTCACTAATGTCCCGGTCGAGTGAGAGCCATGGTAATGTCAAACTCGCTAACCCGACACTATGTCTAATTCGTGACGACGAAATTACTAAAACTACACTCCACGTCCCACGTGAGTTTGTTTTTATACTTTGCAAAGCTTCCATAATTCCTCGTCCCCGACATAAGACATCATATACCTCGATTAATTGCGAGGTAATCCCTCACGACTATCAATACGCAGCAGTTGCACTTCGTTGTCAAGACCGCATGTCGCTACTGACCCATGTTCAACCTAGAACTCAAGGCGGACCTAGAAAACTAGTGACAAGTCAGGACCCCGAAGCCAACTCTGTCAATGACCCTTCGGTCTAAGGTCCACGCGCACTACTATAGTCAATCGATCCATATTGACACTTAGCGAGTAATTAGCCATGTGATCGTCGATTACGAGTCGTGTCCAAATATAAGTTAATCTTCGATTCAACTTATATCAATTTTACGACCTCTCACTTCCCAAGTGAATGGTTCGCACAACCATTTTAGAATCGTCAATAAATAAGTCGTGATCGACACTCAGTCACCCTACTGAGGTTAAGACTTATGGATAGTTTGATTGTTGGGGTAGGCCCAATTAATTGACGCCGGCCCCCGAACAGCTCAACGTGGCGATAGCGGAAGCGCGTTTTGAACCGAGCGGCGTAGGGTGCCGAATTTTCGATTTTCAACATCTAAATTCGATAACTCCCTTCGGCTTCTCCCGAGGGCTCAAGATACTGCCCTGAGCCTCAGGAGACCACGTCTAATTCGAACTTCTCAAATTCGAATTTAATACAAATTTATTCGAATTAATAATTTCATTCCAAACTAGTTCGAACAAAACGGCAGCCGACAGCTTTTCGACTATTTGGCAACAGAAACGATTTTCAGTCGATACCAAATTTTCCAGTTTGATTCTACACTTCCTCAGGATCACAACAAGGGGTCTTTTGAATCATTCCGATGTCGTTTGGTATTTTTCGTAAAATCAAATCTGTGGTTCGAAATTATCAATTCGACTAAAGCGGCAGTCTGATTCGACAGTTTAACAACCGAAACGATTTCCGATCAATACCAAATTTTCCAGATTGATTCTACCCTTACCAGAGATCGCAACGAGGGGTCTTTCGAATCATTTTGATGTCGTTTGGTATTTTTCGCAAAATCAAATCAGTAGGGTACGAAATATACCGTCGGTGTACGTGAATGCACCTCGGATGGACGTCGCAACACCTCGTCTGGCTCCCGGGGCTTTCGGGCTAGATTGTCACGCCGCTTAATATTGTATGACCTTGATCAAACCTCCGAGACTACTCCCGATGGCTAGACGCAGCTCGGTTCGGGCGTCGGGAATCGTCGAACAATCCCGTGGCTAGAATTACGTAGCTTAAGAATTTCCAAAACCTCACCCACGTTTTTCTTTTCCTTTTCTCTAAATATTTATTGAGGAGTGTACCAAGTACTTACTCTTAGAGCAGCCCCACGTTTTATTTTTGAGTCAAGAGGCTAGTTCTCATTCACTTCACCATCTTTACTTGTAGTAAAATTCCACTACCATTATAGTATTGTTTTTTCTATTAACACTTGTAAAGTAAGTAAGGAGTGAGTCACTTGCCACCTCAACATATGTGGCAAGCCATGGAATTCTCCACATGTCCAAGACCATGCAAAATTTCAAGTAATTCCGTGTAGGCCCAGGTTTTTAAATTCTCAATTTAGTCCCTCAACTTTAAGTAATAAAATAATTAAATCCAATCTAATTATTTTATTTACAATTGAGCCTCATTTAGTTAATTAATTAAGCACTTAAGACAATCTCAAGTCCTAATTATTCCCGTGACCGTCACCGGAATTTAACTAAATTATCGACACCTCGTGTCAACTATGCCACTACCTCAACGAATCTCATTCGTTAGATTCCAGAGTAAAGCCCGCCGTTTTCGTTCAAGTTCATTACCATTTTTAAGCGCGACTCTCTAGGTCCATGTCAACTGGCATGGGAGGAATCTGCGAGTCCCGGTATTCGCCTAGCCAATCCCGCGGTACCGGACAGATCCCAGTTGAGAACGAATTTTGATCTAATCGAAATTCGGGCGAACCGACTATAGTGTATTCATTTAAATACATCTTACTCATTTCACTTGCGTCCCGGTTAGGTGAGAGCCATGTAAATGTCAAACTCACTAACCCAACACTATGTTATAATTGAGACCCAACCGATTATTTAAACTCCTCTCCGTATCTAATACGAGCGAGCTTACCAAGCTTCGGCCGAAGGCTTTACAATCATCGTTCTCCAATTACCTCATAGGACGTTAACCTATACGAATATAGGCAGTGAATCCCGATAGCAGTCAAAGCCCGGCAATCACCTCCGTAAAGTCAGTTGCGTTTCGTCGCTGGCCCGTGTCCCATTTCCGAACACTTGCGGACCTAGCCAACTAGCGACAAATCGAAATCGCGAAAGCAAATCCGTCAGTGACACTATCGATCTGAGGCTGCTATAGTCATTCGTTCAATCATTGACAACATCCTAGTCATGTGATCAAGACGACTACGAGCCGAATGTCCGAATACGCGATCTCTCCGATCACCGATATCTCCATCACGACCCACAACCTCTCAGGTAATCGGTGACACTACCGATACTATGATAAGTCATATTCGGATATCTAGTCACCCACCTAGAATCCTTAGACTTACGGACTTTTTATTTAATGCTGAGATAAGGACCGTCCGGTGTCTCCTCCCTTGTCCCCACGAGAATCAGTCGTCCAACTCAAACATTTGGGTGTTATTTATTTATCGCACCGCCAGATGCCAAGTAGACTTTAAATTCGATAAATAAATAATAATGCCTTTATTATAATTAAATAATATTCACTACTTTATTTTAACAGTAAATACAATAAAATTGTCTATCGACTCATACATCATTGTGCGCCCTATACTATTCCTAGTCCTCGTATGGCATTCCGAGGGCACACTCCCTAACAGCCTCCCACTTGCACTCGAATGCCATGTGCTGCACCTAATGCAAGTCACCAATGGTATCGTAGGTCCATCTTGTCCAGATGTTGTTCCATAACTGCCTGGGACAAGGGCTTCGTAAGTGGGTCCGCCACGTTTTCCGCGGTGGCGATTTTCTGCACGGCGATCATCCCGTTTTCAACGAACTCACGTAGTACGTGATATTTTCTCTCAATACGTTTGGACTTGCTATGAGATCGTGGTTCCTTTGCCTGCGCGACTGCACCGCTATTATCGCACCAAAGTGTAAGCGGTCTGTCCACAACTGGTACCACAGTAAGTTGTGTATTCAGCCTCACACGTGGAATCGGCAGTCGTGCTTTGCTTGGAGCTCCTCGAAGACACTGCCCCACTATTGAGCACAAAAACAAAACCTGAAGTAGATTTTCGGTCATCCACGTCCGACTGGAAGTCCGAATCGGTATAACCTTCTACTTCTAGTCCCGTTCCACCATAGACAAGCGTTAAGTCTTTAGTCCGTCTAAGGTACTTAAAGATATTCTTAACGGTAGTCCAGTGTCCTTGTAATACCCGTAAAAAATTTAATTACGGGATTTACGATTTAATTAGTAGATCAGAAATTTCGTTAGATTTATTAGATAAAGATGTTAAGACTAAGAGAAATAATTATGGCATACAAATTATTTTGTATATGTACTATTATTTTAGTGCTTTACGTGACTTGTGTGTTATGTGAATTACATGATATATACGTTACGACAATATTTACCTGCTTATGTGATTTCATGCTAAATGACTTATGTGTCTATGTGATATAGTCCTATGGACTTATGTGCTATTAAAATAACTAACTTGGTAGGAATCGTACTAACATGGGATTTAAGTTAGTCCGAGATTGTGCTAAGATGAAGATTTATTGAGTGAGGAACTAAATTTTGAATAAGTAGACAGCTTCAAAATTTAGGTAGTATGAAGGTCGAAAGTAGAGAATCTCGAAATGATAAATGTCGAGCCATAAGAAGTCGAGACATTAGAATTGTTAAATGATTCGATTGCTTAACAAGAAGAGGAAACCTACAAACAATATTATTAAATAATTATTTCATGAAGTTAGGATAAGAACCAAGTAAAAATTGTCGATGTCATTTATATATCATTACACGCAAAGGTAAGATAGAGATAAGAAGAGAACTAACGTGTTATTACTTATAAGCAAAGACCTTATCAAAACCTTAAGAGAAGGAGAGGTGATATCGTGGAACAGTAACGTGACATTCCAACACGGATATCATACGAAGCAAGGAAGAAAAAGAAACTTAGCTCCATAACTCAACAAGATCGAAAACTTAAGTCAGGTATAACTTTCGAATCCTCTTGCTAGATAAATAATGATTTCTTAGTTAGGTAACAAGCATAAGAGATTTTTAGACGGTATTATGCTTAGAAAGACCCTAGTTCTCGAATTAAAGTCCATGTTCATGAATATATATATATATATATATATATAAAACGTGATATATATAACTATGGTATGTGAAGTATGTGATATCTATGAGATTTATTTATTTTAGTGCTTTAATACCTTGCGTAACTATATAAAGCAATTGGAGTTTCAATGATGCTAATCATAGTTTAGGGTTTTTGGAGACCACGGTTTATGAACATGATTTATTTAGGTTCTGCCCGCATAATTCTAAGTTTTGTATGCTTAGGGTTGATGAGGATTTGAATATTTTTCTGACGTTATAGGAATAATGTCGAGATCAATTAGTACCATATCAGATCTATGTAAGAAACATATCGAGATCCTTATGTGCTAGTTAAATATCGAGACCTAAGGAATGACATACAACTCGAGACTTAACAACCATTTAAATGGCCACCACGTGTATATAACTTGTATCTTCTTTCATGGTTTATATATACACGTGTCTACACTATCCATTCATGTTGAAATTCCATAACAAACCTTGAAATAAGTCTCGAGAGTTATCTTTCAAGAGAGAGTCGACTTCGACAATATAAAAACAAGAATGTCGAGATGAGAGAATGTCGAATTAAGGGTTTTCTAGGTCAACAATCTCGAAATGAATAAATACCGAAAGAAAAACTCGAAGAATTAGATGTCGAAATTAGGTATTGATAAATCTTGAAATCTATCTTTGAGGTTGATGTCGAAATTTGGTTTAAAATGTCGAAACATCTCGACATCTTGTTTATGATTTTAACAAATACCTCTAAGTAGTTGTTTATAAATGTCGACATCCCTCTCGAAAGCCATGTCAAGAACTTATATGCTTTTAATAAATAACGAGAAGGATTAGATGACTAGGTAATAAAATAATTTCATGAATTAATGAAGTGAGGAAACGACACTTTAATACAAAGGTTGACTAATCATAGCTTAGGAAGAATGAATAACTAAATGACACGCAAAGGTTTCTTAATATAGGAGGTAAAAATAGTTGCTTAGTCACCTAGTTGTCAACTCAAGCACAATTATCTAAGCACAATACTTATCAAATAAACCAAAATAACGATTGAAGAAAAATTCAAGTAAGAAACGAAGAAGATAAGAAAACCCTCATAAACCAAAAGTACAACAACGAAGAGTAGAAAAGTCGAGAGAGGTGTCAATCAATAAATAGTTCAACTTACGGATCTTTGGTAAGGGAAAATCTTACTCATAGTTTTCTTTAACTTTATAACTTAGGCTTATGTATTTTAGCTATACGAAATCAACGAAACCCAAGGATTTAGTATATGAATTCATATTAATAGGTTTTTGTAAGTTAGAGGATGTTTCGATCAGCATAATATATGTGAGGGTTTACGACCTTGATTTTTGGTTAAAACTAACAAATAACAATGGTAAAATAGGAGGAAACTCTATGAATCATAAGCTCTGAATAAGATTACCATAAGAATTAAGTTCAATGTATGGAGGTTTGAAGCTTGCAGTCGAATGAAGTTTCGTATGAATTTCTAATAAGATAGGATGTCGTAATTAGCTCGGAAAATGATTTCTAAGTTTGTGTTGAAACTCGACATCTATCTGTGTTATTGATGTCGAGATTTAGGTGATAGGATTTAACAATTTAACTCGACATTCATGTTGAATCTTACGAAATCTATCTTATATCATTTATTGAAATCCACGTTAAACCATGTTAAAATTTTATGTTACTTAAATGTGGGACTTTGTGTGTGTAATGTCGAGATATACATCGACATGGTGTGTTGTATAAATCTCGAAAAAAGAACCAAGATTCATATCGAAATCTTTGGTTATAAGGTGACACATCTCGACATCTTGATGTGTAATGCTGAAAACATCTCGAAATCCCTTAATTAGTCTCGATATCCTTGCTTAGAAATTTAACATACACCTCGACATCTTATATGATATATCAAGATGTATTTATCGAGATTTATACAAATGTCGAGATTCATGTTGGAAACATATCGAGATTTATAGAAATTAAAACTAGGGTTTTCTAAATTAAGCCACTTTAGCAAAATTGTAAATAGACTAACAAACCCTAATTTTGTATGTTTCTATAATTAGGGTTCAAAGGTTAGCAATTTAACCGTACGATAAGCCAAGGATACCAGGTAAGTGGAAATCGCAACTACAACACATAATTGTTATGTGCATGAAATTATGTGTTATGTGTTCTTATGATTTTATGCGACTATTTGCTTATGTGACTTCTATGTTTTCTATGTGACGTAAATTTACGTGATTTATGTGACGTAAATTGTTTTATGAATTTTGCACGCATGTTTATATGATTTCATGGCATAATCACGTGCACGCACGACTAGTATGAGAGTCAGTGAGATAGCGTGCATGAGTATAAGATCGCTTGAAAGCGATATGTATATTTGCCGATATAGGCATTTGTGTCGACTCAATGAGGAGTCACGGCTCTTCTATGCTACCACGGCGATTCACGAAGCCGAATTACCTGATTCACGAAAGGTAGGGGGAATACCCCGTAGCGGGAGATGCAACCTGGAGGATGCGACTCGAGGGCATGAGCGGCACCGAGGGAACCTCGAGTGTTGGCGACCTCGTAGTAAGCTACCAGTGAGAAGCGCCCGCGTGTCAGACCGCATTGGGATGGAAAGGCGCCTTAGGGTTAAACGAAATTTGTGTGCCCGGGTCAGCCTCTCAATGGGACCGCATTGGGATTGAAAGGCACTATTAGCCTCTCAGTGTGGACCGCATTGGGATTGAAAGGCGCCATAGGGATAAGCACAAATGAGTACTCGGGTTTAGCCTCCCAGTGTGTGTACTGCCACTTATACCCTTAGGGGTTTGAGCTCTATATGGTGCATAGCAAGATTGAAAGCCGAAAGGGCCCAAAGATGAAATGAAAAGAACGAGAAAAATATGAGAGGTCAATAGCATTGGCGTGAATGCCTTCGCTATTTAGGTCACGTGCATTGCATGCATGATTTTCACTTACTGAGCTTTATAAGCTCATTCCACGTTTTTATGTGTTGTAGGACCCCGCGATCACGGTACGTGATCATTTTCACGGCGAGGCCAACTTTTGAAGTTTCCGTGGACTTTTGAGATGGAAGTGTGTGCATGGATGTGACCTGGTAGAGGCCCAGTAGATAGTTTTATTTTGACACGCTTGCGCACTTTCCTATGTAAATAGGACCCAACGATGATTTTGTAGGAACAGCTACGATTCCTTTATATAAAAGGAAAAATTTTATACGAAATTTCGTACTATCTATTTCATTAGTAGAACATTAGTCGCATAGACTAGTGTAGAATGTAGTGGTGGAAAGCGGGGCTGCCACAGTCCTTCCCCTGGATTTTCCTGAAATCGACTAACCACGCTCACAGCGTAGGCAATGTCCGGCCGTGTACACAACATCGCATACATCAGACTACCCACTGCAGACGCATAGGGTATTCCACTCATCCGTCGTCGGTCTTCCTCACTTTGAGGTGACATTGATTTCGACAAATGGACCCCATGTCGCATAGGTAAGAACCCTCTCTTAGAGTCATCCATTCTGAATTTCTTCAGGATTTTCTCTAAGTAAAGGGCCTGAGATAAGCCGATCGTTCTATTCGCTCGATCCCTGAACAAGCGAATACCGAGTATATACGTCGCTTCTCCCAGATCTTTCATGGAGAACTCAATTGAAAGCCATGCTTTCACCGACGAGCGCATCCCGATGTCATTTCCTATCAAAAGGATATCATCCACGTACAATACAAGGAACGACACCATACTCACACTGCTCTTTCTGTAGACACATGGCTCATCTACGTTTTTCTCGAATCCGAAGTTCCGAACTGCTTCATCGAAACGTAGGTTCCAGCTGCGAGAGGCCTGTTTCAGTCCATGAATGGACCGATTCAGTTTGCACACTTTGTGAGCATCTGCATGCGACTCAAAACCTTTTGGCTGCTCCATATAGATCTCCTCCTTGAGGAATCCATTAAGGAACGCTGTTTTGATGTCCATCTGCCAAATCTCATAATCATAGTGCGCAGCTATTGCGAGCATTATGCGGATAGACTTGATCATGGCTACAGGCGAGAAAGTCTCCTCATAGTCGACTCCCTCCTTTTGGTTATAGCCCTTGGCAACCAACCTGGCCTTGTATGTCTCAACTTGTCCGTCAGATCCAATCTTTCTCTTGTATATCCGTTTACAACCAATTGGTCTAAAACCGCTCGGTAGGTCTACAAGAGTCCAGACTTTGTTTGAGTACATTGAGTCTATCTCAGCCCGCATAGCTTCAATCCATCTCGTTGAGTCAACATCGGATATAGCTTGATCGAAAGTAGCGGGATCTTCTCTTAGAAGTCCCCTAGTCGCAACATAATCGTGTTCAACGTGTGACATGCCATACCGCTCTGGTTGGCGTGGCACCCTTTCAGATCGTCGCAAGACTACTTCACTCGGACCATCCAATTCCAAATCCTGTGAGGACGTTTCGGTCGACTGCTCCTCGAGAGTGACCTCTCGGCCAACGGCACATCTCGAATGAACTCTTCCTCGAGAAAATGTGCGTGTAGGCCCACAACGATCCTCTCATCATCGTCAAAGTAGAATAGGTACCCCATAGAGTTTTCAGGGTAACCTATGAAACGACCTATCAGAGACCTAGACTCCAATTTGTCTGCCTTCAACTTTTTCACATAGGTCGGGCAACCCCAAATCCTAATATGTGATAAGATGGGTAAACGTCCAGTCCATATGTCATACGGAATGCCGTTAACAGACCTTGAGGGACACCGGTTTATGGTATAAGCCGCTGTCAAAAGCGCGTATCCCCACAATGACATCGGCAAATCTATATAGCTTAACATAGAACGAACCATATCTAATAAAGTTCGGTTTCTACGTTCGGCCATGCCATTCAATTGTGGCGTGCCGGGCGGAGTCATATGTGATAATATACCATTCTCCTTCAAGAACTGGTCAAACTCGATACTCATGTACTCGCCTCCTCGATCCGATCGAATGGCTTTAATGAGTTTCGACGTTTGCTTTTCCATTAATGCCTTATACTCCTTGAACCTTTCAAGAGCATCAGCTTTATACCTCATCAGATACACGAGTCCGTAACGACTGTGATCATCCGTGAAGGTAATAAAATAGTGGAAGTCACCTCGAGCCTTCACATTGAATGGCCCGCAAACGTCCGTGTGAATCAAACCGAGAATTTCCGTGGCTCTATTAAATGTCCCGGTGAAGGGTGATCGGGCCATTTTACCTTGGAGGCACGACTCACAAGTCGGATAGGGATCTGATCCCAACGGTTTCAAAATCCCATTTTTCTCTAACTCGTGGATCTTGCATTCTCCAGTATGCCCTAATCGAAGATGCCACAGGTACCTCGCATTTATTCCTGACTTTCGTTTGTTTGTGATAGTATTCACAGATACGTCGTTCTGGGTATTTAAATAGTACAAACCATTAAAAAGTGTCGCGTTGCCAACATTTTTGTTTCGATACATAATGTGGCATGTATTTTTATTAAAGTTAAATACATAACCATTCCTGCTCAGAACAGGAATGGAGACGATGTTCTTAAAACCCCTCGGGAGTACAAGACAATCGTACAAACGCAACACATGCCCAGATAACAAAGTAAGAGATCTTGATCCGACGTGGCTTGCCGAGAGTGTATCCCCGCTACCCACTCTGACCTCGATCTCCCGCTCCCCAAGCGCTCTACTTGGTCCCAGACCCTGCGTGGACACACAAATGTGAGTACTAGCTCCAGAATCTAATATCCAGGAAGTAGAGTATACAGATGTAGAACAAATTGTTTCTAAAATATGAAGTTCCTTACCTGACGCAGCCTGCTCACCTTTGAGCTTCGGACAGTCTCGCTTCCAGTGGCCCAGCGCACCGCAATTCAGACACCTATCCATCGGCTTTACACCGGTCTGCTTTGATTTCCCAGAAGATTTATTCTTCTTGGAAACCTTCCCTGTTGGCTTGAGCTTGTTGCCCTTCTTCTTTTGCCTTTCTGGGGCTTTGAAGAGGTGGCGACAAGTGCGGTCTGCTTTGCCCTCTTCATCTGACTTTGTGCTGTTGCTAACTGATTCATCAGATCAGGAAGCGTCAGCGTCATGCCGTTCAGATGATAGTTCACTATGAACGCATTGAAGGACGGAGGCAGAGACTGCAAGATGAGATCGTTTTGTAATTCCCGATCAAATCGGAAATTGAGAGTCTCCAATCTCTCGATCATGGTGATCATGTTCATAACATGTTTGCCAACGTTCTCACCCTCAGACATCCTTGATCGGAAGAGCTGCAACGAAGCCGCATAGCGAGCTGTCCTAGACGTCTCACCGTAAAGCTCTATCAGATGCTGAACCATCGCTCAGCGTCAGCCATACCCTCATGGCTACGCTGCAGCGTGTTACTCATCGATCCGAGGACATGTGCCTTTACGAGTTGCTCGTCGCGTAGTCGCTTATCATAAGCGGCACGAGCCTGCTCGGTTGCCCGTGCCCTTGGGGGCGGCGGCAACTCGGAGTCAAGGATATACACTAGGTTCTCAATCTGAAGGAAAATCCTCAGGTTGCGAAGCCAGTCTGAATAGTTCGACCCAGTCAACCTATTCTCCTTGAGCAGTATGTTTAAAGCGGTGGACATAATTAACACTGAGAAAAAAAGCTGCAAAAAATAAAAGGCATATTAAGTCGTTTGTATAGATCATCAAACGCGAACAAGGACTTCTATTCCGTTTGACTCCCACTATCTTTTCATAAACACCATTTTCTCCCATTGGTTATTTTGGAAGTTTCGTTGATAACTTCGATAGTGGAGTTGATGTCCTCGTGGGCGGATGCAAACCTCAACCTCTGTCGTTTTATTGGTTTGCAGCGGCCCACGAAGTCGTGCTCCGCACGAATCCGACCTTGTCGAACGTCTCAACTATCTTCGTCTCAGTCAGGGACCCCCGCCGGCAAATCCGGAACAAGGCAGTTTGACTGTCTAAGTGCGACCTATCAACTTTGCTGAAAGCCGCACACTTGAACCGTAAGTTTTACCGCACAGTGTGGCCTTGGCGAGCGGCGCTAACGCACACGAGCAAATCGAAACGAAAACAAATGCAAGGCGCCGGCATACCCGGAACCAAACCTTGCATTTAGGTTTCGTAACAACTTAACCCGAGCTTGATAGAAGATAGGGCATCCAATCCCTTTACTCACTTAATAGTATTTTATGGGAGTTTGTATTCTCATAGCAAATAAAAATTAAGCACGAGCACATAAATGCGTTAATTAAATTCCTAACCCTAGGAAAGCAATTTAAATGGACAAATGCACGGGCTATTTCTAAATTGGTCCTATTACATGGGTCGTAAAACGACCGGGTCTTTGATCTCCAAACGTCGACTCGTCGTCACGCGGGTCGTCGAACCCTCCAATCTCGCCTAGCGTCGAACGGCCTCCATTTTATCTAACATATCTAATAAAGCGATAAAATACAACACGGGGGGAATTATTTCCCGAACAACCCGTAATCCATGTACATACAGGGGGCAGCAAACGGCCCTTAAACAAATAACCCGGTTAGAACCTAAGCCCGCGTAAATGTCCCACATAAACATGCAACACAGAATTTTGACGCCGGGTGCCCGACTGACGTCACGAGCGACGATAGTCTCCAAACTACGTCGACCGTTCGTTCGCCACATCGGCTTTCGAGGCCTTCGGTCGAACCATGCATGAGCCATAGCTCTGATACCACTGTTGGGGTAGGCCCGATTAATCGACGCCGGCCCCCGAACAGCTCAACGTGGCGATAGCGGAAGCGCAATTTGAACCGAGCGGCGTAGGGTGCCGAATTTTCGATTTTCAACATCTAAAGTTGACCTAACGCCCTTCGGCTTCTCCCGAGGGCTCAAGATACTGCCCTGAGCCTCAGGAGACTACGTCTAATTCGAACTTCTCAAATTCGAATTTAATACAAATTTATTCGAATTAATAATTTCATTCCAAACTAGTTCGAACAAAGCGGCAGCCGACAGCGTTTCGACTATTTGGCAACCGAAACGATTTTTGATCGATACCAAATTTTCCAGTTTGATTCTACACTTCCCAAAGATCGCAGTTCGAAATTATCAATTCGACTAAAGCGGCAGTCTGACGTCTTTCGACAGTTTAACTACCGAAACGATTTCCGATCAATACCAAATTTTCCAGATTGATTCTACCCTTCCCAACGATCGCAACGAGGGGTCTTTCGAATCATTCCGATGTCGTTTGGTATTTTTCGCAAAATCAAATCAGTAGGGTACGAAATATACCGTCGGTGTATGTGAATGCACCTCGGATGGACGTCGCAACACCTCGTCTGGCTCCCGAGGCATCCGGGCTAGATTGTCACGCCGGTATGACCTTGATCGAACGTCCGAGACTACTCCCGATGGCTAGACGCAGCTCGGTTCGGGCGTCGGGAATCGTCGAACAATCCCGTGGCTAGAATTACGTAGCTTAAGAATTTCCAAAACCTCACCCACGTTTTTCTTTTCCTTTTCTCTGAATATTTATTGAGGAGTGTACCAAGTACTTACTCTTAGAGCAGCCCCACGTTTTATTTTTGAGTCAAGAGGCTAGTTCTCATTCACTTCACCATCTTTACTTGTAGTAAAATTCCACTACCATTATAGTATTGTTTTTTCTATTAACACTTGTAAAGTAAGTAAAGAGTGAGTCACTTGCCACCTCAACATATGTGGCAAGCCATGGAATTCTCCACATGTCCAAGACCATGCAAAATTTCAAGTAATTCCGTGTAGGCCCAGGTTTTTAAATTCTCAATTTAGTCCCTCGACTTTAAGTAATAAAATAATTAAATCCAATCTAATTATTTTATTTACAATTGAGCCTCATTTAGTTAATTAATTAAGCACTTAAGACAATCTCAAGTCCTAATCCAGTGACCGTCACCGGAATTTAACTAAATTATCGACACCTCGTGTCAACTATGCCACTACCTCAACGAATCCCATTCGTTAGGTTCCAGAGAAAAGCCCGCCGTTTTCGTTCAAGTTCATTAGCATTTTTAAGCGCGACTCTCTAGATTCGTGTCAACTGGCACGGGAGGAATCCGCGAGTCCCGGTATTCGCCTAGCCAATCCCGCGGTACCGGACAGATCCCAGTTGAGAATGAATTTTGATCTAATCGAAATTCGGGCGAACCGACTATAGTTTATTCATTTAAATACATCTTACGCCTTTCACTTGCGTCCCGGTTAGGTGAGAGCCATGTAAATGTCAAACTCACTAACCCAACACTATGTTATAATTGAGACCCCGCTCCGTATCTAATACGAGCGAGCTTACCAAGCTTCGGCCAAAGGCTTTACAATCGTCGTTCTCCAATTACCTCATAGGACGTTAACCTATACGAATATAGGCAGTGAATCCCGATACCAGTCAAAGCCCGTCAATCACCTCCGTAAAGTCAGTTGCGTTTCGTCGCTGGCCCGTGTCCCATTTCCGAACACTTGCGGACCTAGCCAACTAGCTACAAACCGAAATCGCGAAAGCAAATCCGTCAGTGACCCTATCGATCTGAGGCTGCTATAGTTATTCGTTCAATCATTGACAACATCCTAGTCATGTGATCAAGACGAATACGAGCCGATTGTCCGAATACGCGATCTCTCCGATCACCGATATCTCCATCACGACCCACAACCTCTCAGGTAATCGGTGACACTACCGATACTATGTGGTCGTCAATGATTAAGTCATATTCGAATATCTAGTCACCCACCTAGAATCCTTAGACTTACGGACTTTTTATTCAATGCTGAGATAAGGACCATTCGGTGTCTCCTCCCTCGTCCCCACGAGAATCAGACGTCCAACTCAAACATTTGGGTGTTATTATTTATCGCACCGCCAGATGCCAAGCAGACTTTAAATTCGATAAATAAATAATAATGCCTTTATTATAATGAAAATAATATTCACTACTTTATTTTAACAGTATATACAATAAAACTGTCTATCGACTCATACATCATTGTGCGCCCTATACTATTCCTAGTCCTCGTATGGCATTCCGAGGGCACACTCCCTAACATTAATATACGGGAATAATAGCTCACCGGTGTCCCCTCTCTCATCCCATGAGAATCGGTGACTAAACTCGTATATATGAGATTTATTTATTTACCCTCTCACCGGATGCCTAGTAAGACTGGATAGGTAAATAAATAATATGCCTTTTGTAAATTCCATAAATAAATATACGAATCGAATATCCAAATATTAAAGTGTGAATATTAGGTTCATGTTTATGCTCTATTCATTAGATCCTCGAATGGCATTCCGAGGGCATATCCCCAACATGTATAAGCCAAAACATATGGGTAAACATTAAAAAATCTATTAGTAAAAAATGCATTCAAAGTTTAAAACATAGACAACCATCAAACCGAAACAAAGCCGAACATATAAAACAGAGAAATAAAAACACAAATCTTAACCGTCAACCTACACAAAATCTCCAACTGCCACTCATCGAACCGGCGCCAGATTTAATCGAATATCTACGTTTAATCTTACACGTTCCGTTCTTGTACATCTCCCCACAATTAAGAAAGAAATAACAAAGCGAGCTGCGACAACCAATTTTATTTTATTCTTCACTGCTCAAATCGAACCGTCCAAAATAAAAGAAAAACCACTACAAGATAGTAAGTGCACATTCTAACTATTTCAGTTGCCGAAATTCGATGCCCAATTAGCTTTACCTACGTACAAGGCCAAAAGGAAAAAATATTTCCATACATCTTTTACAGTCTATTTAAGCTTACACCCAAACTTGTAAGCCCATTCTTAGCCACTAGAAGCTTTACTATGAAGAAATTTTCTTCCTAAAATGATGGTTTATGCATTAAACTTTACTAACCAGGATCGACAGCAACCATAACTCCGACAATTGATATTATTGAGTTTTTTATCCACAGAACCGAGATGAAATCGTAGATTTGCATAAAATCCTCCCAAGAATTATCTCTGATAAAATATGGAGTGACTCGTCCCGATCGGATGAAATCTCAGATTGAAGGAAATTCTTTGCACCAACAACAAATAGAGCTGAGGAGACTTATGATAAAAGATGGTTGATTCATTTTTAGAGAGAAAGCTTCATTTTAATGGGTATGTTATGTTCATGAGAGAGAGATGAATATTAGGTTGATGATGACTGAGAACTAAAAGAAATAATATAATAACTTAAAGCAAAGGTAATTTAGTCTTTTCGGTAGATCGGGTGCCTCAAAATAAGTTTCAAATAGGGAGTTTCAATAAACATTCTCAGAGGGACCGATACATAAGATTTTTATGCTAATGGGTATTTAAGTCTAGTTCCTCCACCCATATTATTAAAAGTCGTTTTGCTTGTTTGGCTCACGCCCTTGCTGAGCTAGCACACGTCTATTTAGACCCCCTGAAATTTCATTTATTGTACAGCCAATATGGCCTGCGGCCCGCGGGGCGGGCTTTGATATTTTAGGTCTGTCCGCGCAGGCGTGGGCTTCGGGGAAGGGCGGCCGCCATAATTGTAATAATACATAATTTATATATATATATATATATATAATATAAAATACAGATTAGAAATAAATATTAAATTAGTTGGAAAAGTTAATTAAAGATTCATTATGTATAATTAATATCATATTATTATGAAATACATAATTATATTTATCAATAATTGTTTAATAAATACCATAATTAATTAAAATTAATAAATTTAAATTTTAAATTAAAATACAAATAAAAAAATTATTTTCTAGGCGGGCTGGCGGCGGGCCAACCCGACCCAGCCCGCCAAATTGACAGGTCTAATAGTAATGAAACTTTCTTTCAGAAAACAAAAAAACCAAAATCAATCACATTATCCGACAAAACTTCCATTATCAGTGAAGTGGTGGTGAGGATGGAGAATAGAAAAGTCTTCTCTAAATTTGAGGATACTAATACAGAAAATCTTAATCTTCATTATCACTGCTTGTCTGAGAATTTCCATCATCGCCATAAATAACTTCATCCACGTCTTCATCATCACTCTCATCGTCGTCTACATGCCCGTCAGCTTCTGAAACGAGGCTTCTATCATTCATCATTGCCTTATCAATCTGCAGACAGTGAAGTAAAACTTTATTGAGTGCGAAAATGAAGAAGCAAAAAAAAAAAAACAGATTTGATCTATGGAGATGTTCACGGAACAGAGAGACCTGAGCTGAGACAAGTTGCAAACGACCGTATAACTGTATCAATGAGTTGCTAGCTTCTCGCTTAGACGTGGCAATCTGAGAATACGAAGAACGTTATGTTTCATAATAGCATGGAAAATGGGAAAACAAAGACTAATTGAGGAGGCAAAAAAGCCAGCATATAGTGAGATTGAGTATAATATGAGTGGGATTGAAGGATACTTGTAGGAGTGTTCTACCTTTTTCAAGAAACAGACAAGTTCTGGGTCACAAGTTCTGATGTATTCTCCGTGATAAGTCAGAGTCGTATATATCCACGTTAGAACATTGTTGGCATTGCAAGATCTGCATAAGAAGATTTTTTTAGTAAAATGTGAAAATGAAAATCTAAAAAATCGATTTGCCCTTCGTAAGCAAGACCTGGAGAGCCAAATATCAATCAGGGACTTTAAAATGGTGACTGCAATGTTGGGTTCAATTGATGAGATGGCTGCTCTAATCTGTATGTTTCGATGTAAAACAATTGTTGGATATGGACAGTGTTTAATGACCAAACTGAGAAACAAGAAATATGGCAACTATCAAATGCAACCAAACCTTCTTGGGTAGCACGCTTGTATTGACATTTATGCCTTTTCCTCTGAGCAATTCCAAACTCGAACTCACTTTATCATCTTTGTTGCTAAGTATTCCTAAAGATCTCAATTTCTCCTCCATGGAAAAGGTCGTGGATTCTAGCTGATCAATATCTGCAGCTCAGAAGGGAAAAATCAGTGATTTTCTTTATGAATATATGCTATAATTGGTTTTGACTATTTAACTGCAGATGAGATAATAATATTCAGGCATGCCTTCAATTTCCATTGGTTTGGCTTCACTCTTTGTATCGATTCGATCAAGAGCCATAGGCACGGGAAGTAATGCACCCGCAGTATTTGCCCCATCAGTAACTGCACAATGTCACGAAAAGTTTCCCAAAAAAAAGTCAAACCAAAATACGTAACGAAAACAAACTATGTGACATCTTCCGACACACAGAGAGAGATCTTGCCTTGAGCACGCCTTTGCGATGCTTTCTTGGATTTGCGAGATTGATTAATCATCGGCAAGAGAATTCCATCATGAGATACGTTTAATACTACATCTGTCCCATAGTGCACAAGCACTTTGTTGAACGATGGCTTTATCAGCAGACCATACGCAAGAAACAGATGGCCACATGAAGGATCAGAAACAGCTTGGAGTTTCCCAGCGAACACACAAGGAACTCCCCCTCCATAGTTGTTCTTCAGTTGAACTTCATCGTCAGTACTTACATTGATCTTTGTGGGCCTAGAATTGCGTAAATCATCGATAACTTTTCCATGCCAAAAATAGCAAACACCCACTTCTGATACAGCAACAATGGATAGACCAACATCATCTGAAGCTTCACTTGAGACAGATTTTGCATCCAAGAACACGGCAGTGTGATCCATTGAGAGGGACAAGCAAGCTGTCTTCTTTTTGCTGCCATCGATTTGCCAAACAGAAATATATCGTTCACCTAAAGCAGAAGAAAGCAAGTACTTGCCATCTTCAGAGAAAACCATACATCTCACTGGGGCCTATACAGAGATGATATAGTCAATCTGTTGGAACTTGGAAAAGGAAAATGATATACTGAAATGGGTATTTGGGCTTGTTAGAATCTTACAGGATGCCCAGAAAACTTCTGCAACTTTTCGTGATTTGAGGTATTAAAGATCTTCAGGTGTGCTGCTGCCGTAGCTATCATTTTGCCATCTACTCATTATCAAGAACAAATATACACTAGTTATGTAAGGAAGAGAAACAGAATATTCACTTCAAGTCCACAACAAACCACAATTTTTTCATGAAAATCAAATTCAGCACACAATCGTGAGACAAAGAAACGCCTTTGGATCAGCATTAAGCTTTTGCCTCACTGAAGAAAGAACAAAGAAGAGTCCCATTTACTTACCTGGCGAAACGGATAGGCACGATATTGTCTTAGGAGCACCACTACACTTTTTCACCAAATCCCCTGACATTGAGTCGATTTCGCACACCATTCCATCAGAGCCAGCCGTGTAAATGCGCGAACTACGTGCAGCAAACGAAATGGACGCAACGCCCCTATGCAATAGCCAAGCAGAAAGATTCAAGAAATGATCAGCACCTTATCATGCCAACATAAGCCTAGAGTAAACAATACTTCCACTCTATGAGCTCATTTGGGCAATACAACTTACCCAGGATGGCAAGTTTGTACCCTCCATTTAAGCTGACCAGCGGCGACATCCAAGGCCAAAACATCACCACCGGCCGTTCCTAACACAAGTAACGATCCTCCAAGCTTCCTCTTTTTCTACACATCATAACTTACATTATTACTTTAGAGTCTCAGTTAAAAATACTATGTAAACCATGAGAACAAACCATATATACGCACCCTTTTCTCCAGAGAGAACCACTTCATGCATGTATAGTCCATGAAAAGGTGTCCATGGTTTTGTTTTCCCAATATGTTCGATTCCGACGAAGCAACATCCGTGAACTCGGTCTGAAGCTGACCTGTTGCGGTGTCCCATATCTGAAATTGCAAGCTCATATAAATCTCAAATCATACAAGCTACTGAGCGCTATCAATTTAAACTCAACCCATCCATGAATTACCAAGCTAGAGCCCAGCAAAAGCAAAGTAAAAACACATCTTAAACGTTCCGAGCTATTACGAGACTAGAGACGGTACCTTTATCCTACCATCACCGACGCTGACGGCGAACAAGTCCAGACTTGGACTAAACGAAGTCAAAACGTCCCTTATGTTAGAGGAACCCATTAACCTCAGCTTTCTAACACTTAATATTTCCCGGAGGAGTACTCACTGCTGCGCAGCCACGGAATCAGAGGATGGTCACGGTGTCGACCGAACCCCGTCGGCGTGCGCAACAAGGGCGGTTGGTGGCGTCGACATTGATTTATTTCTTCGAGAACATTCGAGTGGAGGAAGAAAATTTAGAAAACCCTAAGTGACCTCTTAGTGGGCTGAAAATTTAGGGAATTTCTATCACCGTCCCTTTTTCTAGTTATCGCCCCCTAAAGGACTTGAAAATGACGTTTTTGCCCTTATGTTATTTAAATTAATTTAAATAAAATAAAATGTAATAAACATTAAAAATTTCTATTTAAAATCCTTTACCACACAACACTTTCCAAATCATAAATACAAATCATATAAAAAAACAGAGAATATTCAAATCGCAATGGATCGACGACAAGGACAGGGAAAGGCAAAGGGGGTGTTTTCACGACTGGTAAGCAAATTGTCGTAAAAGTCATTCGTACATAGTTAGATTGTCAAAAACGGGTCGGAATAGGCTGAAAAAAGGGCTGAAAACGGCTGATCGGACGCAAAATAGGGCAAAAATCGTCCCGACCCAAGCAGAATTTCGGTCGGCCAGGTGACAGCCGAAACAAGATTACGGCCGTGTTAGTCGGGGCCGAAATCTCGTTTCGGTCGTGTCCTGGCCAACCGAAATTGTGATCCGGCCGCGCAAGAGCCGGCCGAAATCACGTTTCGGTCGGCTCTTGTCCCGCCGAATTTGCGTTTCGGTCGCAACAGAGCCTGCCGAAGTTTTATTTCGGTCGGCGTTGTTCCGGCCAAAATTCTCGATCGCCTGTCCTTTTATTAAAAAAAAAAATAAATATCTAAGTGCAGGCCAAGAGTGGGAAGTCCCCACTCGGAGGGAGCAGCAGATTTCCCCCCCCCCCCCCCCCGTCGGAGGGATCTGCAGAGCGTCACACTAGGGCGCGCGGCGTTCCGTTCGTAGAGAACGGGAGGAGGAGAGGCGGCAGCGAGCGGCTGCTTCTCATTCCGTATATGCCGATTACGATCCGCATGCGGATGATGACGTGCCGGATGATGCAGCATCCTTTCAGTCATCGGGACGATGTGCTACCGGCCTCCTCAGGTAATTCCCTTCTCCAGTATAAACTAACTTGCGATATCGTGTCTTAATATACATAAAAAAAAATTAAATTTATTTTTGGGTTATTCGTAAAAAATGAAATAGGGGGCAAACACTCCAGGGTCGTGGATGAGGATTCCTCGAGGGTGCAGGGGCCACAAGGTGGTCGAGAAGATGGCGAGGTGATCCCTAGTTATCTGCGGCACATCGCGCCCCGCATCTGGATGGGTGAGGAGGAGAGGCCCCTACTGAAGTGCGAGCAGCGACCGTTAGTGCTTCGATCGCTTAAGCAGTGGTACTCCCAGTTCCCGCCGGAGACGCAGAGCCAGATCGATGGCATGGGGCTTAGGCACCTCATAGATGCCATGGTGGGTCACTTGGACCAGCCTCTTCTGTGTGCTTTTGTGGAGCACTGGCAGCCCGACACGAACACCTTCCACATGCCATTCGAGGAGATGACGATCATGCTCCACGACGTCGAACAGATCCTGGGTATCCCGGTCGACGGGGCGACGGTATCGGGCACCCCAGACGTCGGCGATGGGCAGATCACGGCGAGGGAGATTATGGGCGTCTCCGAAGATGTAAAACCCGAATTTTTATGAACATGTTAAATGTGAACTTATGTGCAAATTATGTGATTACATGAACTAATTTTATGTTCTAAATGATTTCATGCGACATGTCATGTTACTTTACATGTATTCATGTGTTAATTTACTACATTAGAAATATTGAAATTTAGAGGAATTTTTGGGAAGTAAAGAAATCATGGATAGTTCGAGTAATAGGATTGGGTTCAAGGTAAAAATAATTTGAGATTGGAAGTAGGGCCCAATAAGTAACCGAGGAAAATAATTCACCTATAATTAGAATAATCGAAATTGGCCATGCTTAGCTATAGCAATTATCCAAAAGAAGCCCACATAACTATAATATAAGCGTTACTTACTCATGAGGGAAAAGGTAAGATCATGACAGTGTCCCATCTCACTAATATCGAAGGGATAGATTATAAACATATAACTCCTTAAAACTTAACCTTCATCATAGGAATAATATAGTTCAAACAAAAGACAAAGAAAGAGCGCTTGGACTAGAGATCTAAACGTTTACTTGAGAAAGGTAATAATCTTAACTATGATTTTCAAATTCGTTGTAGGCCCTTATGTTTAGCCCTTAAGGACAAGGCAAATTCAAGAGTTTAGCACATTATGAAAAGAGAATTACGGTTTTGATATTTATCTTTGGAACTAACATGATTTCGTAACTTTGGGTAGGTTACGTCTAAGAAAATTTACAAGGTGGAAGGTTGGAAATAATTAGAATTTTTATAAGATTAGTTAATGAGGATTTTCAGGAATAGTTCTAGTTCTTATAATTATGAAACTATTATAATATTCAAACTGTTCTTGAGAGGGGTATGTTTGATCGAGGGTTTCCAACACTTAAGGTAAGGGTTATGTTTATAGCTTCACAAGGTTGGCGAATTTAACGACATGGCGAACCATGAATAAGCTTCGCGAATCGGGGTGAATTCCGCGAATTGGGATCACTTCGCGAGCTAAGGAAGTGAGGTGATGAAAATTTTGCGAATTGATGAACTTGGCGAGCTCTAGCAATTTGACGAATTGAGTTCGCAAACCTTGAAGGGACGTGGGGCGTTAATTTCGCGAATCCGTAGAACTTCACAATATAGGACACTTTGCGAATTGGACTTCAGAAAGGAATAAACTAATAAAATAAGGACTTGTTAGGGGGAGGTCTTTCCAAGACTTAGCCATGAAGGAAAACTAGTAACAATAAAATAATATTATAAGCTATAATGGACTAGCACTTTACGAATTGAGTGGAGCATGTGAATAAAATGATATTATTGTAAACACATAGAACTTCACAAATGTATGCCACCTTGAGAATCAAACCTAGGGAAATAAAATAATACATTATGCATTGTGTAAACTTGGTGACTCACTTGACGAATTGGAAGCTTTATTTGGCGAATCAATGAGCATTTCACGGGTCCAGCTTTGCGAACCCTTGGCGGAATAATTTCGCGAATTCAACGAGGTTGGCGAATTAAATAAGTCACGAACCGAGCTTCGCGGACTGAACGTGTTTCGCGAATAGTGAACCTTTTGCGGGCCTCGAGGGAATTCGCGAACTGCTCGTTTTTGCGGGCTGATCAAAGTTCGCAAATTGATTAATTAATTTTGCGAATTGACCGCTGACTTCAAATTTAGTTTCGTAACTTAATTATTTTATACTACTACAGTTTGAGAATTAATATAGGTATTAATGATACTTATATGTCCAGAGATCCGAGGGTTAGGTATTCCATCAGATACCACGATTAGCTATATCCGGAGGACAGGTAGGTGAAATCCACCTACGACACGTAACCCTATTATGTGAATTATATGAATCATGTGATTATGTGATTATGTGATATTTATATGATACGTACATGACTACGTTATTATGTGAATTTCATGGATTATGTGTTTGACATGTTTTAAATATTTTTGCACGTCGTATGTAACCATGTTGCACGTCATATGTTTGCACTGCGCTTGCATTCCATGTTAGTGCGAGGAAATAGAGTACCGTGGGGAACGGTAACGGTTGGGGAGTCGACGAGTGGTGTTGGTCCGATTGTCGGATAGAGGGTGGGTGAATGCCGCTCTAAAGAGACCTGAGTAGGCTGCCCGGGGCTCCAGTAGGTACCACTCTAAAGTGACCTGAGTGGGCTGACCGAGCGATAGGATGGTGCTTGGGTGCGTGCCACTCTAAAGCGACCTGAGTTGGCCGCCCGAGCATTGGGACGTGTTAGGAATATTTTAAGAAGTGTCCAAAATATTGTTCTAAGTCTTGTAATTTCTTTACGATGTATTATCTTATGTATTTGGGTTGTGTTTGTAATGGGCTTGTTAGGGGCCCAATAAGCTTAAATACCTCTCAAGGTATTTAAGCTTAAACCCTAACAAGCATTAATTAAGTTTTCCGTTTGCAAAACCCTCACGTATTCAACACTAAACCTCTATAGCACACTATTCACATATTACGAAGGTTAAATCTGTTGAAGTGTTCTTGGATAATCTGGAATTACAAGTGGTATCAGAGCAAGCGTGTAGGTGAGGAAACTTCATTTCAAGCTTTAAAGAATTTAGCAGGGTGAGTTCTTGCGTGGTAGTTCATTCTCTGTCGCAAAGCTCATACTCACGTGTATCAACTATTCTCGGAGATATTTTTTTTAAGGCAAGTCTGTGTAGCTTTCAGTTCTGAGCTATCAAATTGGTTTCCGTGGAGGCTGTGTCAGATTTGTTGGATTTCTGTCTAAAACATTTGAAGAACAGCCCTGTTCCTCAGTCTGTTCTTGAGTTTGCGCACGGAATTTCTTTTGGGAACTAGATTTGCGAACTCAAGGACTTCTTTCGTTTTGCGGCTCATTCGTTTCACAAGGCGTCTTTGCAATCCTAAGTTCACAAACTTGGTTTGCGGGGTTTCAAGTTTGCGCATCGGCACTTCGCCAAGCTCTACTTTGCGAGTTCGAGGTCA
Organism: Craterostigma plantagineum; assembly: GCA_027422505.1. Classification (NCBI taxonomy): domain Eukaryota; kingdom Viridiplantae; phylum Streptophyta; class Magnoliopsida; order Lamiales; family Linderniaceae; genus Craterostigma; species Craterostigma plantagineum. The sequence goes on along the minus strand of JAPQWV010000515.1, from coordinate 358,514 downwards.
CCAAGCCGTCAGATTCTCGAAGATCAACGTCTCAGGATTTTCTTCACTTTGCGATCTCTTGATTTGAAAACTCACAACCGCTTTGCGAACCCAGGACAGTTTGCGAACTCATTTATTCACTCTGCGAACTTTGCTCACTTTGCGAACTCCAGCGTACTTTGCGAATTCGAAACACTTTGCGAACTCAAGTTTACTTCGCGAATTCAACTCACTTTGCGAACCTTGAGAACTTTGCGAACCTTACTCACTTTGCGAACCTTGTAAATTTTTCGAACTTTACTCACTTTGCGAACTTTGTGAACTTTGCGAACTTTGCCCACTTTGCGAATCAAGATGGCTCGTGAACTCTCTCATTAACCCGTGAAGCAATTAAATTTCGAATTCAGAGATCAATTCGCAAAGTCCTACTCTTCTCCACTCCTGCAAAACATACCGATATAATTAAAAAAAAAGGGGGAAATTTTTTTTTTAACCAAAATTCGCAATTCAATTCCAAATTTCCTCACATTACACGTCAACGATCATATCCAAAACACAAGCAATGGACTCTTTCAGCATGGGAAATGACGTTAGACCTCCCATCATCCGACATGGAGAGTACGCAGTCTGGAAGAGAAGATTCATCAACTTCATAGAAAGCAAGGACAATTCTGATAACCTTCTGGAATCTATTTACAATGGACCTACACAGTATTGGACCATAATCCCTGCCACTACTGACACCACCCCTGCAAGAGAGGAACAGAGGATCCTGAAAACTACTGATCAATGCAATGATGAAGAAAAACTGCGACTTAAGGCAGATAAAGTGGCGAAATCATACATGATGCAAGCCATTCCCAATGACATTTTGATGCAACTCGAATGTGGTGAGATCGCAAAAGAAATGTGGGATGCTCTTCGAATTATGATGCAGGGGACAGAAGTTAATACAATGGCAAGAATGGCGAACACACTCATCTCGTATGACCGCTTTCATGCTAACAAAGGGGAAACTCTCCAAGAAACCTTACATCGATTTCTTGTTCTTCTAAACGAGCTAAAGATGAATGGAGTCACAAAAAGTGTAATGGAGATCAATATCAAATTCTTAGGATCACCTCATCCAGAATGGGAGGCTACTGCTATTATGATAAGACAGATGAACGACCTAACCAAAGTTAGCATTCATACATTATTCGACTACCTCAATCAACATTCCAATCATGTGGAGAAACGAAGGGAGGAAATTAAACCAATAGGAAGCGACTCCCTTGCTCTTATGACTGAACGATCATCAAGAAAACAATTCAAGGACAAAGAAATTATCCAGTCATCACAAGTTAAGGAGGGAGAAGACTCTGATCCTGATGACGAATCCAAGGATCTTACAAAACATGGAGACCAGGAAATCACCCTCAAAGATCTTGCTAAGCAACTCGCTCTGGTCTCAAATTTCGTGCAGAGAAAATATTATAAGAAGACTGGTTCCTCCTCCAACCGTCAAAGAACTTCCTCCAACTCTAAAGGAAAGACTCAGGATGAGGACAACAACTCTGAAACTCCTCATCAAGGCGGCAAGTGCTTCAACTGTGGTAAGAATGGACACTTTGCCAGAGAGTGCAGAATGCCCAAGAAAAAGGATGTTAACTATTATCGTCGAAAAGTTCAATTAGCTGAACAAAAAGAAAAAGGACTAGTCTTAATGGCAGAAGAGGATCATTGGCTTGAAGATACCTCAGACAGCGAGAATGAGAATGTGGCACTGATGGTCAAACTAGATGACGAAGAAGATGGAGATGGAGCTGAAGGCAGCGAGTCAGACAGGGAAACTTCTAACAATTCAAACATGGTAGAGGTAAGTGAAGCAGATTATGATTCCTTACTTAAGATAAAAAATGAATTTTTATCCTTATATAAATCTAACAAATTGGGAAAAAGGAAAATCAAAGAACTTGAAGCTAACTTAGAAAAGAATTTAGTAGTATTAGATAAGTTTAGATATGATTATGCATGTGAGAAGAATCGTGTAATTGTAGCAAATGAAAAAATTGCTAAGCTAGAAATAAAAGTGCAAAAATCCGAAACTAAAGCCAAGGATTTAGAAAAGGAAATGAAATCTCATAGAGATCAGGCAATGGATGCTACAATTAAATATGACTTACTAAGCAAAGAACGAGAAAGACTGTACTCCAAAATAAAAAAATTGGAGGACGTTTTAACCCGACGAGATCAGTCAGAACAAACGATCTTCTTGAACAAACCAGCTAATGTTGATTTTTATAATCCCCATAAAGGACTAGGTTTTGAAAACCCATGTAAGTTAAAACTAGGCATATCAAGATCACCTTATCTATATGATCTCAAATTCATGCAGACAGGTTGCCTGGCAAATCTTATGCCTTTTGTCAATGAAGATGAGACGTCAACACACACTAAAACTCAAACATCACTTAACTACACAGAAGTAAATGATAGCTATAAAGTAAGAAGTTGTCCAGCAATAACAGAATTTGAATCAGATATTCCACGTCCACATGAAGGAGAAGCACAAATGGTTACATATACAACAGGATATATGCCTGATTGCATAAAGAAAATCAGTGATCTTCACTCCACTATCGAAAGCGAGAGAAAGTCATTTGGTGAAGAAAGGCAGAAACTTCTTCAGGAAATAACTTCACTTAAAGAAAAATTAAAATTACACACAATTTCATACACCTTGGTTTCGCATGACAAAATTTCCTGCACTAATACATTGAAATTTTCAGGATCCACAAAAGAGCCATTGAAGGGGCAAGTATGGGTTAAAAAGGAAGATATATTGAAGGAGTCTTGTGATCTCAATACACCTTTTGTCATTGAGTTTTTTCCTCCCAAAACTTTTGTACCTTCTATATGTCGCAATGTATCAAAAAAATTGTCTTCTAATTCAAAAACAAAGCTTTCCGCACATGATCATGTCACCAAACAAACGCACAAAACAATTCCTAAAAATAAATTTACAAAGTTAAGACACAAATCAAAACCAAAAGCTATCCAAAAAACTGTGCACAAATGGGTTCCAAAACTTCAGACTGCAGGAATACAAATCCCAACCCTAGAAACAACTAGTGACTCTGTGTTATCCACCAACAAAGGAAAATCTAGGGAATCTAAACGGACTAATAAACATAATAGAGGTGGACCCATATCTCAATGGGTACCTAAAACCCTCTAGTTTTATTTTGCAGGCCCTTCATGTGTGGTACTTAGATTTTGGTTGCTCCACACACATGACTGGGACAGAGGAACTGTTGAGCAACTACGTTGATAGACCAGGAGGATTGGTACGCTTTGGCAATAGCAATGGAGCCAGAATCCTTGGTTATGGCGATCTCATATGCAATAGACTCACAATTAAACAAGTTTCTTATGTTGAAGGACTGACACACAACCTCTTATCAATAGGACAGTTCAGTGATTTTGGACTCCAAGTGGTGTTTCTAAAGAAAACCTGCAAAATTCTCAATGCCAATGGTGAAAAAACTTCTCAATGGAACTCGCAAGACAAATCTTTACACCATTGATATTAGAACTGTCAAACCAAAGACTGATATCTGCCTAATCACCAAAGCAACTTCAACTCAAAATGACTTATGGCACCAGAGATTATCTCGTCTTAACTTCAAGACCCTCAACAAGCTGTCAACCAACAAACTAGCTATTGGACTTCCACCACTGAAGTACCAAAAAGAGCATATGTGCTCTGCTTGTGAGAAAGGAAAAATGAAGAAAGCTTCACATCCTACAAAACACTCAGCATCCACTCAACATCCTCTAGAGCTTTTACACATGGATCTGTGTGGCCCGATGCGAACTGAAAGCATAAGTGAAAAACGATATATGCTGGTTATCGTCGACGACTATTCCCGATATACGTGGGTACGATTCTTACGAACTAAATCAGAGACAGTCGAACATATTCCAAGCCTAATCAGAACAACACAGAACCTCCTCCAGAGATGTGTTAAAATAGTTAGATCAGACAATGGAACAGAATTCAAGAATCAACAGCTCAATGACTTCTATGAATCCATAGGGATTACTCAACAGTTTTCTGCTATCTACACACCTCAACAAAATGGAGTTGTCGAAAGGCGAAATCGAACACTCGTACAGGCTGCCCGAACAATGATCATCCAATCATCACTACCTCATTTCCTTTGGGCTGAAGCAATGAATACTGCTTGCTATACACAGAATCGCACAAACATTCATCTAAGATTTGGTAAGACGCCCTATGAACTTATAAATGGAAGGCTGCCCAACATTGCCCATTTTCGAATTTTTGGATGCAAGTGCTTCGTCGCCAACGACCGCGAAGACAAGTCCAAACTTGATCCAAAAGCAACTGAAGGAATCTTCGTAGGCTACTCTGCACAATCTAAGGCATACAGGATATTTCTCAGAGACAGAAGGATGATCATTGAAAGTATAAATGTCACCTTTGATGAGGAACTCGAACTTTCTACTGTACATAGCAGTTTGGGACGAGTATCTAGAACACCACACCTCACTCACTCTCATACAGAAGAAGGAGAGTGTTCAAGAGATGCCTCTGAACGGAACTCTTCAGAACCGGGCTCGGACAAAGGAAGTTTGAAACCAGCTCAACTAGTAACTGACCCTTCAAGACAAAGCGACCCCACATGCTTCACTCAACGAGCTCAAGAGGAACTGGATCTGGATCTACTTTTTGAACATATATATATCTCTCAAAATCAGCCAAGATCATCCACCGATCCCTTTCCAAATACTGAATCCAGCCCTAGTTCATCAACTCATGAGTCAGAACCCATTCCTAACCAGACAATTCCTCCCTCAGATGCAGAAGCCTCGATCCCAACTCTTTGACAACAACGCAGACAGAGGCCTCCTCTTCAACTTCAGCCGGGAACACTACCGTAACTGCAATCGACTATCCACTAAGTGAGGAATCCCAAATAGACGAAACAACATTACCCCACGAAAAGAAATGGGTCCGACATCATCATACAGATCAAATAATAGGAGATCCCAATACAGGGGTAACGACTAGAAGATCACATTCAAATGAATGTAATTTCACCTGTTTCTTGAGCCAAACGGGACCTAGACGAGTAGTTGATGCACTACGGGATCCCAACTGGATAGTGGCTATGCAAGAGGAGATTAATCAATTCGAACGTCTCAAAGTATGGAACTTAGTTCCTCGTCCAAAAGGGAAGACTGTGATCGGAACAAAGTGGGTTTTTAAAAACAAAAAGGATGAAGATGGTGTTGTAATTCGAAACAAAGCCAGGCTCGTAGCTAAGGGATATAATCAACAGGAAGGAATTGATTACGATGAAACGTTTGCTCCTGTAGCCAGGATCGAAGCTATTAGGTTATTTCTTGCATATGCCGCACACAAAGACTTTAAGTCTATTAAATGGATGTAAAAACAGCCTTCTTGAACGGAATTCTGAAAGAAGAAGTGTATGTCTCACAGCCAGACGGATTTCTCAATGCTGATCATCCCGACTTTGTTTACAAACTTGACAAATCACTATACGGACTTAAACAAGCTCCAAGGGCCTGGTATGAGGTGCTCTCCGACTTTCTTATCTCTTCAGGTTTCACGAAAGGGAAAATTGACACTACGTTGTTCGTAAAGAAAGATGGTTCTGATATAATGCTTGTACAAATCTACGTGGATGATATCATTTTTGGCTCTACTAATCCTCAACTTTGTGAAGATTTTAGCATTCTGATGCAATCGCAATTTGAAATGAGTATGATGGGGGAAATGTCATTCTTCCTCGGATTGCAAATCAAACAACTTCAGGATGGGATTTTCATCAATCAGTCAAAGTACATCCACGATATTCTCAGAAAATACGGGATCGACAAGAGCAAATCATCAAGCACACCCATGTCCACCTCGTGCACTAGATGCGGATCACTTAGGTGAACCTGTAGATGTTACTCATTACAGAGGGATTATTGGATCACTGCTCTACCTCACTGCCAGTCGACCAGATATCTTATTCTCTACATGCCTTTGTGCTCGATTTCAAGCTAACCCCAAGGAGTCGCATCTTCATGCTGTCAAAAGAATCTTGAAGTATTTGAAAGGAACACCAGACCTTGGACTGTGGTATCCTAAACACTCAACTATGAAACTAATAGGATATTCTGACGCAGATTTTGCAGGATGCAGACTGGACAGGAAAAACACTTCTGGACACATGCAATTCCTAGGCGATAAACTTGTATGTTGGGCCTCGAAGAAACAAAATTGTGTGTCAACTTCCACGGCGGAAGCAGAATATGTCGCTGCAGCAAGTTGCTGCTCACAAATTTTGTGGATCAAAACTCAGCTACGGGACTACGGGTTTGATCTAAATAAAATTCCTATTTACTGTGATTCCAAGAGTGCTATCGCAATTACATGCAACCCTGTTCATCACTCCCGCACTAAGCACATAGATCTTCGATATCACTTCATAAAGGACCATGTAGAAAGAGGCGTAATAGAAATGTACTTTGTCAATACAGAGCTTCAACTAGCCGATTTGGTTACAAAAGCATTGGATGAAAAACGCTTCCAATTCTTAGTTGCAAAGTTGGGAATGTTGAACCTCAATTTTTAATTTCGATTATGCCTTCGTACAGTTCAATATTTATCTATTTGCTATGTTTCACTTTTCTCTTATTTTGTGTGTGTTTCTTATGTTAATCATTTACTTAGGACTTCAGTTTTTTTTTAGTTTAACCTTTTAATTTCAATAAACTGTTTCTTGTTTCCAATAAGTCAATGTAGCGCCAATGCTGGTGGCGTTACATCGAGGGGGAGAAATGCTATATCCATGCATCGAGGAGGAGTAAGTGAATTCATAAATCATTTTAATCTTTAAGATAATCATTTTAATCTTTAAGATACTCAATGAGCTTTATAAATCATTTAATTTTTAAGATAATTGATGGGTATTGCATCTAGGGGGAGTTTCTCAACAAATACATAAAACTCTTCAAAACACGAACAACTCTCTCAAACACATAATACGCAGATAACTCTTAAAAACTCGTATGCCTGATTAAGACCCAAAGCAGAATAGCAAGTAAAACAACGAATAAGCTCAAAAGAAGGAAAATCTCAATAACCAGCATATCCAAATTATGCTCAAAGTTGCGTCTTAACTCTTCATGTTCCTCGAGCTTCTTCTCTTCTTCCTTTTTCTGCCAATTCATCTGTAAACGAGAAAAATAAGAGATAAGTTAGTTCTTAGATGTAAGGTACTTCAAGGAGATTTGAGACATATCTATTTTATAAACATGAAGGAAACTTACGTCATTTATTGTCCCGACATTAAGACGAATTTTTTACTAAGGCGACGATTTTTCTTCTCCAAAAAGGATATCGTATCATGAAAATCGATCTTGAAAAACCCATAGATTTGATGTTATCCTTGTGATCGATCGCGTCAAAATTGGTAGTGTTTGAGTCATTATTAGATTAATTGATATCGATGGTAAGTTAAAAAATCTCGTACATTCATTTTTTTTGATTCGCAAAACTTAAATTTATTTGGACAACTGTTATTCGCAAACCATCTTCAATTTTGACCAGTCAATGAATCAAGTTGCGAACTCACAGCTCTCAAATCGCAAACTGATCGATTCGCAAACTACCAATTCGCGAATCTAAGGTGGGCCTTTTTCTCAAAAGTTTACAGCCCAACTCAAAACTAGGGTTCACACTTTAGGCCCGCAAAGTTGTTTTTAAAAACCAATTCGCAAACTGAACTCGCAAAACTAAAACAATCCCAAATCAAAAATCTCCACTTTGCGAATCCCGTTCATCAAACCTTCCATCGTCGCTTGCTTAGTCTGTGGTTTGCTTGCTCAAATCGTTACCGTCACATACTCGCGTTCATCTCTGTGGTATGAATGAAAAATTACTTTAACTTTTACTGTATTTTGCTTACGATTGATTTTCTTAATTGCAGGTGTGATTTCTCAAAGAACAGGTGTTTTGCAGTTGATTCCTGTAGAAATTTCGTTGCTTTTCAGTGATGATACGAGCTTATCAGTTTGATTTTTGCACTAAATCGAATTTATTTTCTCAAATCTGGTGTTTTTCAAATCGATGATTTAATTTTTTGGTTCGAATCGTTTAAGAGTACTTTTTGATTCTTCAGAATTAAGCTTTGCGGGTCCAAAAGTGTTTATTTTCTCAAACTCGCGAATCACTCACTTTACGGGTCATATACTTTGCGGCTTTGACCGTCTGACTGCTTACTTTGCGAATTCGAGGATTGCGAATCTTGGGATTCGCAAATTTTATTTTGCGAATTGATACTTTGCGATTCCCTGATTGACCTGGTCAATTTGCGAATCCTGAGGCTGCAATACAGAATACGCAAAGTTCTTTTCAACCAACCCGCAAACCTCTGAGCTCGCAAACGTTTGAGTTCGCAAAATACTACTACTCAACCCGCAAACCTTTGAGTTCGCAAAATATGACTTGCTAAGATGAAGCTAAGCTAACTACTTTAAAGTGAACCCGCAAACCATACTTAGGAAATTTTCGACAAAATTTTTCTCAAATGGGCCAATGTGTTGGGCCAAGACTTTTTCATAAAACGAAATTTTATTCCAACCCATCACTATTCATACCAACCAAGCCTTATCATGACATATCTAATCATATTTATCTTCTGTGTTGCAGTTTCAGCACGAACTCCCGGTGTCAAAAAAAAAAATGACGTCACCCACGGATCTAGTCTACCCAACCTCAAAATGGATAACGACCAAGGACAATAATTTCCAGCTTGACCTTCATACATTCAAGTGCAAGGAAGAAATTATATTATCCATTCTGAGAAATCACCACCTTGGGTATGCTTTTTCGGCCTCGATCCAAGTCCCTACAGTTTACCTTCAACAATTCTGGGGTACAATGAAGACCAAAATTGCCCAAGATAATAGCATCTACTACGAGGCCCAAATAGCAACTGAGACTGTCATCATCACAAAGGAACTCATTCGTAGTATTCTAAGAATGCCAAGTCAACCTCAATACGAACCTGAGGCTTCCGAAAATGAGCTCCTGGAGGACATGATGAGGATGGGATACTACACGCCGATCAAGTTTGTCTCCCATTTTCAGAACTCCATGATGCCGCATCCATGGCGAACGCTCTTTGCATTTGTCAATAAGTGCTTCTCACCCAAGCACTCAGGATGGGATAGATGCAATATCACAATTCTTCGGATCTTCCATGGGATCGTGTTTCGAAGAAATTATGACTTTGCCAAACTTATCACCACAGATCTCGACGACCAACTTTACCAACGAACTAAGTCCAAAAAGCCACAGAATTTGCCATATCTCCGGTGGTTCTCACTTATCATCCACCATTTTCTGACCACAACAACAGGAATACCATCACGACCCGTGGAAGAAAACTTCACTCCACCCAAACTGCGCTACCTTCATAAAGGAAAGACTGATGAGAAATACTCGCGCACTGCAATGCCAATCCCTCACGAGTTACTCATACTTGCAAACCCCGACCTTATCGATGCCTACTGCAAAGATTACAAAGTTCCCCACCCCACGACACAGGATAGCCCACCTGAGTCTAACCCAGGGGGTAGTAATACTGAGAGAGCTGAAACGAGCGAAAGAGAAAGAGAGAGTGAGATGCTGAGTGAAACCACAGACACTAAATTTATTCCCCACACACAACAGACTACATCTCAACAAGCAATCCCTGACCAACCACCACCATCCCCTGAACAAACCATACCTGAGCAATCTCTCGAGGAACAATCACATGCCGAACGACTCGAACAACCACTAATAGATGTTCCCGAGACAACTACGACTGCACTACCTCAGTCAGAAAAAGTCGGGTCAATCCCTAGGATAGAAGACGTCGTACATGACCTAACGATGCATGAGCGAACCCCACCTGACCATTCACTTGTCTCCCAACAGACAAGTGTCTCAACACAACACGAACCACCCCAAGCCTCCAGCAGCTCGGTTCCTGTGTCTGAACCAACTCAAGAAATACCCATTCTCGTGACACAGGCCGAGCCTCAACTTCAGGTCTCAACGTTCATAGAAGAGCCGCAAATAGAGGCTCTTCAAGGATTGGACGGAAGTCTCTCGGATGTTGATGATCTCAGCAGCTCACCATCCGCGAGCCACCGTACAGAACCTGTTTCTGGACGTGTGCTAACGAGACGCCTTGGCGATCTCGGTGACAGCTCCACCCTAGCCCGTCACACTGACGTGGCCACAACGACCCGAGCACCATCTCCAAAAAATGTGTCGCAAGCAGAGGTCGGAAGACCCGTGGAAACTGAAGTCCATCCGACTTCGGTTGACAAGGGCCACCGTACAGAACCTAGTTCTGAACGTGTGATAACGGCAACTCCTAGTGATGCCGGTGCACCAATCCCCACACCCCTAACCGTGACGACGGCCTATCTGGAAAATCGCCTTTTTGAGTTCTTTGAATCCGTGACCTTACCACGGGTTCGAGGACTCATTAAGGATGCCATGCAATCAGCCTCCACAGACAAAGGCAAGGCACCATTGGTAGACCAATCGTCACAGCCTCGCCTCATCTCACTACCACCACCACGAGCACCGACTGATCCCAGCCCATACAGCATGCCTCTACTTGAGCTCTTCGATGTTGGTATTTCTCGCATTATTTCCCTCGACAATCAGCGGACTCCGAAAGAAGAAACTTTCTACAAAAAGCTGATTAAAGGTGGAATCATACCTCACCCCACCACATGTCGTCAAGAAGGCTCGAGTCAGAAGCGTCGTCATGACGATCCTGATGACCAAGATCGTCCTGAGGAGGAGAAGCGACCAAGAGTCATGCATCCTGTCACTCGCGGCGGACGAGGGCGCGGGGTCCTAACTCGTGGAGGTGGTTCTTCCCGACGATCCAACCCACCACCAAAGTCCTCTAGGGGCAGACAAGCTACGCCAGGGCCAAACCAGACAATTTCCCTTGACGAAGTCGAATCTGACTCCTTGAGGATTTCCACCCAATCAGTCCAAACAACCACAACCCCACATCTCACAAGCCAGATAAGTCCCCAAACTTCGAACCCACCCCTTCAGATCGACAATCCAGACACCTCAGTTGAAGAACTTTACAATCCGCATGATGTTGTGGAGAGGTACATCTTTGGCGAGGAATGGAGAACTCATCCTGTTAATCCGACTATGGCCAGAAACCTTATGGACAATGCTAGATACTTTCTCTTGAAAGCTAACATTAGTCTAATTCGTCTTGAAGATGAGGAGCTCGAGGAAGGAGAAGACTACGAAGCAGAGATACCCGAACTTCCAGAACTTCTAAAACACACGGTCATAGACGAAGATTGCCCTCCAGATACACATAAGGAATTGACGAGTTGCAACTTCCATGGAAAAATGTGAAGGTTAATGCTCCTTATCAAGAAGAGATACGAAGAAAAATCTGGAGGAGGGAAGACAGGATCTTGAAGGTGGATGAACTTGACCTCAGAGGTTTAACCCATTTCCCACGACCAAAAGCCATTCAGTACCTGCTGTCTATCCGTCGATCACTGATGTTTAGAGGAAAAGAAACGAACGTCGATGATCTCCGAAGACTTGAGGCAAAACGACCCAGAATCAAACAGATTCTGACCGTTCGAAAGGAGCGATTTGCAGATATTGATTTCCCTATTTACATTGTACGACGTGAAGATAATTCAGCTGAAGAACTGAATGAAGGGGATCTCTCCTATCTCAGAGGTGAAGACATTGATCAATTAGTAGGAGATTATAGGAGGCTTGGAGTACTCAGGACTCCAGAATTAAGGATGGGCTATGCTTCATTAAAAAGGTTCATGTTGCGTCAAGTGAAGTTCAACTCTACACATGATCTCCAAATGGCAATTGAAAGCAACATAAAAAGAGTGAATCTCACGAAGCCCTCTTTTGAAGCACCTGAGTCAGAGAGCTACGGAGAAGGCCATATCTTTGATGGAGAAGACCCTTCGGTAATCTACATCAATTACAAGGGAGAGAAGAGACTGATGAGAAAATCAGAAATCCACAAGTTCTGTGATGGAACTCTCCGTATTATTCTTGCTAAGCTCAAGAGGATCGTAGAGGAAATGAGAAAAGTGGAATCTGAAGTACAAGAGAAGTATCATAAGATGATCGAAATCATCTCCGATTCTTTTCGTAGAAGATTGAGATAATATGAATTAAAACTTGGACTCAGAAGATCAGCCTACGAACTTCTGGAACATCGGCCTCCTCCCCGCTCGAAGAAAAAGAAGACCTGAAGACTTAGATAGGTTTATTTGTAATTTGGACACTTAGGGGGAGAATGTTAGGAATATTTTAAGAAGTGTCCAAAATATTGTTCTAAGTCTTGTAATTTCTTTACGATGTATTATCTTATGTATTTGGGTTGTGTTTGTAATGGGCTTGTTAGGGGCCCAATAAGCTTAAATACCTCTCAAGGTATTTAAGCTTAAACCCTAACAAGCATTAATTAAGTTTTCCGTTTGCAAACCCTCACGTATTCAACACTAAACCTCTATAGCACACTATTCATATATTACGAAGGTTAAATCTGTTGAAGTGTTCTTGGATAATCTGGAATTACAGGACGTTAGTGGTTTGGGTGTATGCCGCTCTAAAGAGACCTGAGTAGGCTGCCCAATGCTCTAGGTACCACTCTAAAGCAACCTACGTGGGCCGACCGAGCGATAGGCGAGGTAAAGGTTCTAGTACGTACCACTCTAAAGAGACCTGTGGGCAGACCGAACGCGAACCTCAACTCGGGGAAATGGGCGACTCTGAAGAGACCTGGGAAGCCTTCCCATTCTAAAGCGACCTGAATGGGATACCCGAGGAGTATAGTGTTGAGTCACGGGGAGTCATGGGATGTGATGAGTCGTGATGAGTCGAACGTACATTGGTGAGGTGTATGAGATGGGATCGAGCGCATGCTGCATTCACGCATATTTCACCTACTGAGCAAATAGCTCAGGGTTTTACGTGTTGTAGGTATCGAGCCCGACGCTGGTGCGTGTCGAGGCTGAGGCGGGCTGACGGCGGTGCTCCACGGACTTTTGAGGGCGGGGCTGTACATGGATGCGACCTGTGGGGCGATTAGGGTTTTGAGTGTTTTGATATTTTGGGGGCTACGGCCCGTGTAAATTCATGACGATGTAGATGACGTTAGGTATAATGTATTTTATTTAAGAAAAAGTTTTTGTCAGACGGGTCTTCCGAGACTTATGTTGCGAAAATCCGCCACAAATCAGTATTAGAAAGTGAGGGTCGCCACAGGTGGTGTCAGAGCTTAGGTTATAGATTCTGTAGACTGTCCATGTACGACCGCTTAAAAGCCTGGAGGATCAGCCTTGCCTATAAGTTTTACGGTACGATATGATTGTGTGTTTAAAATGATGTGTTTCTTACATGGCTATTTGTAGATAATAGGAATAAGAATGCCGAAAACTCGTAGAGAGAACGTAGGTAGTTCGAGTCGTAGGGACGAACCTGAGTCCCCAGTACATGAACGCGACTCGACCTTTATGAAGCTTACCGAACTGATCCAGCGACAATCGGATCAGATTAATGCTCTTATCCAACATCAAGCATCCTCCGCATACCAACAGTCTCCTCAGCCTGAGCGTATAGAGATCATAGGGGAACGGTTCTGAAAATTGAACCCTCCTACTTTTGAGGATGCTATCGATCCTACCGTGGCCGAGGATTGGCTGCGAACTATTGAGGACATTTTCCTTTACAGCCGAATTCCCGAAAATGAAAAAGTGTTATGCGCTATTTCAATGCTCCGCGGGAATGCAAGGTTTTGGTGGGACACCGTCAAAATCTTGGAGGACCCGATGACTATGTCGTGGGAAAGATTTGAGCAACTATTCCGCGACAAGTATTTCACTACTTATGACCGAACCCGCAAGATGAATGAATTCATCAACCTCAAACAAGGCGAAAAACCCATCGCATAATATATTCGCAAGTTTGAGGAACTGTCCCGCTTCGCCCCGCACATGGTGGCAAACGATGCCCTAAAGATCGAACGGTTCCAGGTAGGTCTCAAACCGGAGATCTACCGAGATGTTAGCATGACCGGAACACGAGGAGTTGTATTTTCTCAAGTGGCAGAACGAGCGATGATAGCAGAGCAGGCAGAATCACAGATCTTAGCAGCTCAGGAAGCAAAGAAGAAAAACGATAACCATCAAGGAAACGGAAGTAAGAAACGAAAATACTTCGAAGTAGGCCCCAACAATAATCAGAATTATCGCCAGGGACCCCAAAACTGGTGACCAAGACCGAACTTAGGGGCAACAAATTTTCCGTTTCGACCCCCAACTCTTAATCCCCAATGTCCGCAATACGGACGATATCATAGCGGCTTATGTTTTGGAGAAGGACATAAATTCAACCCGCAATGTTTCAAGTGCGGAAAACTGGGACATGTTGTAAAAGACTGTCCAGAATATCGTCCCAGAAACCCAGCCCCAGTGCCAGTACGACCTCCACTGGCACCAGCCCGAGTATACGCTTTAACAAGCGAAGAAGAAGAACCGAACCCATCAAGGATGACAGGTATCTCGAAATGCTTATAAGCATACCCATTCGGAGTCGCATGTTTATACATGTGGAATAAATGTGTAACATAAGTGAGAATGATCCCAACTCCATTTAAGTAAACCATGGTAGATGTTAGAGTTACACAGCGGAAGTGTGGTGGAATAGGAATAAGTATGTCTAGGAGACATGGAAAGTAGATAAGCGAGCCTAGACATCAGAAATTAGATGATTTTAGGAATTGGGTCACACATTTAAATGTGTCACCTTGATATGGGGCTATCCCAATCAAAGAAATTTATATATGGTTCGGGAAAATTTATATAGCCGGAGAAGCGGTTATCGCAAAGTTTAAGACGTGCGTAAGGTGCTTTTCTGTAAGGAAACTGAAAGGGACGTATTTGGATCGTTAGGGCATGTTTGGGACCTGTTTGGGACGTGTTGGGACTTGCTTGGGGACGTGTTTGGACTTTGGGACGTGTTGGGACCTGTCGGGACGTATTTGGACGTGCTTGGGACATAAATGAAATAACACCAAAAATTACGTGGTTCGGATCTTTGCAGATCCTACGTCCACGGCGCTCTGAAACTGGTTTTCACTATACTTAGAAGATTTACACGCTCATAGCTCACTCTCACTCATGAATACTAAAAGTGGAAGAAATACTTAATACATCGAAAGAGAGAGAATGTGGAGTGTTTTTCGTGTGTTGAATGGGTATCTCGCAAAAATAATGAAGTCCTCCTTATATAGGAGCTCCCAACGGCTAGCTTGGCCTAGATCCCGGATTCCCGGAGATGGGACCGTCTGGGACAATGTGATGTACAGTCTGGGACGTCTGTCAGGAGCAGGGGCTGGCAGGGGCATCTGGCGGCTGGAGATAGGACTGGTCCTGTGCTGTCAGGAAAAGTAGGCGGCTGGCGCAGTACTGTCAGAACAGCTTTGTCAGACGCAGTCAGACGTCCTTTCAGGCTTCAGTAGCTTCCTTATGACGCTTCGACGGGACCTGCTTAGCATATTAGGTCCCAAAACACTTCCCTAATATGGTGTCAGGTCCCTAAAGCCTGACGAAGGTCCCTAAAACCCTCATTTCCTGTTGCTATCTCCCTAAAGTCCGTTGGAGGTCCCTAAAACCCGTCTGAGGTCCCTAAAAGTCTCCCTTCATAATCTAACTTTGTATTTTTCAAGGAAACTCATATTTTTTACTAAGTTCTCTTAATAGCTAATTATTTCCTTAATTTAGTTATTTTTAGCCTGCCTAATTTATGTCCGTATCAACCACTCCCCTACTCTAATTTGTCTTTGGGAACAAAAGAGGAATTAGAGTAAAATTTGTAAGGCAGGCTATAATTAAAGTAAATAATTATAGGGGAAGTGTTTAGGGACCTGACACCATATTAGGGATCTGCCTTTAGCCGGCACAGATGCCCCGGACTTCTTCTCGGCTACCTCCAGACCTTTGTCGAGGCCATGGTCAATAAACTTCCTGAGATGTCCCTTTAGGGTGGGCTTTTCGATTCATCCTTCAAATAATAGCAGTCGTTAGTATGCTGCATGTATTATTATGGTATCGATGATATAAATGAGAATAAGGTTTAGAGTGCCCTAGAAATCCCGATAAGAGCCTTATCAACGCGGGATGTCTCCCGTGGATCTTTAGGCGTCATCCCAAAATTAGCTTCTAGGTCCCAAATGTGGTAACTAGGCTTCTCAGACCAGCGCGGAGCTGGATTTGTAGGTCCCGAATATGGAGATTCGGGTCTGTGCGCCAGTGAGGAGCTGAGCTTTTTTATCTCCCTCGGATCTTCGTACGCCAGCGCGGAGCTGTCTCTAAAGTCCCACGGACCTTCGCGTGCCAGCGCGGAGCTTGGCTTGCATCTCCCACGGATATTCGGATGTCAGCGTGGAGCTGGGCTTTGCGGTCCCACAGATCTCCGTACGCCAGCACGGAGCTGGCCTTTAAGTCCTTTAAGCGACATAGATCCCGGGACTCCTTATCGATCACCTTCGAATCTAGTTTGCTGTCGCGGCTAACACCCTTTTCAGGAGTCCTGTCTGGAATAAACCCCTCGATCACATCCTTCAAGTAATAACAATTGTTAATATGGTGGTCATATTATCATGCTATCGATAATATAAATAAGAATGAAATTTAAAGGGTCTTGGAGTTCTGGCTAAGAGCCTCCTCATCGCAGGAGGTCCCCCGGCTGATGTCAGGATCTCTTTAGATTTGCATAGTGGTGTGAATCTTTATGGGGCCCTCGAAAGAGGTCCCCAAGGCTCCCTCCTTCTTTGCATGACTACTCGCCGTTTGAGGTCCGTGAGTTGGTCTCGAAGTTCC
The DNA here is from genome assembly GCA_027422505.1 of Craterostigma plantagineum. Lineage (NCBI taxonomy): Eukaryota > Viridiplantae > Streptophyta > Magnoliopsida > Lamiales > Linderniaceae > Craterostigma > Craterostigma plantagineum. The sequence continues at coordinate 341,549 of JAPQWV010000515.1, read as the reverse complement.
ATCTCCTTTTCGGCCGTAGTGTCTTCCCTTTTTTCCTAGCGTGGCTCAGTTCTTTCTGGAGCTCCCAGCTCCCTTCGAAACTCGTGGAGGTCCGCCTGGATGTTCTGATCCTTTATGCCTTATTTGTACCGTCTTGTTTATCTTCATCATCTCGGACTTGTGTTTCAGGTCCTGGCCTTTCCTCAGTTTGGCAGTTTTCGGAGGTCCTCCTCCCCCGCGGTCAGTTTCTGACTTCAACTACTCTGGGTGGATCTTGTCCATATCTGGAGGAGGTACCTTCAGCCTTGTTCAAGGCCCTGATCAGTGAACACCCACCACAAGTCCTACCATGTGGAGTCCTTTTCCACCCTTCCGCGGATCTTCATGTGTTCACATGGAACTGGGTTTTATCTCCCACTAATTTCCGGTGTGGAGCTGACTTCTAGGTCCTACAAACTTCGTGTGCCCGCGCGGAGCTGGCTCCTGGGTCCCCAAGATCATCATACGCCAGCGCAGAGTTGGCCCCTGTGTCCCCAGGATCTTCATGTGTCAGCGTAAAGATTCCTTCTAGGTTCCACGAACCTTCGTGGACCTTCGCGTGCTAGCAAGGAGTTGGGAGGTCCCGAATATGGGGCTTCGGGTCTTCGCCCTTTCCTCCAGTCGTCAAGGTGGTGCAGATGGTCTTACGTCTCAGGAGCTTCGACTGTGATTTGGCAGCTCCTACGGCTTATGTGTCCAAATTCGTCATCAGAGGGGGTCTTCTTCCCTCAGTTTTTAGCGTTTTTCATCTTGTCCCAGCAGAAATAAAGAAATGAAAAACGAATAAGGAATGTTGAGCACAGCTTCGCACAATATAAGCAAAATCGCTCACGCCTTCAACTCCGAATTTTCCCACAGACGGCGCCATTTGATATGGGGCTATCCCAATCAAAGAAATTTATATATGGTTCGGGAAAATTTATATAGCCGGAGAAGCGGTTATCGCAAAGTTTAAGACGTGCGTAAGGTGCTTTTCTGTAAGGAAACTGAAAGGGACGTATTTGGATCGTTAGGGCATGTTTGGGACCTGTTTGGGATGTGTTGGGACTTGCTTGGGGACGTGTTTGGACTTTGGGACGTGTTCGGACCTGTCGGGGCGTGTCGGGACGTATTTGGACGTGCTTGGGACATAAATGAAATAACACCAAAAATTACGTGGTTCGGATCTTTGCAGATCCTACGTCCACGGCGCTCTGAAACTGGTTTTCACTATACTTAGAAGATTTACACGCTCATAGCTCACTCTCACTCATGAATACTAAAAGTGGAAGAAATACTTAATACATCGAAAGAGAGAGAATGTGGAGTGTTTTTCGTGTGTTGAATGGGTATCTCGCAAAAATAATGAAGTCCTCCTTATATAGGAGCTCCCAACGGCTAGCTTGGCCTAGATCCCGGATTCCCGGAGATGGGACCGTCTGGGACAATGTGATGTACAGTCTGGGACGTCTGTCAGGAGCAGGGGCTGGCAGGGGCATCTGGCGGCTGGAGATAGGACTGGTCCTGTGCTGTCAGGAAAAGTAGGCGGCTGGCGCAGTACTGTCAGAACAGCTTTGTCAGACGCAGTCAGACGTCCTTTCAGGCTTCAGTAGCTTCCTTATGACGCTTCGACGGGACCTGCTTAGCATATTAGGTCCCAAAACACTTCCCTAATATGGTGTCAGGTCCCTAAAGCCTGACGAAGGTCCCTAAAACCCTCATTTCCTGTTGCTATCTCCCTAAAGTCCGTTGGAGGTCCCTAAAACCCGTCTGAGGTCCCTAAAAGTCTCCCTTCATAATCTAACTTTGTATTTTTCAAGGAAACTCATATTTTTTACTAAGTTCTCTTAATAGCTAATTATTTCCTTAATTTAGTTATTTTTAGCCTGCCTAATTTATGTCCGTATCAACCACTCCCCTACTCTAATTTGTCTTTGGGAACAAAAGAGGAATTAGAGTAAAATTTGTAAGGCAGGCTATAATTAAAGTAAATAATTGCAAGGTAGGTCTTACCAGGAATCACCCAAAATCCTTACTCTGTTTCTGGGAAGATGCGTTTTATGAGCGGGAATAGTTCCCAAGTTCCTTAGCGCAGCACCCTCTGTAGCTCCCTTGCTCCTTTATGTCCTGGTGGCTAGGGACGTTCGCGAGGAGATTCCTCCTTCTAAAGGGACGGAGGATGTTCCCGGCGGTTCCTTTCTCTGTTAGGGAGCTCAAGAAGTTCCTATTACGGCCCATGTCCCTGGTGTTAGAAGAAAAATAACTTCACGCAAAGGGTCAGAAGGAAAAGCAAAAAAGAAGTTATGTCCTTCCTCCTCCGAGGCGTAGGTGTTGAGCCTCTTATGGGACCTATAGGGACTTCAGTGGGTGAGCTCCCTGCTTCTGCGGACCATCTAAACAGACGTGAACAGATGGGCCTGCTAAGTTGTTGGGTGCTCCTAGATGATCATAGGGCCATCCCTCTGAGGTTTCTTCTTAGGTGGTGGAACGTAGCTTCCGGTCTGTCTATAAAATCTTCAAGTCAGGACCTGAAGATAACTAACCAAATAGAGTTAGTGGAACAGGACGATGGAGATAGGAGGAGCTCTATGGAGAAAGAAGAACGAAAAGGTAACTCTCGTGAAATAGCACGAGGAGGGTCCCTGGAGATTCTTCTCTAAGGAGAAGGAAGAGTGGGATGCCGTGTATGCTCTTCGGGACCTTATTTTGCATGGGTGCTTCCAGAGAGATCTGTAGGCCTCCGAGGACCTTCATTTTTTGCTCCCTGCCGCAGAGAAGCATACACAGGTCCTGGCCCGCTGCTGGTGTTGTTGATCCATCATCTCCAACTCCTGCAATGCTTTAGGGAGCTTAACTCCCCTATGTTGGAGCCTGTTTTCCTTAGGCTTTGTTGTCGCCGTTGCGTACGTCGTCCTTGGGATCTGGAAGGGACCTGGCGGGGACCTGATGACGGAGCTCCTCTTCGACCTTGTACTTTGAAGGCAATCCCCATGTGCTGCACGTTCCTCCTAGCTCCTTGGACATCCTCTCCTTTTTCATCATGGTGATAGCCTGTAAAAAATACTTTGTTGTGTTTTTCCTTTCGAGACACAATGGTGTGGGGAGCTTAACTTCCCATGTTCGCATGTTTCACCGGAGTTTCCTTTCTCCTGTATTTCATATTTTTTTGCACTGCATCCTTTCGGGACCTGAAGGATGTTCCTGGGAACATCATTATCGTGGCATGGTTATAGCGCCAGCTCGCTTAGATGCATGGTTATAGCGCCAGCTCGCTTAGTAATTCGTAAGCCAAGTACGAATTCACACCTGGGTTGCAATGACCGTCATCATTGTCCTCAGGTGTCATTTGCGCTAGGCTATCTATGTCCTTAGCGATTTTAGTATTTGTTTAGACACTTAGGTCTATAAAATATGGGGATCCCCTCATTGATTTACCCTGGTTATAGCGCCAGCTTCGCTTTGGTACCATTCACGTCGCAGGCTTACTGAGAGCCTTTGATGTCCTGTACACCGCAGCCCGTCAGCGACGGCATCTTGTACACCCTTATGGGCATCATTCACATCGCAGATGGATTATCTTTGACGTCCTGTACACCGCAGCTCCGTCGACCTTTGGCATCATCACACCGCAGATATATCATCTTTGGCGTCCTGTACACCGCAGGTCCGTCGACCTTTGGCATCGATTATATTATACGGTGCACCGTTTATATAATATTATATTTATATTCCGACAAGGCGGTATTTCCTTAGGGACATCAATGGTTTACCCTGGTTATAGCGCCAGCTTCGCTTAAATGCGTGGGTATAGCGCCCGCTCGCTTAAATGCGTGGTTATAGCGCCCGCTCGCTTACATGCGTGGATATAGCGCCCGCTCGCTTACATGCGTGGATATAGCGCCAGCTCGCTTAAATGCGTGGTTATAGCGTCCGCTCGCTTATATGCGTGGTTATAGCGCCGGCTCGCTTAAGTGCGTGGTTATAGCGCCAGCTCGCTTAAATGCGTGGTTATAGCGCCAGCTCGCTTAAATTGCGTGGTTATAGCGCCAGCTCGCTTAGTATCTGAGCTCCTTGTCGGAGGCCTTGAATTTGAAGTAATAGCAGAATGGAGCTCCTTACTTCTCGGTTAATGATAAGGTCCCTGGCTTTGGATCTCGGTAAGTTCGAATGTCAGCCTGGAGCTATTTCTAGGCCCCTGGGACCTTCGCGTGTCAAGCGGAGCTTGCTCCGAGATCCATGGACCTTCGCGTGCCAATGCAGAGCTGGGCATTAAGGTCCCGCGAATTTGATTGCTCAGGTGTATGATTTTGGGCCCTGCTGGAAGTTAGAATCTCCTTTGCTTGGAGCTCCTAATATGACAAGGATATGATCCTTAAATGGAGCTGCCTCCTATCTGGAAAATGCGGGGGTTGTCTGCCTTTAGCCGGCACAGATCCCCCGGACTTCTTGTCGGCTACCTCCAGACCTTCGTCGAGGCCATGGTCAATAAACTTCCTGAGATGTCCCTTTAGGGTGGGCTTTTCGATTCATCCTTCAAATAATAGCAGTCGTTAGTATGCTGCATGTATTATTATGGTATCGATGATATAAATGAGAATAAGGTTTAGAGTGCCCTAGAATTCCCGCTAAGAGCCTTATCAACGCGGGATGTCTCCCGTGGATCTTTAGGCGTCATCCCAAAATTAGCTTCTAGGTCCCAAATGTGGTAACTAGGCTTCTCAGACCAGCGCGGAGCTGGATTTGTAGGTCCCGAATATGGAGATTCGGGTCTGTGCGCCAGCGAAGAGCTGAGCTTTTTTATCTCCCTCGGATCTTCGTACGCCAGCGCAGAGCTGTCTCTAAAGTCCCACGGACCTTCGCGTGCCAGCGCGGAGCTTGGCTTGCATCTCCCACGGATATTCGGATGTCAGCGTGGAGCTGGGCTTTGCGGTCCCACAGATCTCCGTACGCCAGCACGGAGCTGGCCTTTAAGTCCTTTAAGCGACATAGATCCCGGGACTCCTTATCGATCACCTTCAAATCTAGTTTGCTGTCGCGGCTAACACCCTTTTCAGGAGTCCTGTCTGGAATAAACCCCTCGATCACATCCTTCAAGTAATAACAATTGTTCATATGGTGGTCATATTATCATGCTATCGATAATATAAATAAGAATGAAATTTAAAGGGTCCTGGAGTTCTGGCTAAGAGCCTCCTCATCGCGGGAGGTCCCCCGGCTGATGTCAGGATCTCTTTAGATTTGCATAGTGGTGTGAATCTTTATGGGGCCCTCGAAAGAGGTTCCCAAGGCTCCCTCCTTCTTTGCATGACTACTCGCCGTTTGAGGTCCGTGAGTTGGTCTCGAAGTTCCATCTCCTTTTCGGCCGTAGTGTCTTCCCTTTTTTCCTAGCGTGGCTCAGTTCTTTCTGGAGCTCCCAGCTCCCTTCGAAACTCGTGGAGGTCCGCCTGGATGTTCTGATCCTTTATGCCTTATTTGTACCGTCTTGTTTATCTTCATCATCTCGGACTTGTGTTTCAGGTCCTGGCCTTTCCTCAGTTTGGCAGTTTTCGGAGGTCCTCCTCCCCCGCGGTCAGTTTCTGACTTCAACTACTCTGGGTGGATCTTGTCCATATCTGGAGGAGGTACCTTCAGCCTTGTTCAAGGCCCTGATCAGTGAACACCCACCACAAGTCCTACCATGTGGAGTCCTTTTCCACCCTTCCGCGGATCTTCATGTGTTCACATGGAACTGGGTTTTATCTCCCACTAATTTCCGGTGTGGAGCTGACTTCTAGGTCCTACAACTTCGTGTGCCCGCGCGGAGCTGGCTCCTGGGTCCCCAAGATCATCATACGCCAGCGCAGAGTTGGCCCCTGTGTCCCCAGGATCTTCATGTGTCAGCGTAAAGATTCCTTCTAGGTTCCACGGACCTTCGTGGACCTTCGCGTGCTAGCAAGGAGTTGGGAGGTCCCGAATATGGGGCTTCGGGTCTTCGCCCTTTCCTCCAGTCGTCAAGGTGGTGCAGATGGTCTTACGTCTCAGGAGCTTCGACTGTGATTTGGCAGCTCCTACGGCTTATGTGTCCAAATTCGTCATCAGAGGGGGTCTTCTTCCCTCAGTTTTTAGCGTTTTTCATCTTGTCCCAGCAGAAATAAAGAAATGAAAAAGGAATAAGGAATGTTGAGCACAGCTTCGCACAATATAAGTAAAATCGCTCACGCCTTCAACTCCGAATTTTCCCACAGACGGCGCCATTTGATATGGGGCTATCCCAATCAAAGAAATTTATATATGGTTCGGGAAAATTTATATAGCCGGAGAAGCGGTTATCGCAAAGTTTAAGACGTGCGTAAGGTGCTTTTCTGTAAGGAAACTGAAAGGGACGTATTTGGATCGTTAGGGCATGTTTGGGACCTGTTTGGGATGTGTTGGGACTTGCTTGGGGACGTGTTTGGACTTTGGGACGTGTTGGGACCTGTCGGGACGTGTCGGGACGTATTTGGACGTGCTTGGGACATAAATGAAATAACACCAAAAATTACGTGGTTCGGATCTTTGCAGATCCTACGTCCACGGCGCTCTGAAACTGTTTTCACTATACTTAGAAGATTTACACGCTCATAGCTCACTCTCACTCATGAATACTAAAAGTGGAAGAAATACTTAATACATCGAAAGAGAGAGAATGTGGAGTGTTTTTCGTGTGTTGAATGGGTATCTCGCAATAATAATGAAGTCCTCCTTATATAGGAGCTCCCAACGGCTAGCTTGGCCTAGATCCCGGATTCCCGGAGATGGGACCGTCTGGGACAATGTGATGTACAGTCTGGGACGTCTGTCAGGAGCAGGGGCTGGCAGGGGCATCTGGCGGCTGGAGATAGGACTGGTCCTGTGCTGTCAGGAAAAGTAGGCGGCTGGCGCAGTACTGTCAGAACAGCTTTGTCAGACGCAGTCAGACGTCCTTTCAGGCTTCAGTAGCTTCCTTATGACGCTTCGACGGGACCTGCTTAGCATATTAGGTCCCAAAACACTTCCCTAATATGGTGTCAGGTCCCTAAAGCCTGACGAAGGTCCCTAAAACCCTCATTTCCTGTTGCTATCTCCCTAAAGTCCGTTGGAGGTCCCTAAAACCCGTCTGAGGTCCCTAAAAGTCTCCCTTCATAATCTAACTTTGTATTTTTCAAGGAAACTCATATTTTTTACTAAGTTCTCTTAATAGCTAATTATTTCCTTAATTTAGTTATTTTTAGCCTGCCTAATTTATGTCCGTATCACACCTAATGAAGGTGGGAATATATTCTACCTTAATAAGAGATAGAAAGGAGAAAACGTTACCCGAAGTTCACCAGTCGGCGAATTTCGGGGACGAAATTCTTTTAAGGGGGGGAGGATGTAATACCCCGAATTTTTATGAACATGTTAAATGTGAACTTATGTGCAAATTATGTGATTACATGAACTAATTTTATGTTCTAAATGATTTCATGCGACATGTCATGTTACTTTACATGTATTCATGTGTTGATTTACTACATTAGAAATATTGAAATTTAGAGGAATTTTTGGGAAGTAAAGAAATCATGGATAGTTCGAGTAATAGGATTGGGTTCAAGGTAAAAATAATTTGAGATTGGAAGTAGGGCCTGATAAGTAACCGAGGAAAATAATTCACCTATAATTAGAATAATCGAAATTGGCCATGCTTAGCTATAGCAATTATCCAAAAGAAGCCCACATAACTATAATATAGGCGTTACTTACTCATTAGGGAAAAGGTAAGATCATGACAGTGTCCCATCTCACTAATATCGAAGGGATAGATTATAAACATATAACTCCTTAAGACTTAACCTTCATCATAGGAATAATAATAGTTCAAACAAAAGACCAAAGAAAGAGCGCTTGGACTAGAGATCTAAACGTCTACTTGAGAAAGGTAATAATCTTAACTATGATTTTCAAATTCGTTGTAGGCCCTTATGTTTAGCCCTTAAGGACAAGGCAAATTCAAGAGTTTAGCACATTATGAAAAGAGAATTACGGTTTTGATATTTATCTTTGGAACTAACATGATTTCGTAACTTTGGGTAGGTTACGTCTAAGAAAATTTACAAGGTGGAAGGTTGGAAATAATTAGAATTTTTATAAGATTAGTTAATGAGGATTTTCAGGAATAGTTCTAGTTCTTATAATTATGAAACTATTATAATATTCAAACTGTTCTTGAGAGGGGTATGTTTGATCGAGGGTTTCCAACACTTAAGGTAAGGGTTATGTTTATAGCTTCACCAAGGTTGGCGAATTTAACGACATGGCGAACCATGAATAAGCTTCGCGAATCGGGGTGAATTCCGCGAATTGGGATCACTTCGCGAGCTAAGGAAGTGAGGTGATGAAAATTTTGCGAATTGATGAACTTGGCGAGCTCTAGCAATTTGACGAATTGAGTTCGCAAACCTTGAAGGGACGTGGGGCGTTAATTTCGCGAATCCGTAGAACTTCACAATATAGGACACTTTGCGAATTGGACTTCAGAATGGAATAAACTAATAAAACAAGGACTTGTTAGGGGGAGGTCTTTCCAAGACTTAGCCATGAAGGAAAACTAGTAACAATAAAATAATATTATAAGCTATAATGGACTAGCACTTTACGAATTGAGTGGAGCATGTGAATAAAATGATATTATTGTAAACACATAGAACTTCACAAATGTATGCCACCTTGAGAATCAAACCTAGGGAAATAAAATAATACATTATGCATTGTGTAAACTTGGTGACTCACTTGACGAATTGGAAGCTTTATTTGGCGAATCAATGAGCATTTCACGGGTCCAGCTTTGCGAACCCTTGGCGGAATAATTTCGAGAATTCAACGAGGTTGGCAAATTAAATAAGTCACGAACCGAGCTTCGCGGACTGAACGTGTTTCGAATAGTGAACCTTTTGCGGGCCTCGAGGGAATTCGCGAACTGCTCGTTTTTGCGGGCTGATCAAAGTTCGCAAATTGATTAATTAATTTTGCGAATTGACCGCTGACTTCAAATTTAGTTTCGTAGCTTAATTATTTTATACTACTACAGTTTGAGAATTAATATAGGTATTAATGATACTTATATGCCCAGAGATCCGAGGGTTAGGTATTCCATCAGATACCACAGTTAGCTATATCCGGAGGACAGGTAGGTGAAATCCACCTACGACACGTAACCCTATTATGTGAATTATATGAATCACGTGATTATGTGATTATGTGATATTTATATGATACGTACATGACTACGTTATTATGTGAATTTCATGGATTATGTGTTTGACATGTTTTAAATATTTTTGCACGTCGTATGTAACCATGTTGCACGTCATATGTTTGCACTGCACTTGCATTCCATGTTAGTGCGAGGAAATAGAGTACCGTGCGGAACGGTAACGGTTGGGGAGTCGACGAGTGGTGTTGGTCCGATTGTCGGATAGAGGGTGGGTGAATGCCGCTCTAAAGAGACCTGAGTAGGCTGCCCGGGGCTCCAGTAGGTACCACTCTAAAGTGACCTGAGTGGGCTGACCGAGCGATAGGATGGTGCTTGGGTGCGTGCCACTCTAAAGCGACCTGAGTTGGCAGCCCGAGCATTGGGACGTTAGTGGCTTGGGTGTATGCCGCTCTAAAGAGACCTGAGTAGGCTGCCCAATGCTCTAGTACGTACCAATCTAAAGCGACTTGAGTGGGCCGACCGAACGATAGGCGAGGTAAAGGTTCTAGTACGTACCACTCTAAAGAGACCTGTGGGCAGACCGAACGCGAACCTCAACTCGGGGAAATGGGCGACTCTAAAGAGACCTGGGAAGCCTTCCCATTCCAAAGCGACCTGAATGGGATATCCGAGGAGTATAGTGTTGAGTCACGGGGAGTCATGGGATGTGATGAGACGTGATGAGTCGAGCGTACATTGGTGAGGTATGTGATGGGAGCGCACGCTGCATTCACGCATATTTCACCTACTGAGCAAATAGCTCAGGGTTTTACGTGTTGTAGGTATCGAGCCCGACGCTGATGCGCGTCGAGGCTGAGGCGGGCTGACGGCGGTGCTCCACGGACTTTTGAGGGCGGGGCTGTACATGGATGCGACATGTGGGGCGACTAGGGTTTTGAGTGTTTTGATATTTTTGGGGGCTACGGCCCGTGTAAGTTCATGACGATGTAGATGACGTTAGGTATAATGTATTTTATTTAAGAAAAAGTTTTTGTCAGACGAGTCTTCCGCGACTTACGTTGCGAAAATCTGCCACAAATCAGTATTAGAAAGTGAGGGTCGCCATAGAAGACGTGCTCAGGGGTTCTTGGAAAGGCGATGGGGTTGCGTCGAAAGACGTGATGCGGAGGATGCGGGGGGGTCGGCTGGCGAGGTTTCAGGCCATCGCTTGGTTGTGGATTCTCTTGGGATCGACGCTGTTCGTCGACAAGAGCAGGATCCGTGTGAAGCCCGACATCATGCACAAGTTCTATCGCTCGTTGGCCTCTGCCAACCAGTACTCGTGGGGAGCGGCCACTCTTGCATAGGGTTGCAAACGAATTGAACTTGGTTCGATTCGCGATTCGATTCGAAATTTCAAGATTCGAATTCGAATATTTAGAATACGAATCCGAATAAGAATATTGTTTTTTATTCGAGAAATAACCGAATACGAATATGAAATCACAATATTCGATTCGGAAATTAATAGAATTATTCGATTCGAATTATAACTTAAAATATAGTATAAGTAATATATATTCACTATAATAATATATCATAACTCAATAAAACATTTAAACATAATATATTATAATTCAATATATGTTTAAATATAAATTATTATAATTCAATATATATATAATATTGTTTATATTTTATTAAATAAAATAAAAAATGACTTTAATACGAATATTCGATATTCGATTCGAATATTCGAGAAATTATTCGAATTCGAATAAGAATCAATTTTTTGATTCGATTAAATATTCGAATATTCGTATTCGATTGTTATCCGAATACGAATAGAATATTGCGGTATTCGACTCGATTCGATTCGTTTGCAACCCTACTCTTGCGTACCTTTATCGCCAGCTTGGACTCGCAAGCCGGACGAATTCGAGGGGTGTTGCTGGGTGCCTCTCGTTACGCCAGGCGTGGATGTACGAGTACTTCCCATGCTTTCGCCCACATCGTCTCCCCCATCATGTGGAGCCTGGCCAGGCACGATCACGCATGTGGTCTGTATCTCAGTACGAGCGGTCGGGCCACTTTGATTGAGATCCGCCGTCAGCTAAATATCATGACTGCGAGCGAGGTATATTAACAATTTATAGTCTATATTGACGACAATTATGTAAAAATTGTGAACTGTTATCAGGTTGCTTGGTTGCTGTACGGTCCCGATCCAGCGGCGCAGCACCTGAGGACTCTTTTCGTCGGCTGGGTTAGATATCGCGATATCGTTGAGCCCTACGCACCCTCGAGAGTGTTGCGCCAGCTGGGTTACGTGCAACTCATACCACCGCCGATGAGTCCACCACAGAAGGCGGTCATGCCAGCAGACCCGTCGAGGTATAAGGTGCACTATTCTGTGCAGCAGAACATGCTTGGCGGCAGTTCCCGTACGCGTACATCCTCAACCTCTCGTACCTCAACCGGGCCGCCTTAGAGTACCTTGGTGAGACCGTTGCAGGGTACATGGACTTGTATGAGCGGCATTCTCATCCTCGCCTGCTTTTGTTGGGGCCGGGATCCTCATCGAGCAGCATACCCCCGCGCAGCCACGTCGACTATGTACGTAATTTAATGTGATTTGGATTTTTGTTATTATGTTTAATCACTTTTTATATGTGTATCCTTTCTGTGTACAGTGGTACAGTTCGATGTACACCTTGACTAGCGATATGCTAGCTACGATGGAGCTTGACGGGTCGACGCATACGGAGCAGTACAGAGACAGGTTGGACGAGCTGAACGACCGTTGGCGCAATGCCCATGACGTGCTTTTATTTTGCTTATGCTTCGTTTATGTATCGGACGCGTACTTTTTTATTACAAAATTTCTATGTCTTTACTGTTTATTTTGGAATATTAATATTACAAAATAATAACAACAAAAAAATTAATATTACAAAATAATAACAACAAAAATATTAATTTACATAATAATAACAACCAAAAATATTAATATTACAAAATAATATTAACAAAAATATTAATAACAAATTAAATTAATATTACAAAATAATTATAACAAAAAATATTAATAACAAATTAAATTAATATTACAAAATAATTATAACAGAAAATATTAATAAATAACTAAATTAATATTACAAAATAATTATAACAAAAAATATTAATAACAAAGTAAATTAATATAACAAAATAATTATAACAGAAAATATTAATAACAAATTAAATTAATATTAAAAAATAATTATAACGAAAAATATTAATATTGCAAAATAATAACAACAAAAATATCAATATTACAAAATAATTATAAGCAGCCAAACTGAAATTTCGGCCCCTTGTAGAGGCGGCCGAACTGAGATTTCGGCCCTGCACCAGACGGCCGAAATCAGACATCGGCCTCTGCTGCTCCACCCGAACTTGTATTTCGGCCATAGCAGCTCCGGACGAATCATGGCTTCGGTTACCACAGGGCCGGGCGGACAAAAATTTCGGCCCTCCTGTGTAGGGCCGAAAATTTTCGGCCCCCGCATGGTGCGGCCGAATTTTCTCGATCGATGTTCGATAATTCATCACGTACGAACGAATTTTACGAGAATTTGCTTACCAGACGTGCCAATAGATCCTTTCCTTTGCCCTGTCCCTTTACCCGTCGTCGATCCATTGCGATTTGAGTTTTTTTTTGTTATGTTTGAGTATGATTTGGATCTGTGATTACGATATGGAATGTGTTGTATGGAAAAGGACTTTAAATAGAAATTTAAATTCAAAAGGGCAAAATTGTCTTTTTCCAGCCCTTTAGGGGGCGGTGACTAGGAAAAAGGGGGCGTGAATAGTAATCCAGAAAATTTATTGGGCTGTGTTTTAAATTTCAATTATTCAAATAAGCTTTTTTAAATTAAGCAAATGAATTAAATTTATTAATACTATTAATTTTAGGTGAATCTATAGAAAAATATCCAATTGGATAAAATTTTTACACATAGGTACCCATGTCAGAAATTTTTATAGATAGGTACCCAATTTAACTTTTACCAGTTTCTTTAGTTATGTTGTACCTTCATGTGTGTATATTGCGTACCATAACACGTTTATATAGGGTACCTAGATATAACATACGTCGTACCTATGGCATATCTGTGTGTTACATAGGGCGTACCTAAATATAGCATACGTCGTACCATTTTATGTTATATAGGGTACTCAAATGTGTTGATATAGAGTACCAAAATGTGTTGTATGGTGTACTTTCGGGTATCGGGTACCTATGTGCAAAAAAATTATTCTGTTAGGTACCTACATATAAAAAAATCCTGACAGGGTACTAAATTACAAGTTTTTATCCAAATAGGTACTTAGGTGTAAAGACCCCTTAATTTTAATATAAAGGCTGTCTTATTTTACTCCTATTTTTAATATCAATTTATATGCATAAATAATTAAAAAATTTTAATTGCAAAAAAAAAAAAAAACTAGGGTATATCTCTAACTATGATTTTAATGCAAATTAGTAATAAAAAGATGTATATTTACACTATATCAATTTAATATTGTGCTAAAATAATTTGTTTACAGATGAACCGTAATTTCAATATCTATGCATCATAGTCGATATAAAAATAAGAATTTAATTTGTTTTTTTTGTAAATAATCTTTTGCGAAACACCCACTTTTTTGTCTCATTTTTTGTCCCACGACACGGATATTTGACGAGTGTCAATCCAAAGGGTTCAGAACTTTTTCATTTATTTGTATTTATTTTATAATTTTCTAACTACATATTCACCAAATCTTAAAATCATCATTCATTTGATGTATATAATAACTCAAATAACATATCTTATTTATTCTTTGTTTCGTTAAGATCAAATTTTATGTTTTTCGATATTCATTAAGTATCATTTTATTTTGTATATTTTATAATATTTGATATAAGATGAGATATAGTTGTGGAAGAAAGGATCCTGTCCCCGGCTGGACCTAATATTTATGCTATATACGATGTTCGTATACACGATGTTTAACGCGAATCTAGTTCTACTCGAACGATGAACGACAAAAACTGCGAGGAAGAGCATAAAGGCGTTTTTCTGGTTTCCGACAATGACAAGAAGTCAACAACGACTGCATATCTGTTGTACTCTACATCACGAAAAATCTTGTTGAGAAGCAACATCCCCGTGAATATGTATGTTGTGAAGTGGTCCCGGTACGATATGGATGTAAAACACTAAGTATAGACTAGATGTTGGGTAAAATGTCGGGGTAACACTCAACCTAACATTCAGGTGCACAGCGGAATATTGTAATTACTTAGTGACGAAAGCTAATGGACACAAGGTGTAAATCTGTGCAGCAAGTTATAAAACTTACTGCGTGCCTCAAGGCAAAATTCCACTACAGCAATGGATGCAAAACAACTATCCGAAGATAGTAAAAACAAGCCTATAAAAACTACAAATCGACACGATCCTAAAAACTAAGAAGTACTAAGACTTCTGAAAACTCAATACTAGGCTAAAAGACGACTCTCTTAAAATATACAACTCGCTAAAAACTGATATGTGCTTCGCTCACAATTTTCGCTCAATATGTCGCTCAAAGCAGCTCCATGAAAGCTCTCTCGAAAGTCGTAAGTTGCAGCTCGAAAATCTCCTTATATTTATAGGCATTGGCTCATCTTGAATTGGTAAAAAGATCCCTTGAATATCTCGTCAAATATCTCCTCGAAGATCTCCCTAAATATAGTATATATTTAGTTCGATCTTCTCATCTCATTGGTCGATCTCTTATCTCCTATTTATGGTAGCTGGTTGAATGATTCTCTTTTGATATTCAGATCTTCTAATCTTGGTCGTGGCTTGACTACTTCTCTTTTGATCTTCAAATCTTCTATTTATAGTAAGCGCACTTCCTAAATTCGTTGAAGTAGCTCCACACGCTTTCCACACGGTTTGAACTCGTTTCAGCACTTTACCTCATCCTGCATATCAGTAAATAAAGGTACAAAAAGGATTAAACGATTTTTGGGCATGAAAGATAAAATCGAATGTTGACAGACAACAATGTTGGCCAAAATGTTATCCCAACATTGCCGTCAACATTAACAATCTCCCCCTTTTTATCTTTCTTCCCAAAACCCGTGCAGACATTAGAAGTTCCTAAACTTCCCTTGAAGGCCAAATCTACTCAACCACAAAACAATGAAGGATGGTTAGAGCAAACGTAAATAGAATAGTCTATAAGCTATTCAAAGTACTAAGAAGTAGTACGAAGCCAATTAGGTTCTGAAGATTAACATCTGCAAAAAATAAAAAGTTCATATGCAGGCCAGCAAACCATATAGTCACACAACCTAAACGAGCCAGATCAGCATGCACACAATAAATATATAGCCGGTCATGCAAAGAATCATAGAACCAAATCAGATTCAGACGATCAAATCAGCATGCCCATAGTAAAAAAAAACATAATCTGACATATGCATGCAAAAAAATAAATAAAAAATAAAAAGGATCAGAGCTTCACTCTCAATGGAGTATGGAGTTTCCTTCTGATGCTTTCTCGGCTGCTTCTCCTTCTTGATCAGCTCCCCCTGTTTGTTCGGCTCCTTATTCTGCACCCCCTGAATTTCCTTATCTCCCCCTTTTTATTTGCACAACCTTCTCCCCCTTTTTGGGAATAAAGAAAAAAAACTCAGAGAACTTCTCGGTTAGCCAACTTGCAGATGTCGAGGCAAATGTGGGACTAACATCTGGTCCAACATTCTGAGACCCAGAAACAAGTTAGTTCTCCATAAAGTAATCAAAGATAAATCCAAAAATAATAAATGAGAACAGAATGAGTAACCCTCTATTATATCAACCACAATCAAGAACAGAGAGTAATTTCAGTGTCAAGTTCGAACTATGAAATAGGATATGCGAAAGTGATGAGAGCTCAAGTCGAACCTAAAAAAGAGACATATCCAACGACACAAATAAAACGATCACTCAGCAAATAGGGATAAATCGTGGTGTAAGTGAGCTGAGTAAAGCTAACCGTTGGAATAAAAACCATTTAGACAGTTTTAGAATGAGGTCCAGTTAGTCAAACATGTGTAAGTAAATATGGAGATATATGGAAGAATCGGTCATATGAAAATATCGGAGCAAATCAGATCATGATTCAACCAAAAATACCTAGTCAAAAGTCATAATAGAATCGAGCGAGACTAAATGTTTAAGCGACAATGATGAGCACTTGAGCCAAGTGTAACAAGCTGTTCTTCGAGAGTTCTAATGCAATTCTGAGAGATATCTAAAGTAGACATACGAAACTGACACACGCTGACTTAAAAACTAATGCACATAAACTAAAGCACAAAAATATAGCATGATCAAACTGATAGTCACATATGTTGCCCTAACATAAGACTCAACATTCTACTCTGAAATTCGAGACTTTTCTGTTCAACACCCTAAACTCAATTCCCTTTCATTTTCTGCCCTACTTACCTCATTATAGACTAGTAATATTATGCACAGCCCTTATAAGATCCTTATCATCAAGGTTAGGATTTTTGTTGCAAAGAGTGCATCGTCACCGCGAATGCCGTGCACCTAGAGAAGCTTATTACCTGAACCTGTATCTTGAAAAAGGATCACGAGCAATTTTTTTTAAAGGAAGAGGGTCATTTCAGGGAACGTTCTAGGTGAGTCAAATCATTTCACAGAATAACAGAGAGAACATTAAATCAAATATCAAAGCAGTAACAATCAAGTTCGACTTCTGCTATGTTGATCCAAATGTTGGACCAACATTCAGACAGACTGATGCAAACCTATGGACTTTTTCAGGTCCGAAAACCTTTCAAAATCCAATGCTTTTGTTAGGTCCTCAGATTACCAACTCTACGATCTAGGCTAGAATCCATAGTAATTCGATCGTTTAGATAATCAATTGAATTCGATCGAAAAACTCAAGTTAAGAACGCGAGAGATAATTCAATTAGAGTGAGAAAGTTACTGTTGTTTCTCTCTCTAGAAATCGAATTGCAAGCCCTTCGGATCAATTCTCTAAACTTTCTCTGTTCAGCTCAATTCATTTACAAGTATTTATACCAAACAAGCTTGGTATAAATATCAAGCTAGTCCTTAATCTAAAGACTAATACAAATAAAGCCCCTAATTACAAGGACAACTAATCAAGCACAATTACAAATGATATTCTACAATCTCCCCCTTTGTGCTTGATTAGGTCTCCGCGCTGTTCGTCCTTGTCGGGCATAGTACGATCTGCGCAAGCCCAGCGCATGCTCGTAGTCCTAACGGTCTCCCTGAGCTTCAGGCGCTCCTCGATGTCATCCAACAATTCCATCAGGTGCTCCTCGCTGATATGCACGTGATTGCTTGGAAGCCTCTCGATCTCAGGTCCTTTGAAGAGTGGTTCGACCATGTTGACCTTCTTCATATTGCTCTCAAGCGCCATCTGAAGATCGTGAGCGGCGAAGTACTTGACTTGTCGCATCATGAACTGGTAGAGCCCTTTGAGGCCTTCTTTCTTGATGAACCCTGAGGACCTTTGTTCTTCTCCACGTATAGCTGATAAAGATGGTACACTTCATCAGCGGGGAGGTATGGCAGGTCGCTCTCGCTCAGTTCCTCTCGGGTCCTGTCCACTCGTTCGATGATGTAGTGAGGTGTTGGAAGTCCTCCTTTGGCACAATAGACACTGAGGAGTTGGCAAATTGGGGAGAGTTCCCTAAAGTGACTCTTCAGTCGATTGTTCGAGATCCCCAGCCTCACGTCCGGTCCTAGTTGGGTCAGCATCCACCGATATGTCATTCTCTTCTGCTGATCCCAGTGAGAGATCCCTCTCAGCTCGAACTCATCCGGCTTCTTAATTCGAACCGGTGACCTCCAAGTGTTTTTCCTGACTTCTTCAAGGAAAGGTATCTCTATGTGAATGTTCTCCGACGGCGTGTCGATCCGAACGGTCCCTGGCATCTGTCTTGTAGGGGAGGCTGCAACACTTGTCGTTGCGGTCAGCGTAGTATCTGGTACGGTGGTGACTGCTGGAAAGACTCCAACTGAATACTGAGTCTTCTGGGAGTCCTCCTGATCAGACTGATTTCCTCGTCAGACTCTGTGTCAGACGGGGTGGCGGTATGAGGGGTAAGGTCTCGATCGACGTTCTCCAATGTCTGATCTGTCACCAGTGGAAGTGAGCTTTGCCCCATTTCTGTCTCGGGCTGTGCTTCTTGGTGAAGAACCTCCTCAGAGCACGCCAACATGTACGGGCACTTCCACTTGTAATTCGAGTGTAGGAGCCTCGAGCGCCATCTCGGTAGCCACGACGTCTATCAAAGTATCTTCTACATCGGGCATTGGCTCTTCAACCAAAGGAGACTCCTGTTGAAGCTCCTGAGCGACAACATCGATCATCGTGTCGTCAGGGCTTGGCTGGTGTTCCGGTTGGGGAGGGCTCACATGGTGATCTGCCGGGGGCCCTCTGATCATTTCCTCCATTAAATTGTATTCCCGGCAGAACCTTTGATACTCAGCTCCCGCGGGGTCGGGGAGCCTGAGTAGGTTGAGTGGAATCGGCATCGACGGTTGGTCCAGGTCCGTGAGCCGTGGATTGTGGAAAAACTTTAGCCTTGGCGGCTGGTAGTTTCCACCAAGAGGTAGCTGAGGGATGTTCTCCGCATGTAACTCCATGAACTCCCTGATGATCACGTTGAACCATTGAGCATAGGGCACGTTCTTCGATCGCCGGTTCTCTTTCTACCGAATCTGGTCCGCGAGGTCGTTCCAAGAGGCTATAGGAGATTATCGTAGGCGAAGTTCTTCTCATTGGTTCTCGGGCTGATACCGTGCTCCTCTTCTCTTAATCCCTAGAGAGGTTTCAGAGATTATCTTTTTGGAAAAGTTCACGGTTATGGAATTCGTACCCGAGGCTGCGCTCCTCTTCTCGTTTCCCGATATAAGACCGGATTATCGTTGGAGAAGTTCACTTCATGGTGCTCCTCTTCCAGCCGTTCTGACGAGCATACGAGATTATCGTTGGAGAAGTTCGCAGCAGGAACCATGCCGCTTTCTACAAGGTAGTCGGAAGGCCGGTTCCTTTGGTCTTTGTGCGTTGAGCAATGCATTCTTTTGTCATCATCCTACTTTTATTTTGTTAACTCCCCCTCATTTTCTCGTTTGAACAACCATTCGAAGAGTATAGAATTCGGTTGAAGGCTGGGAATGGGTTTCAAATGAAGAAAAGGACGTCGGAGAAGGCTCAAAGTGGATGACTAAGGGCAAACGTGGGGGAATTTATATAAGGCCGAATGAGGAATATCCTAAACTCCCTTACCATTTTCCTAACGATCTAACGCAAGTTAAGTATGACACCAAGAATAACTAGGTAAGACAAGTAATTTATGTGTGACTCACTCAGAAGTAGATCCAAAGAAAGGAAAAAGGAACAAGGCTTGAATCCTCACGCATGTAGAGTGACTTTGTGTCTAGTGGAACAATCAAATGAACTTTTAGACACAAGAATGCGACTTAGACTGCCAAAATTTAAGCAATTAAATCGATCGCATGTCGGGGTAAAATTCTTGGTGACTTGGATCAAAGCATCCTAAAGGATTTCGTCATACCCCATTACATTATATATATATATATATTTATTATATTTTTTTTATGATTATTATTTTTATCACGCAAGATAGGGACAAATAAGCATAGAAAACACATAGAATAGAGCATGTGATAGCACAGAAGATCAGGTAATGCACATATTACGGAAGATTCAGCATGCCTAATTTTCCGACAAGGAATTGGAATCGTTTCTCATCCAAGGCCTTGGTGAAAATGTCGGCTAGTTGAAACTCCGTGTTCACAAAGTACATATCTATCGTGCCTTTTTCTACGTGATCTTTGATAAAATGATATCTAATGTCTATGTGTTTTGTGCGTGAATGATGAACATGATTGCAAGTAATGGCGATTGCACTTTGACTGTCACTATATATGGGTATATTATTTAGATTGTAGCCATAGTCGCGAAGCTGTGTCCGCATCCACAGCATCTGTGAGCAACAACTGGCGGCAACTACGTATTCTGCTTCGGCCGTCGAAGTGGACACACAGTTCTGCTTTTTGGATGACCAGCAGACCAGCTTTTCTCCTAGAAATTGAGCGCCGCCGGACGTGCTTTTGCTGTCCATTCGGCAACCTGCATAGTCAGCGTCAGTGTAGCCAGCCGATAAGTTTGAAATTCGTACCCTTTGGATACCATAGGCCAAGGGTAGAGGTGCCCTTAAGGTAGCGTAGAATTCTTTTGACCGCGAGCATATGGGATTCTTTGGGATCGGCTTGAAAACGGGCACACAAGCAGGTGGCAAACATGATATCCGGCCGGCTCGAAGTGAGGTAGAGAAGAGATCCAATAATACTGTGATACAGTGTGATGTCGACCGATTTACCAGAGGGATCGGCATCCAATTTGCAGCTTGGTGACATAGGAGTGCCGAGAAGCTTGCTCTAGTTTTGATGAAACTTCTTCAGAATATCCTTGATGTATTTGTCTGACTGATGAAAATTCCATCATTGAGCTGTCTGACTTGAAGGCCTAAGAAAAATTGCATCTCTCCCATGTGCCTCATCTCGAATTTGCTCTTCATGAGATCTCCAAACTTCTTGCAGAGCCGAGGATTTGTTGATCCGAAGATGATGTCGTCGACGTATACTTGGACGACCATTAGATCTTTTTCATGCCATTTAATGAAGAGGGTTGTGTCTATCGTACCTCGTATGAATCCAGACTTCACGAGGAAATCACTCAGGAGATCGTACCAAGCACGTGGGGCTTGTTTTAGTCCATAGAGAGCTTTGTCCAAGTGATAGACGTGATCGGGATGTTCTTGATCAACGAAACCTTTCGGCTGTGCGATGTAGACTTCTTCTTTTAACACGCCGTTGAGAAAGGCGGTTTTAACATCCATCTGATAGACTTTTAAGTCTTTGTGAGCCGCATAAGCCAGCAGGAGGCGGATAGCTTCGATACGGGCAACAGGAGCATAAGTCTCGTCGTAGTCGATGCCTTTCTGTTGATTGTATCCCTTAGCAACTAGCCTTGCTTTGTTCCGGATCACTTCACCATCTTCATTTTTCTTATTCTTGAAAACCCATTTAGTTTCGACCACTGTTTTCCCATGTGGACGGGGTACCAAGGTCCACACTTGAAGACGTTCGAATTGATTGATTTCCTCTTGCATTGCAATTGTCCAATCCGGGTCTCGAAGTGCGTCTGCTACTTTGGTAGGCTCGTTTTGGCTCAGGAAGCAGCTGAAAAGACTGTGTTGACGACGTGTCCTCACACCAACCGAGGGATTGCTAATTATCTGAACAACCAGGTGGCCTCTCATCCACTTGCGCTCATGAGGCAAGGCTGAAGTCGATGGTCAGCCATCTGTGGATCTAGATTGCCTATAGTCTCCGATTGATCATTTGTCTGAGGAAGTTCCAATACTGCACTTGGATTGATCGTCTCTGATGATACTTCCTCAATGACCACTGTAGGTTCTTCGGTATTCTGTGGCAATTCTGAATCGGGTGGGGTAGAGGTGTGAGATGAACTTGGTATGTCGGTCTCGTTCGGTGGAGAATCCATTGTAGGTGTAGTCGTGTATGACCGATATACCAGTTCGAAGAGAGAATCCAAGTCGTCTATTGCAAGTCTCGTTGCTTCGTCTGACACTGATCCTGAAGTTGTTGCCATCTTCTGTTGGTTTTGTGGCAACACACTAGTGATTACGGGTTCTGAAATGTTGTTTTCAGAAGCCAACGGGTTGAGCACGGGTCCTGGACTGGGTTGACCAAAAGCCATTTCTGCCACTTCGTGGAAAGTGACATAGTAGCTTTCCTTACTAGTTCGGTTGGACTTGATGTATACTCGGTACGCTTTTGATGTTAAAGAATACCCGACAAATGTAGCTTCGAATGTTTTAGGGTCGAACTTTGCACGTTGCTCTCGGTCGTTCGCCACAAAGCACTTGCACCCGAAGACTTTAAGGAAAGAGATGTTGGGCACCCTATTATTCACAATCTCTTACGGAGTCTTGTTGAACCGTTTGTGAACCACCGTCCTGTTTTGAGTGAAACAAGCGATATTGACTGCTTCAGCCCATAGAAAGTGTGGAAGTCCCTATTGGATCAACATTGTACGAGCGACTTCCACTAGTGTTCGATTTTTCCTTTCAACGACCCCATTTTGTTGAGGTGTTTTGGCGGCTGAAAATTGTTGACTTATTCCAAGTTCCTGATAAAACTCACTGAGGTGATTGTTGTGCCGTTGTCTGTTCTAACAACTTGAATAGTCTGTTGCAGCAGATTTTGAGTTGTGTTCACAAAATTGATAATCAAGTCACCGGTCTCATCTTTCGTTCGGAGGAACTTTGTCCACGTGTAGCGAGAATAGTCATCTACAATCACTAGGACATACTTTCTTCCATTGATACTCTGAGTCTGCATCGCACCACAGAGATCCATGTGAATTAGTTCCAATGGTCGAGAAGTAGACGCATTTTGCTTGACGTGATGAGATGCTCGCTTCATTTTTCCTAGGTGACATGCCGAACAATGATGCTCCCTTTGTAGTTCTATAGTTGGAAGACCGTGAACCAACTTTTTCGTAGAAAGACGTTGGAGAGCTTTCATGTTTAGATGAGACAGTCGTTGATGCCATAGGCTGTTCCTCTGTAAATCAATCTGAGAAATGAGGCTTACAGCTGTCGAGGGCCGCACGGACGTCAGGTTGATCGTGTAAAGATTGGATCTCCGAAGTCCTTGAAGGAGTTCTGTGTCCTGACTATCCAAAATTCTGCACCGGTCAGCATGGAAGACCACCTGGAAGCCTTTGTCACAGAATTAGCCTATGCTGAACAAGTTATGGCGGAAGCCTTCGACGTATGAGACATCTTTGATGGTCAGATTCTTTAGAATGATATCCCCAAGTCCTAGAATCGGGGCTGAATCGTTGTTCCCAAATCTGACTTTGTCGTTTGGTCGGTCTTTGTAGTTGCTCAGCAGCTCTTGTTTACCAGTCATGTGTGTGGAGCAACCAGAGTCGAGGTACCACACATGATGGATCTGCAAAAACAATTTAGAGAGCTTTAGGTATCCATTTAAGCATGGGTCCTCTCGGATTAGCAGATTTAATTTTGGGTTCAGATATGACTCCTAAATCTATTTTTGGAAGAGTCTTAATAACCCATTGCACTTTTGGAGAAGTGGGTTTGGGTTTTGCCTCTATAGGAGACTTGGCGCTTTTGGCTTTTGTCGTCCTAGGTGGAGATTTAGGAACCCATTTGGGTTGAACCTTACAGGGAAGGTTAATTTCAGCTCGTACAAATGCCTTGGAAGGTTTGACTGAGGAAAAGATCTTTTCTTGTGATAGTCTCCTAAGGTGATTGGGGGATATAATTTCTACGGGATACCTTAGGTGAGTACAGTCTTGTACGGAGCCATAAGCTTTCTTTATGGCTGGATCCTGTTCCCTACGAGTCTGCCTTATGGCATTTGTTTCAGAATGATTAGTAGTAATTTTCAAGGTAGAGCCAATTTCGAGATTTTCACTTCTATAGGTGATAGGCTGAAGTGAGCACGTAGAAGCAATTATTTTGAACGTAGAAATGGCTCTTTTATTACTACGAGTGTCTTTTATTTTAACAGAAGGAATAACATGTTCAGAAACATTTAAATCTACTAGCTCCTTCTTTATTTTAGGACTAGACACTCTCGCCTTCGTAGTCGGTGCTGGCTCTACGCTCCCTGTGGAAATGGGTGAAGTAGAATTAGTCTTAGCACTTGTAATAGAATTATTAATGCTCTTACGATCTTTTGAATGCGATTTTTCTATTTTCACGCTTTTTATGATAGCGTGTGAGGAAGTTTGGGAGGACAGGGAAGCCTTGAGATTTTCCATCTCTTTAAAGAATTTTTTCTTTTCAGCTTCGAAATTCTCTCTTTCTTTGTCTAGTTTCGCCTGTGTCACGACCCGACGTCCTAACTGCCTATTCTAGCGCATTCCTATGTGCCTAGCGAGTTGTGAGTAGTGAAGTGCACCAAAAACACGTACAATTTTTTTCTTTTTCCATTAATATAATGGAACGAAGTTCTGTACACGCCAAAAGAATACATGTCAGGTCTATAAGCTACACCCTAGACCTAACTACGTGGCTCTTCGCGTGACGGCACAACAAAAGTCTCTTATGCGCACGGCCTCATAGGTCGTCATCCGTACACACACGTCCACCCCAAAAGCAGAGCGAAGCTCCAAAAGATTGGCCTTGTCAACCAACGCGATCACGTACCGTGCTCCCTGGTGCCTACAACACATAACATGAAAGAATGAGCCACCGAGGCTCAGTAAGCAGAAATCATGCATGTATGCACGTGTCCCTTTCCCCGCAAAGGCAAACCCTGCCGATGCATAAATTTCTAAGCAAGGGCAATCCGCGCCGATGCATATTACACTCGCAAGGGCATTCCACGCCGATGCACCTAGTACTCGTACTAGTAAAACTCAGGGCCTCGGCTAATCTCACTATGCACCACAAGAGCTCACGTCCCTCAGGGACAATACGACAGCGGTCCACGCCGGATGGCCGAACCCTAGGATGCACATCGTTCCCCTATGTCGCCATATGAACCCGGTCGTCCCCGACTGTCCGGCGGTCGCTCACGCTGGTAGCCCACGCTGAGGTTGCCTACACCAGGGTTCCACCCTGTGCCGCTTATACCCCCAGGTCGCACCCTCCAGGTCGCACCTTACCGCCACGGGCCATGCCCAAATCCTATCCATAGGATATCAATATATATCTACAATAATAGTACGACGACGCTAAACGCCGCCCTGGTAGCATAGTAGACAGCCCCTGACTCAAATATGAGTCGACACACTTGCCCATATCGGCAAGTCCTCGTCGCGTACAAGCGACATATCACGATGCACACTCTGTCTCACGACCCTCCCCCATGAGTTCGTGCGTGCACATGAGTATGCATATGCAAACAAATGCAACTTATGCTTACCACCTGAAAGCGTAACGATTAATTCACGTAATCATGAAAGCACATAGGCACATAGTCACATAAGCATGTACGCGCAAACAAGTTATGTGCTGTAGTTGGATTTCTACTTACCTGTCGTCCGTCGAATAATTGCTACCTGCCCCGGTGAATTTCCTAAGTCCAAACCTTAGGCATAAAATATTAATATCAGTACACTATCTTAATTGACTTAGCTAAGTACTCGAAATTCCTAAGTGTCGAAGTAATATTTCTAATGTTGCATTTGAAAGGTAATTATTAATTTGAATTCGTGAAAATTCATGATTCTTGAAATATACTTAATAATGTGAACTGATTTTAGATTTAGGGTTCGTGATTCTTGAAATTCTATATGTTCTAGTCAATTCGCCAAAAACTCGTACGGTTCGCGATATGGAGTTCTCAATTCCAGATTCGCGAATCGTTTCCTAGTCCGCGAATTGTAAATTCTAAACCTAGGGTTCGCGAAGTATGCTATCTATAATACTTAGGGTTCGCCAAATGATCAATTCGCAAGGTCCATTTAGTTCGGGAAGCTTTGTATGTGTTCCGCGAACTAGGGTTCGCAAACCTCTCCAACACGTGAAGTTGGTGAGTTCGCGAAATGGGCACGGCCCGCGAAGTGGCCCGCCTTACAAACGATTCGGGAAGTGAGCTCGCGGAATGAATTCGCGAAGTACATGAGTTCGCCAAATTTCCTTCCATTCGCGAAGTGGTCCGCCAATCCTTAATTCGCCAACCGAGTTCGCAAAACTCGAGTTCGCAAACTTCATCGGACTCGCCAAACGTGGAATGGTCGAGTTCGCAAAGTTCTTCAGGTTCGCGGCTTAGGTTTCGCAAAATAGGATTCGCCAAATTCGCGAGGTACACTAATTCGCCAAATCCTCCCTCAAATTCGCAAAATACAAATTTTACTAGGAGTTCGCCAAGTTGGCTAAGCTTGTGATTTTCTCGTTTCGCTGCCAATTCGCGAACTTGCATGCTACCGCGAAACTTCGATGATCTGCCAAATGAGTTCGCTAACTTTCCGGACTCGCGGAATAGGGCCGCGAAATGCATGGATTCGCGAACTGAATTCGCGAAGTGTATGCTTCGCGAATTCATGCACGCGAGGGTTCTTGAGTTCGCGAAACTCGTATTCTGCGAATCCTACCCTACTCATAACACTTCTTGATTGGTAACTCTCAATTTCTAAGGATCAAAAAGCTGCTTTCCCTATGAACATCTTTGAAGATGTTTTAAATTCGAAAATCCCTAAGTTCATGCTTAATAAAATTACCGAGGTAGGCCTAAGTTTTCGTGGCTTATATTCTCTAAACAGGCCCTTTAAGAGCTAAACTCACCAAATCAAGCTTATAAGGTGTTCGTTTAGGGTTTAACATCGCACCAGCCCCAATATGTGGTATTTTCGTGCCTTTGGTCCTTGGAATATACTACTTCTTGGAACTAAAATATAAGCACCATGGTCAGAGAATAATACCTAGTCCCAAGCCCGCGTGTTTCGTATCTCGGCCTCTCCTCCTTCCTTGCTCAAGCTCACGTTAGTTTCTTAGTTATGGAGTTTGGTGGACTTGAAATGGGTTTTAGATTTTGTTTAGCAAGGAAGATGGGTTTTGACGGAAGTATCCCCCAATTCAAGGAGGTTGGTCTGTAAGCCATTTTTAAATGTTTTGGGCCTCAACCCTAACTTGGCCCATTAGTGTTCCTAACCAACTTTGAGCCTAATTTATTTCTTAGCCCATTTTTCTAAAATCATGGTCCAATTCCTGCTTTGCCTAATTTTCGAAAATCTCTGAATATATTGGGGTCACTTGGTGCAAATTAGTTGCACCAAATTCGCTAAGTCGCCTATGCATGAATTACGCACATAATTTACCACGCAAAATCTCACGTAAGTCACATAAGCACGGAATTAACGCACGAGAGGCACATAATTTTAATTAACATTCACGCAAATTTATTGGCCCTACTATTCACGAGGACCCGGGTGCTACATCCTCCCCCCTTAAAGAGGATTTCGCCCCCGAAATCAGCCCGCTTTGAACAACTCAGGATAGCGGACTCTCATTTCATCCTCACGTTCCAGGTGGCTTCCTCTACTGACTGGTTCCGCCATAACACTTTCACTAGAGGGATCTCTTTATTCCTAAGTCTTTTCATTTCGTGCATCAAAACCTCGACGGGTATTTCCTCGTAACTCAAATCTGGCTTCAAGTGTTGGTACAGATTGTCGTTTGTCAGCACGTGGCTTGGGTCAGCAATAAGCTTTCGCAAAGTCGACACATGGAACATGTCGTGTACCTGCGACAACGATGCTGGTAGTTCCAGTTGGTACGCTACTTCGCCAACTCTTTTCACTATCTTGAAGGGACCAATGTACCTTGGGCTTAGTTTTCCCTTCTTGCAGAATCTCTTACGCCCTTCATTGGCGATACTTTCACGAAAACCCAATCATTGACTTCAAATTCTAGCGGTCGGCGTCTCCGATCCGCATAGCTCTTTTGTCTGCTCTGTGCTGTCTGCATCCTTTCTCGTATCTTTGCGATGATTTCTGTCATGTCTTGTACCATGTCTGGGCCTAACATCGCCCTTTCACCGACTTCGTCCCAATGCACTGGGGATCTGCACTTACGCCCATATAAGGCTTCGTAAGGGGTCATTCCAATCGTGGCTTGGTAACTATTGTTGTACGAGAATTCCACGAGTGGAAGGTATCTGCTCCAATTGCCTTTGAAATCGAGCACACAGGCTTGTTGCATATCCTCCATTGTTTGGATGGTCCGCTCGGATTGACCGTCTGTTTGCGGATGGTACGTCGTGGAACTTTGTCCCCATCGCCTTTTGTAAGCTCGTCCAGAACTTAGATAGGAATCTTGAATCACGGTCTGATACTATCGACAACGGTACTCCATGGAGTCGTACTATCTCTTGGATATACAGTTCCGCATATCGCTCCATGGTGAATGTCGTACTTATCGGCAAAAAATGAGCAGATTTCGTAAGTCGGTCTACAATCACCCATATCGCATCATGCCCTTTCACATTTTTCAGCAATCCGCTTACAAAATCCATCGTTATGTTGTCCCATTTCCACTATGGGATTGGTAAAGGCTGCAATGTTCCTGCTGGCCGCTGGTGTTCTGCCTTAATTCGTTGACAAGTGAAGCATTGACAGACGAATTCGGCTACGTCTTTCTTCATTCCTGGCCACCAGTAGTGCGCTCGTAGGTCTCTATACAGCTTCGTGGCTCCAGGATGCACTGAGTATGGTGTAGTATGTGCTTCTGCCATTATAGTTCTTCGAAGTCCTTCATCGTCCGGTATAAATAATCTGCTCTTGTAGTACAAGCTCCCGTCGTCTCAGAATACATAGTCTACTGCCGGCTGCTCTGTCTGGGTTCCCTTGATCTTGACATAGAACTCGTCATTTTCCTGAGCCTTCTTGATTCGTTCTAACAATGTCGGTTGAAGGGTCAAAGCTGCTAACTTCACCTCGACCTCGCCTAATGGTACAATCTCCACTTCGAGTCTTTGGAGTTCCGTGCTTACTGTCTTTCGACTCAAAGCGTCTGCTACCACATTCACCTTCCCTGGGTGGTAGTTGATTGCACAATCGTAGTCCTTCACCAGTTCTAGCCACCTTCTCTGTCTCATGTTTAGCTCCTTTTGGGTGAAGAAGTACTTTAAACTTTTGTGGTCGGTGTAGATTTCGCATCTTTCCCCATATAGATAATGCCACCAAATTTTGAGGGCAAAGACCACAGCTGCTAATTCCAGATCGTGTGTAGTGTAGTTCTTTTCATACTCCTTCAGCTGCCGTGAGGCATAGGCCACTACCTTTCCGTTTTGCATTAACACGCATCCGAGCCCATTCTTCGAAGCGTCGCTGTAAACGGAAAATCCCCCTATTCCTGAGGGGATTGTCAGCACTGGGGCTGTAGTAAGCTGCTTCTTCAGTTCTTGGAAGCTCCGTTCACATTCTTCGCTCCATTGAAAAGGAGTATTCTTCCTGGTCAACTTCGTCAGCGTAGAAGCGATCTTCAAGAAGTCTTTTATGAACTTCCTATAATAGCCCGCTAAGCCTAAGAAGCTCCTGTACTTCCGTTGCGTTGGTCGGCTGCGGCCAGTCATTAATCGCTTCGATTTTACTCGGATCTACCGAGATTCCCGCTCCAGAGACGATGTGTCCCAAAAATGCTACTTGGTCCAGCCAGAATTCACACTTTTTAAACTTAGCGTACAGCTGCTTTTCCCTCAGTACTCCAAGTATCACTCGTAGGTGTTGTTCGTGTTCCTCTTTTGTATTAGAGTATATGAGGATGTCGTCTATAAACACGATCACGAACTTGTCCAGATAGGCTTCGAACACCTGGTTCATTAGGTCCATAAAGGCTGCTGGCTCGTTGGTCAGCCCAAAAGGCATGACTAGGAATTCAAAATGTCCATATCTGGTACTGAACGCCGTTTTAGGGATATCGTCCTTCTGGATTTTCAACTGATGGTATCCCGACCTCAAATCAATTTTAGAAAACACCGTGGCGCCTTGTAGTTGGTCGAAGAGATCGTCGATCATGGGCAGTGGATACTTGTTCTAGACTGTCAGCTTGTTCAGTTCTCTATAATCTATGCACAGCCTCATTGAGCCATCTTTCTTCCGCACGAATAGGACTGGCGCACTCCAGGGAGAGAAACTGGTCTGGATAAACCCTTTCTGTAGTAGCTCATCTATTTGTTCACTCAGCTCCTTTAGTTCGGTCAGTGCTAACCGGTACGGGGTCTTGGACACTGGTGCTGCTCCCGGCACCAGATCGATTGTAAACTCGATTTCTCTGTCTGGGGGTAGTCCTGGCAAGTCTTCCGGAAATACGTCCGGGAACTCCTTAATTACGGGTACCTCTTCAAGTTTTGTAGAGGAATTTTCTTCTGTCTTCAGCGCAAACACTAGGTATGCCTCGCATCCGGCTTTGATTAGCCGTTGGGCCTTCAACTCCGAAATCTTAGGAACAATTCCTCTTCCGCCCGTCCCCTTGAAAGTGAAAGGTTCTCCGCCTTCCATACTGAACGTCACCACCTTATGATTACAATCTATTACCGCTCCATATTTTGAGAGCCAGTCCATCCCAATAATCACCTCGTAATCATTCATCGGGATGACTATTAAGTCTACCGACAATTCTTTGTCGCCGACTAAGACTGGGCAATTCCTTAATAATTGGCTGGTCCTAGTTGGTGCCCCGTTTGGGATCGCTACACTATATTCGAACTCGGCCCGCTCAGGTATAATATTAAGTCTCGTCACGTATGGGATGGATGCAAATGAGTGGGTTGCCCCGGAATCTACTAGGATGCATTTGGGTGTTTGGTGGATTAGGAGGGTACCTGTCACCACCGCTGGGTTGTTCTCTACTTCCTCTGAAGTGATGGTGTATACTCGAGCTGGCACCATCTGAGGTCCTGCTTGGCTCCCGGCCTGACTTCCCGCAACACCTTCCGGGCACTGTCTCACGAAGTGTCCCGGCTTCCCACATCTGAAACACGCGTTGGCCGGCGTGTTGCAATTCCCGAAGTGCCTCTTTCCGCACCTCTGGCAGTTGGGAATCGGCACTGCCCCTTGATTCTGATTCGGGTTTGGGGGTCTGTTCACTGTCCCCTGAGGTTGTTGAGGAAGCCTATTCTGGAATTTATTTTTGCCACTTTAGGCACAAACTGCCGCTTCTGATTTCCTCCGCTCCATGGTGCTCCTTGCATTTGCGCAAATTTGCGCTTGGCCTCTTGTGCCCTCACAATCCGGGCTTCAGCTTGTTCCGCCACCATGGCTCTCTCTGCTACTTGAGCGTAAGTGGCGCCCTGGACTCCCGCCATACTCACATCCCTATAAAGTTCCGGTTTCAACCCCTCCAAAAACCGCTCGATCTTCAAAGCATCCGTGGTCACCATGTGAGCTGCAAACCTTGACAGTTGCTCGAACTTCCGGATATACTCAGCAACTATCATGGATCCCTGCCTGAGGTTTATAAATTCGTTGAGACGATGGGCTCTCACCGGGCCGTCAAGTACTTGCCCCGGAACAGCTCTTTGAATCTGTCCCAGCTCATCGTGGCAGGATTCTCGATCACCATAATGGTGTCCCACCAATGTCCGGCGCTTCCTCTTAGAAGGAACGCGGCGCACAGAGCCTTTTCTGCCTCTGGGACTCTGCTGTAGACGAACATGCTCTCTATTGTCCTTATCCAATCTTCGGCTGCCGTCAGGTCAGCCGTATCCTCGAAGGTTGGTGGGTTCAACCTCCTGAACCTTTCTCCCACTATCTGTGCCCTGTCGGCCTGAGTGTTTCCAGCATTCGTGGTGTTCTGTTGGATCAGCTGTTGTATCTGTGTTGACTGCTGGCGCACCAATTCCGTAAGTTGGAAAATGGTCGCGCCGCGGTTGTCAGTAGGGGCCGTGTTTCCCTTGTTCTGGTCATCTCCACCGCTTGTCTCACCTCTCGTCCTTACCATCTTTATCCCTATCCTGATTGTCCTAGGCCAATAAATTATGGAACATAGAAATCCACATAGACTTATCACTTACTTGCAAGGCCGCTTCCGCTCTTTTGGGTGTGTGTGTATGGATAGTCTACAGAACCTGTGACCGAAGCTCTGATACCACCATGTCACGACCCGACGTCCTAACTGCCTATTCTAGCGCATTCCTATGTGCCTAGCGAGTTGTGAGTAGAGAAGTGCACCAAAAACACGTATAAATTTTTTTCTTTTTCCATTCATATAATGGAACGAAGTTCTGTATACGCCCAAAGAATACATGTCAGGTCTATAAGCTACACCCTGACCTAACTACGTGGCTCTTCGCGTGACGGCACAGCAAAAGCAGAGCGAAGCTCCAAAAGATTGGCCTTGTCAACCAACGCGATCACGTACCGTCCTCGCTGGCGCCTACAACACATAACATGTAAGAATGAGCCACCGAGGCTCAGTAAGCAGAAATCATGCATGTATGCACGTGTCCCTTTCCCCGCAAAGGCAAACCCTGCCGATGCATAAATTTCTAAGCAAGGGCAATCCGCGCCGATGCATATTACACTCGCAAGGGCATTCCACGCAGATGCACCTAGTACTCGTACTAGTAAAACTCATGGCCCTCGGCTAATCTCACTATGCACCACAAGAGCTCAAGTCCCTCAGGGACAATACGATAGCGGTCCACGCCGGATGGCCGAACCCTAGGATGCACATCGTTCCCCTATGTCGCCATATGAACCCGGTCGTCCCCGACTGTCCGGCGGTCGCTCACGCTGGTAGCCCACGCTGAGGTTGCCTACACCAGGGTTCCACCCTGTGCCGCTTATACCCCCAGGTCGCACCCTCCAGGTCGCACCTTACCGCCACGGGCCATGCCCAAATCCTATCCATAGGATATCAATATATATCTACAATAATAGTACGACGACGCTAAACGCCGCCCTGGTAGCATAGTAGATAGCCCTGACTCAACTATGAGTCGACACACTTGCCCATATCGGCAAGTCCTCGTCGCGTTCAAGCGACATATCACCATGCACACTCTGTCTCACGACCCTCCCCCATGAGTTCGTGCGTGCACATGAGTATGCATATGCGAACAAATGCAACTTATGCTTACCACCTGAAAGCGTAACGATTAATTCACGTAATCATGAAAGCACATAGGCACATAGTCACATAAGCATGTATGCGCAAACAAGTTATGTGCTGTAGTTGGATTTCTACTTACCTGTCGTCCGTCGACTAATTGCTACCTGACCAGGTGAATTTCCTAAGTCCAAACCTTAGGCATAAAATATTAATATCAGTACACTATCTTAATTGATTTAGCTTAGTACTCGAAATTCCTAAGTGTCGAAGTAATATTTCTAATGTTTTTGAAAGGTAATTATTAATTTGAATTCGTGAAAATTCATGATTCTTGAAATATACTTAATAATGTGAACTGATTTTAGATTTAGGGTTCGTGATTCTTAAAATCTATATGTTATAGTCAATTCGCCAAAAACTCGTACGGTTCGCGAAGTGGAGTTCTCAATTCCTGATTCGCGAATTATGCTATCTAAAAACTCGTACGGTTCGCGAAGTATGCTATCTATAATACTTAGGGTTCGCCAAATGATCAATTCCCAAGGTCCATTTAGTTCGCGAAGCTTTGTATGTGTTCCGCGAACTAGGGTTCGCAAACCTCTCCAACACGTGAAGTTGGTGAGTTCGCGAAATGGGCACGGCCCGCGAAGTGGCCCGCCTTACAAACGATTCGGGAAGTGAGCTCGCGGAATGAATTCGCGAAGTACATGAGTTCGCCAAATTTCCTTCCATTCGCGAAGTGGTCCGCCAATCCTTAATTCGCCAACCGAGTTCGCAAAACTCGAGTTCGCAAACTTCATCGGACTCGCCAAACGTGGAATGGTCGAGTTAGCAAAGTTCTTCAGGTTCGCGGCTTAGGTTTCGCAAAATAGGATTCGCCAAATTCGTGAGGTACACTAATTCGCCAAATCCTCCCTCAAATTCGCAAAATAAAAATTTTACTAGGAGTTCGCCAAGTTGGCTAAGCTCGTGATTTTCTCGTTTCGCTGCCAATTCGCGAACTTGCATGCTACCGCGAAACTTCGATGGATCTGCCAAATGAGTTCGCTAACTTTCCGGACTCGCGGAATAGGGCCGCGAAATGCATGGATTCGCGAACTGAATTCGCGAAGTGTATGCTTCGCGAATTCATGCACGCGAGGGTTTTTGAGTTCGCGAAACTCGTATCCTGCGAATCCTACCCTACTCATAATACTTCTTGATTCGTAACTTTCAATTTCTAAGGATCAAAAAGCTGCTTTTCCTAAGAACATCTTTGAAGTCGTTTTAAATTCGAAAACCCCTAAGTTCATGCTTAATAAAATTACTGAGGTAGGCCTAAGTTTTCGTGGCTTATATTCTCTAAATAGGCCCTTTAAGAGCTAAACTCACCAAATCAAGCTTAAAGGTGTTCGTTTAGGGTTTAACATCGCACCAGCCCCAATATATGGTATTTTCGTGCCTTTGGTCCCTAGAATATACTACTTCTTGGAACTAAAATATAAGCACCATGGTCAGAGAATAATACCTAGTCCCAAGCCCGCGTGTTTCGTATCTCGGCCTCTCCTCCTTCCTTGCTCAAGCTCACGTTAGTTTCTTAGTTATGGAGTTTGGTGGACTTGAAATGGGGTTTAGATTTTGTTTAGCAAGGAAGATGGGTTTTGACGGAAGTATCCCCCAATTCAAGGAGGTTGGTCTCTAAGCCAATTTTAAATGTTTTGGGCCTCAACCCTTAACTTGGCCCATTAGTGTTCCTAACCAACTTTGAGCCTAATTTATTTCTTAGCCCATTTTTCTAAAATCATGGTCCAATTCCTGCTTTGCCTAATTTTCGAAAATCTCTAAATATATTGGGGTCACTTGGTGCAAATTAGTTGCACCAAATTCGCTAAGTCGCCTATGCATGAAATTACGCACATAATTTACCACGCGAAATCTCACGTAAGTCACATAAGCACGGAATTAACGCACGAGAGGCACATAATTTTAATTAACATTCACGCAAATTTATTGGCCCTACTATTCACGAGGACCCGGGTGCTACATCCCGTGACTCCGCTATCTGTTTTATGATAGGGGATTTATAGAGAGAATTAATTTTGATAATTAACCTTTTTGACTTCCTCGTAGTGTTCTTTAGAGTCAGGAGGTAAGACTTGAGCTAAATCACTAACAGGTGTTAAGGATGGTTTCCTATTTTTGTCCGTTTCAATTAGTTCATTATAGTCAAAGGGGATCTCAGGCCCATGTGAGGCTCGTTTGATGGATGAATCAAACGCATTTTCATACGTCGATTCCGTAATGTTCCTAAGAGAGGTTGCAGCTAAACCCATGTTCTTAATGTCATGCATTTCTTTCTTCCGTAGAATCGTGGGTTAGTGTAACCTATGCCTTCTATTGGATTATAAAACTCTATATCCTTGGGCTTGTTTAAGAATATCGCATGTTCAAAGTGTCCCCTACGCGTAAGAAGATCATCTAATTTTTTAATTTTTGCATACAACTTCCTGCGTTCCTCACTTAGGAGAGCATAATTATTTTCTACCGTCAGTTTGGCGGCCTGACAGGTGTCTGGATCCTTACTAAGCTCACTAACCTTAGCGTTAGATGTTTCTAATTGAGCTTCTAAGTCAGTGATCTTAGAGGTAGCTTCGGTTATCCTACAAGTTAAGGTAGCTTTCTCGTTGAGATGCCTAACCAAACAATTGTAGTTATTTGCTAGCCTATCTTCTAATTCTTTAATCTTTTCACTATGCTGTCCTAAAGGAGGTTGACTAGTCTCTCTAGAATATAGACTCTTAGTAAGTTCTTCTATTTTTGCACTATAGCTTCTAAGTTTTGATTCGAGACTATATATCTTCTCCTGAGCTCTCTCAAGTTTGTTCTCTACTTCCTTTATACTTTTCTGCTCACGTTTCATGTTAGCATATTGCGTTTGATATGATTCTAACATGGTCAATAATGTTGCAGGAGTGACTACCTCATTTGAAGACGTGGATGCGTTGTCGTCGTCCGGATGAGTGGATGTTTCGGCGTTCAATTCGTTCTCGAGACGGGCCATCAGGGCTAAGTTCTCTTCTTCGGAGCTCGATGTGTCCTCGAGCCATTGGTCCTGTTCGGCCATGAGAGCTACTCCAGCTTCTTTCTGTTTTGTCAATTGAAGCTTCCTGGAGTAGTAGTTTGCATCTCTCTTCTTCGGGAGAGTGCACTCTCTGGCGAAGTGACCTGCTTTGCCACAGTTAAAGCATTGTTAGTCTCTTTGGGATTCTTGACCTCGGAACTCTCCGGAGCACGTTCTTTGTTCTTGGAGCTTGTAGTCCGAAGTCTGTTGGTTGAGGTTGAAGACTTCTTCTTGAAGTACTTCTTGCTCATCATTTGTCCAATGAGAGCTAACTGCTTTCCATGGGCTTTCATGTTCGGCTCGATGTCGGAGTCCGATTCCCCTTCTGACTCTGATGATGAAGGTGGCCTAACTATCTTTTCCTTTCTTGATCTTGTGCTCCTCTTCTCAGAGACTAAGGCAACCGTGTCATCGGTTTGTTTGCCTTTCTGCTCTTTGATAATCTCGAGGATATCATCCTCATGCTGAGCGAGATTATCGAACACGGCATGGACATCCAACTCCTCTAGATCTTTATTTTGTCGTATTTGTGTGGACATTTTCTTCCATTCCGTGGGCAGAGAAGATAGAAATCTTATGTTTGTTTCCATGTTTGTCTTTGTTATTTCTATCTTCCTCATCTCGTTGAGAAGAGTGAGGTATCGTTGGTAGATTTCGTATAGACTCTCCTTCGGCTTTGCTTTGAAGGAGTCGTAAGCAGTGAGAATGTTCGCCTTCTTGGCCTTTATGCCAACTTCCGTTCTTTGCATCATCCTATGCAGCTCATCCCACATCCCCTTAGCCGATGTAAGGCTGTCTATTTGTCTGTATATATCGTTGGGGATGCCCTACATAAGGGTATTCATGGCTACTAGATCAGCCTTAGCTCGAGCTCTTTCCTCCAGAGAGTATTCTCTAGGCTCCTTTAGTCGCCTAGAAGCTGGAATTACTGGAGTAGCTGATTCGTCCCCGGGTACATGAACCCAAAACTGTGTCGGTCCCTCTTCAAGGTACTGAAGTAGATTTTCGGCTTGATCCTTTAGAGCTATGAAATTCAGGAAGCGGCTTCTCCACACTGTGTATTCGCCTCTTTGCAAGATCGGCGGACGGTTGTCATTTCCGAGTGAGAATGCATCCATGTTTGTATTATAGTAGTCGAGTTGTTGAAGGATCTTCGTTGATTGTTTTGAGAGTTGAAGACGATGTAAAGTGCTTCACAAGTGACGAAATTTGTTAGTAGCGTTTGATTCGAAGATTAGTTCGAGAATTATTTTCGATTCAATCTTTAAAGTATGATCGAAATTAATTTCGTCGATATAGAATGTATTTACTGTTCTCGTGCGAGAAATTTTGTCAACGAAATATTTTACGAGCGAAATAAATTGCCCAAAATTGTTCAGTCGAGAAAAGTTTCCTGATCGTGAATTTATTTCGATCGTAAAGAAACAGTACGTTAGTAAGTTTCTCAACAAGTCAAAATAAATCCGTTGACTAGAAAAGTTTCTCGCGTATAAATGATTTTCACCTGGTCAAACGTTAAAAGGTTTGACTAAAAAAGTTTTTCGAGTGGAAGTTATTACGCATGCAAGGTCAAAATTGGTCTCACTCGAAAAAGTTTTTCGCTGGATAATGCTCGAGAAATATTTATAACTAAAATCGTTTCTGCTGATGACGATTCTAGCGCTGACTTCGTATTCTGACCGAGAAAAATTCTCGCGCTAAGTTTATCGATCGAGAAACTAATCCGATCGCAAAACATAGCGAGAAATATTTGAGCAATCGAGAAAAATTCACAGAATACGATTAACACAGATTCGAGCAAAAACAAATAATCAGATAGTGAAGTTTGAGGTAATTGCTCGCAAGCAAGTACTAATCACGCACGAACAAGCAATTAAACACGTTATGAAGCAAAATATATTGAATTCGATCAAAATTAGAACGTGTTCTTCATGTTCTTCGTCAACAGTAAAATTTCAGAATCAAATTAATCAAAATTCGAAGTTCAAACTGCTACTGATCTAGTCGCAATGATCATTTATCACTTAATCTAGCACTGAAACATCAAATTCAAGTCAATTAAGCACAGAATTAAGCTATTGGATCGAAAAACTTTTCGCACCAAATCTGTTCTTCGATGGAACAGTGTTCGAAACAAAATTTCGATCCAATTCTAACAATTTACGATTCAAACAGAACGAATCTGCTCTGATACCAATTGTTAGCTCCTCAGATTAACAACTCTATGATCCTAGGCTAGAATCCATAGTAATTCGATCGTTTAGATAATCAATTGAATTCGATCGAAAAACTCAAGTTAAGAACGCGAGAGAGAATTCAATTAGAGTGAGAAAGTTACTGTTGTTTCTCACTCTAGAAATCGAATTGCAAGCCCTTCGGATCAATTCTCTAAACTTTCTCTATTCAGCTCAATTCATTTACAAGTATTTATACCAAACAAGTTTGGTATAAATATCAAGCTAGTCCTTAATCTAAAGACTAATACAAATAAAGCCCCTAATTACAAGGACAACTAATGAAATCAAGCACAATTACAATGATATTCTACAGCTTTCGTGAAAATGTCAGCTAACTGATGTTTCGTGTCTATATGCTCAATGCGCACTAATTCTTTCTCTACCATATCTCTCAGAAAATGATGCCTTATATCTATATGCTTCGTGCGTGAATGCTGGATAGGGTTCTTTGATATGTTGATGGCACTAAGGTTATCAGAATACATGAGGACTGACTCGCACTCTAAACCATAGTCACACAACATGCTATTCAACCATATTAATTGCGTACAGCAACTACCCGCAGCAACATACTCAGACTCAGCAGTAGATAAAGACACACAGTTCTGTTTCTTACTGTACCATGCAACTAAATTGTTACCTAAGAAGAAACAGCCGCCACTTGTGCTCTTGCCATCATCCTCGTCACCTGCCCAATCAGCATCGCTGTAGCCTACAAGACTCATATTAGTATCTTTAGAGAACCACAACCCTAGGCTACACGAACCACCCACATAACGAAGATTACGCTTAACGGCATTAAGATGGGAGACCTTAGGCTCAGACTGATATCTAGCACAAACACATACGCTATACATAATATCGGGTCTACTCGCTGAAAGATAAAGCAAACTGCCTATCATGGATCGATATAGTGTTGGATCAACATTCTGTCCAACATTGTCCTTACATACCTTTTGTGATGAACCCATTGGAGATTTCATTACCTTTGCCATGTCAAGCCCCAACTTCTTGACAGTGTTCTTCGCGTATTTCTCCTTGGACATAAAGATCTCGTCGCTGCTTTGCTTAATCTGCAAGCCTAAAAAGTAAGTTAGTTCCCCGATCATGCTCATTTCGAAAGTGAAGTTCATGGCCTGTACAAATTGATCTAGCATAGATTGTGAGCTCGAGCCAAAAAAATATCATCAACATAAACTTGAGCAATTAAAATATCAGAACCGACCCTTTTTATAAAAAGAGTGCGGTCTGCCTCACCTCGAGTAAACTCAAAATCGAGTAAAAATGTAGCTAACCTACCATACCAAGCTCGAGGTGCGTGCTTCAGTCCATATAAAGCTTTCTGCAGCTTAAACACATGGTTAGGAAAATGCGGATCCTCAAATCCCTTAGGCCGTTCAACATAGATTTCTCTATCAATATATCCATATAAAAACGCACCCTTAACATCCATTTGGTGTAACGTGATGTTAAGCCAACATGCAATAGCTAATAACAACCTAATTGATTCTAACCTAGCCACGGGAGCGAAAGTCTCATCAAAATCTATGCCCTCAACTTGCGTATAACCCTGAGCTACTAGACGTGCTTTGTTCCTAACAACTCTACCAAGTTCATCAGATTTATTCTTAAAGATCCACTTCGTGCCTATGACATTAATGTCTTCGGCCGTGGGACTAAGGTCCATACTTGGTTTTTCTCAAACTGCAAGAGTTCCTCTTGCATCGCATTTATCCAGAAATTATCCTTGAGAGCTTCAAGGACATTCTTAGGTTCTATCTCAGAAACAAAACAATTAAAACGTACCTCAGCGTATACTGTGTTCATGCATGCGTTTCTTACCATAGACTTATAATCCTTGCGCGGCTTATCTCTGGTTTTCCTACCTTCTTTCACATCTCCAATAATTAAGTCTGTGGGATGATCTTTTTGAATCTTAGCTGGCGGGTCTCTACTAACTTCACTGGGTCCAGCCTTGCTGTTCTGTTCTGGCACAGATGTTGAGTCAGATGTCGGGTCAACATCTTCCTCCACATTCTCCTCTGTTTCGTCCACAACTTGTATAACATCTGAAATATCAACTTGAGGAGACACTTTGCTAAGATCAGTAGCATCATCAAACACAATATTACCGACTCCTGAACAGACTTCAAGCGCAAGTTATACACACGATAAGCACGACTATTAGGCGAGTATCCAAGAAATATGCACTTGTCACTTTTTGAATCAAACTTGGTCAAGTACTCATGATCATTCAACATATAACAATAGCATCCAAAACACATGAAAATACTTGACAGTCGGCTTTTTCCCATTCAATAATTCATACGATGTCATTTTAGTACCATGACGAAAGAAAACACGATTAGATATATGACATGCGGTATGCAAAGCTTCAGCCCAAAATCTTTTAGAAAGACTCTTAGAATGCAACATAACACGTGCCATTTCTTGCAATGTCCTATTCTTCCTTTCGGCCACCCCATTTTGTTGGGGCGTCTTAGGAGATGAATACTCATGAATAATACCTTTCCTATCACAGAATTCATCGAACAATTGATTCTCAAATTCCCTACCATGATCAGACCTAATACGAAATACAGGAGCACTGAAATTATTCTTAACCATAGCACAAAATTTTTTGAAAAAATCGAACGACTCAGATTTTTCCTTAAGAAAGTAAATTCATGCATATCTAGAGTAATCATCAACAAGCACATAAGCATATCTCCTACCACCAATGCTATCTACTTCCATCGGACCCATCAAATCCATGTGAATAAGCTGAAAACAATGAGCAGTTTTAAAATGTTGGGCAGCATGTTGGTCAACATTATGGCTAAAATGCATTTGCTTACCCTTCAAACATGACTCACATACAACCTTACCAAACTCCTTAAGTTTCGGAATGCCTCTGATTGCTTCGTGTTTGATAAGTTGCTCCAGCGTTCGATAGTTGACATGGCCCAGTTTGTAATGCCAAAGGATGACATCGTCCTCGGCCTTAGAGAGTTGGCACACATCCTTCACACCAGATTTTTCACCAACTAGATAGCAGTTGTCACTCGATCGTTTTCCTGCCATAACTCGAACACCATTGTTGATAAAAACTTCACAACATCCCTTATTAAATCTTACATCAAGGTCGTCGCATAGCTGACTTATGCTAATCAGATTAGCCACAAGTCCGTCGACATGTAAAACGTTGCTCAGTTTCGGAAAATCGGGCACGTTCAATCTGACCCGACCGAGAATCCGCCCTTTAGCACCCCCTCCGAACGTCACAGATCCACTCCTTAAAGGCATGTAATCACATAGATACTCTTTGGTACCTGTCATATGTCGGGAACACCCGCTATCGAAGTACCAAGAACCTGTCACGTTAGCTCGCAAAGAGGTATATACAACATTGCTTTTGTGCACAGACTTCGCTACCCAAACTTTCCTAGATGACAAAACAGCATTTGGATTTCCAGAATCTAAAGGTGAGCCAGCCGAGTCTTCTCCATACATATCTTTCAACACTGATTTCTCAATGTTGAGCGAGATGTTGGATGACATTCCAGCCGACATCGATTTCTTGGCAGAAATCTTCCCCTTCAACTTCCAGCAGTATGACTTAATATGACCAGGTTGCATGCATGCTTACATTTAAATTGTCTATCCTTACTAACAGCATGCTTAGGACCCTTTTTAACGACTAATATCTCATTACTTACGTTCGCAACATGCTCGGCATTCTCCTTAACAAAGACTATCTTAGGTCTATCATGCACAACAGAATCTGAAGCATTATTAGGCTGAGAATAAAATCCTAAACCATGCTTACCAAAAATACCTAATGATAGTACCTCATCAAGGGTCGATTTACCCTTGTTCAGCTTCGTGAAAGTTTCGTTCGCCTTGTTGACTTGCTTTTGAAGTATGTCAATCTCCTTGTCCTTACGTGTCAGCACGGCCTCCATCTTGTTCATACCATCCACAAAGCTTTCGATCATCTTCTCGTTCTTAGCATTCTCCTCGGACAGAGTCTTCAGCTCGGCTTTGAGTTCCGCATTCTTCGCCTTTTCCTTCTCATATTATGCGGACATCATCTTGCCGGCTTCATTAACTTGAATTTCTACACAAGGATCAGCTTCTAACTCTGCATCATCAAAACTAGAATAACCATCAAAACCATTTGAATCATCATAATCGAAAATAATATGTTTTTCAGATGTTGAGTCAGATGTTGGCTCAACATCGGTTACCGCAGTGAAGCCGATTTGATGATCTTCTTCATCCGAGAAGGATTGAATGGTCACTGATGATTGCTTAGTCTCCTTTGCACACTGTTCTTCCTCTTCATCATCGAAGAGATCAACCGAAGTGATTTCCCACGCTTGCGAAGGGTGTTCTCGCAGTCATTGGCATAATGACCCCAGCCCGTGCATGCATGGCATCTCACTGAATCCAAGTCAACCTTCTTCTTTCCGTCAGTATTGCGTTTGAAGTATGAAGGCGCAGACGAAGGTTCTGTTTTGGCATTCTGGCCCTTCTCGAATGTTGGGCCAACATTCTGCTCAACATTCTTGTTCTGAAGGAACTTTGTAAATTTATTCACGAACATAGCCATATCCTCATCATTGTCAGAGTCAACTTCATCAGTTTGCACCTGGATGACTGACTGACTAGAGCAATGCTTTTGCCGCGTGATGCCCTCTTTTGAACGTCAAGGTTGGTCTCATAATTTTTCATGATGTTCATCAACGTGTTGAACTGTTCATCAACGTGTTGAACTCCATAATGGCCAAGTTGTGTGCTTCCTCGACCGCCGTTGCCTTCACATTAAACTTTTCAGTTAGCGTACGAAGCTTTAGAAACTAGTACCTTATTAGCAATCGGATCTCCGAGGCTAGCACACT
Source organism: Craterostigma plantagineum (assembly GCA_027422505.1). Classification (NCBI taxonomy): domain Eukaryota; kingdom Viridiplantae; phylum Streptophyta; class Magnoliopsida; order Lamiales; family Linderniaceae; genus Craterostigma; species Craterostigma plantagineum. The sequence goes on along the minus strand of JAPQWV010000515.1, from coordinate 298,426 downwards.
CGCTCGAAATCGTTAGAATCTTCCTGAAGTAGGTGGTGATATCCTCGTCTTCATTCATTCTGAGATTTTCGAACTGATTGAGGAGGTATCGTAGCTTGGTTTCCCTCACACTCGATCGAGGTGGAGTGTATCCGTTGAGAACAGCTTCCCACGCACGCACATCAATGGACTTGATGCACTGTCGAACACGAACCTTCCAATAGGCATAATTGGAACCGTCTAACACAGGGACTTTACCGAGATGGTTTGAGCTTGTAACATCCAGTATAAAGGATTATAAACGCTTAGTCACGTCAAGCGGAGGCTTTGATACCACTTTGAAGTGGTCCCGGTACGATATGGATGTAAAGCACCAAGTATAGACTAGATGTTGGGTAAAATGTCTGGGTAACACTCAACCTAACATTCAGGTGCACATTGGAATATTGTAATTACTTAGTGACGAAAGCTAATGATCACAAGGTGTAAATCTGTGCAGCAAGTTATAAAACTTGTTGCGTGCATCAAGGCAAAATTCCACTACAGCAATGGATGCAAAACAACTATTCGAAGATAGTAAAAACAAGCCTAGAAAAACTACGAATCGACACGATCCTGAAAACTACGAAGTACTAAGACTTCTGAAAACTCAATACTAAGCTAAAAGACGACTCTCTTAAAAATACAACTCGCTCAAAACTGATATGTGCTTCGCTCACAATTTTCGCTCAATATGTCGCTCCAAGCAGCTCCATGAAAGGTCTCTCGAAAGTCGTAAGTTGCAGCTCGAAAATCTCCTTATATTTATAGGCATTGGCTCATCTTGAATTGGTAAAAAGATCCCTTGAATATCTCGTCAAATATCTCCTCGAAGATATCCCTAAATATAGTATATATTTAGTTCGATCTTCTCATCTCATTGGTCGATCTCTTATCTCCTATTTATGATAGCTGGTTGAATGATTCTCTTTTGATATTCAGATCTTCTAATCTTGGTCGTGGCTTTACTACTTCTCTTTTGATCTTCAAATCTTCTATTTATAGTAAGCGCACTTCCTAAATTTGTTCAAGTAGCTCCACATGCTTTCCACACGGTTTGAACTCGTTTCAGCACTTTACCTCATCCTGCATATCAGTAAATAAAGGTACAAAAAGATTAAATGGTTTTTGGGCATGAAAGATAAAATCGAATGTTGACAGACAACAATGTTGGCCGAAATGTTATCCCAACATTGCCGTGAACATTAACATGTTGTATTGTATATTGTATGCCTGTTAATAATGTTCATGTTGCATTATCGTGCCGATTCAAGCTAAGTATTGTGGGCTGTTATTAAAGGCAATGTTATAAAACTGCTCACTTGGTCAACCGTGATAATGTATAGTAGTATGTTAATAACGTTAATCTTCTATGATGCTCAAGTGAGCGACTATCGTATTACATTTTGTATGAGTATATAGTGTTCCTGTTGTACGGCCATGTGATTGCACGATTGGTCATTGTATAATTATTATTACCATTATTTTTGTATGACTACTCAAATATACGATTGACGTATTATATATTATGTGACTGTTTATCACGTGTCGATTCGCGATTATTGTTATAACAACAATATTCTAAGACCCCGTTCTTGTTGTACTTAAATATCATGTGTTTGATTACTTGATTGACTTATATTACAACTATTTCTTGCATCCAATTGAAGTAGGGATGACAATGCCGTGGATCCGAGATGGTTATTGGTTTTGGCAACCCCAAACACAAAAACTCGCCCTATGTAATATTTACAAAATTGATATAATTGTTTGTATGTATTTATATAAATAACATAAATATATTTGTGTATTATATAAATTGGTGAATTTTATGGTGTTCACCTTATGTGCGCACCTTGCGTGGGACCCTGTTGATGTAGCACCGACTCGTGCCATGTCAACATCCCACATCGATATTCAATGTTATATCGTCTTAATTGACATTTCCTCGGTGTCCATTGCTCAACATCTCGGATTCTGATATGGTATGTTGACTTGATACATTTCATTGACACGTACATCAATTTATGAATAATTTATAAATTAAAAATAGAAAATCAAATAACAGGATATGGTGGCTTATTTAAGGTTCAGGGTGGAGGGTTTTTCCTGGGGATCTACCGAGTATGTTAGTTAGGACGGAGTCCCCCATTCAAACCTGCTATGTTGTCATCCTTAGATGAAGCTTATTAATAATATTGTATTCGGATAACTATTTTGTTTTGAAATCTGAAATTTTCAACTTCAAATGGATTAGTCATTTCCGTCATATAAATTATTAATGTCATTCATATTTAACATTAAAGAAAGTAATTCAACGGCTGCAATTTAAATACAACGAGAAGAAGTGGCTGTCAAAATATGATATACAACCGTCTTAATTATATACGACGGTACGATATGTTGATCAACAAAGTTGGAAACTTATTAAATCAGGTACCTTCTATAATCTCATAATAACTATCAAATTCTATTTTTAGTATATTACTTATTAATACTATATATTAATAATTAATTTTATTTTATTGCACACACGTAGGGTGTATCAGAAATACTGTTATTATTTAACGTTAAGACATAATAATCATTCAGTACGAGGTGTTGCTGCAGGCTTTTTTAATAAAATAATAAAAAAATTATTAACAAAATAATTATGAAATTAAAACCATTAATGAAATAGAGATTTTCGTATCATATGAATTAGTAACGCGTAATAAATCGTAATTTAATTAGATGTACGAGTTACTAACTCGTATGAATAGGATACGGAAATCTATATTTTATTAATGGTTTTGATTTCATAATTATTTTGTTAATGGTTTATATTTTTTAAATTATTTATTAAAAACCCTGTTGCTGCACAACTCTATTTATATATTTTAGTTTTAATAATTAATATTTAGCAAGTAATAAGCTCATATCCATTAATAGTAAATATAACGGATGTTATTATAGACATGACATCTTTCATAGATGGCCACTATATGTCAGTGTCTTATACGATTCATCATAATCATAGAATTGAAGTGATTGTCCCATCTTGTTCGCAGAAAAAAAAGACAGAAAAAGAATGACATAATACAAGTGCTAATTAAAGATTCAGGCCCCAAAAGATGTTTTAAGTTAGGTTTCAGGCCCATGTTAGAAAATTTTTAGAGTTAAGGACCCGATTTTTGTAAAGTTTAGATAGATGGACCTAAATTTACGCAAGTGTTATATAGTGTATATGAACTATTATCGGACCATCGTTTTGTGTTATACAGAACAATGAAATGGTACTGCAGAACGATGAATTGGTACTGCAGAAGCATAAAGTGGTACTGCAGGTCCATGAAGTGGAACAGAAAAACACTTAAGTGTATAGGGTCCTTAAAACTAAAAATTTTCTGATAGGGGCCTGAAATCAAAATGAAACTTATGTTGGGGTACGAAATCAAATTGCCCCTTAAATATAAATCTCAAATCCTATCTCAAAGGGTAAATTACGTGTCGGACCCTTTTAGGGTATTTAGTGATGTTTCAGACCCCATTTATACTTTATGGACAGAAGGACCCAATTTGAGTTTCTTTTACTTAAAGACCTTATCAACCCAAAAGACCTATTTACCCAGGATAGATGAAATAATTACGTCTTTTTGCCATCATCTTTCTCCATATGATGTTTGTCATCATATTCGCCACAGTAACACAAACAAGTAAACAACTAACAGATAAGCAACAACGAATAACAAAAACATTCTCTCCAAAAACAAATTGAGTGCACCTTGGGTTACCCGGTGTGTCCCGGAGATGCCACGTCCTCCGTACGGTGCGGAACAAAAAAATTTCGCGTTTTCCGATTGCCCTCGTAGCTCAGATCATAATAGTAACACATTGACACGTAATAGGGCGGGTCAAACACGTAGAAAACTACGAGTTGAAGCGAGTGGGAGCTCCTCGTCCTTTTCTTCAACTACGGCGATTGTGGTGGATGGCACTAGATTGTCACGCCGACCTCGCGGTGCACCATAGATCCAAAAGATAGCTAGAGAGAATTGATCCGTCGCTTAGCAGAAAAGTGTGTGTGTGTGTGTTCGGTGTGTGTTTATATGCCTCAGCAATTTCGAAAATTGGCTTATTCTTCTATCATGGAGCACGAAATTTTGCCTATCTATAGGCTTGGATTTGGATTTCTAATCCTTGATTTATGAGAGATTTTTGCCAAATTTATCTCTCTCTTTCGAAATCAAAATTCAATCAAGGAAACATACTATAAATATATTACTAACTTTGATATTTAAATCAAATAAAATATATTTAAATATAGAATCAAATTTGGAATTTTATACTATATAAATTTCTAAATTTCTAATCTGATTAAACAGTATTCTGAATATTTTTATTCCATATTTATTTATATCAAATATGCAAATTCAAAAATACCCTCAAATTAGCTTAAGGTGAAAATCTAATTTTACTTCAAGCCTATTAAGCACTTGGTCAAGCCCAAGTATTAAAGTTTGTATCATACGAAGTCCGACTTCGGCCCAACAAATGGCCCGAGACCCACTAAGACGCGGCCCAACGGCCCAAGGCCCGTTAAGGCCCAAAACACTTTCTCTCCTTATCGGTACACGTTGATGATCCTTTTTAAACTTGACTCTCTAAGTTCGACTCAATCGCAAGGGAGGAATCCAAGAGTCCGGTAGTTGCCTAACCAATCCCGCAGTACCGAACTGTAACCCCATTCGAGTGCGAGTTTTGATCCAGTCTTTATTCCAGAACCTTATTATAGATTATAGTGCTACGGATAAACTCTTCAGCTGTGTCCCAATTGAGTGAGAGCCATCCTCTATGTTAAACTCGCTGACCTCGATTCTATGATAAAACGGAGATAAGGCAAATTACCAAACCACCCTCCATGTCTAACATGAGTCAGTTCATACCTTGGTCAAGGATTTTGTAATCTCTCGTTGTCATCCTCATATGACACTTATCTCGATTACTTGCGAGACTGTGAATCCGTACTCGGCTGTCTAAGCCTGATAATCACAAATCATCATCAAGACCGATCTGGCCCGCTGACCCAGGCAATAGCAAATCAGGTCGAAGGGAACCGGTGACAGCCGAGACTTCAAAGTCAACTCCGTCAAAGCCCCTTTCGATCTAAGGTTACGCAGACTACTATAGTGTTGTCGTCGGTCATTGACACTCCTTGAGTAATAAGCCATGTTCGACCATACAACATGCGAGTCAGTGCCGTGAGACGATTCAATCCCTTGAATCGGCTCGTATCACAGGTCATGACCTCCGCTTCTAAGCGGGATATTGGCACACGATAGGTCATCGACAAATAAGCCGAAATCTGTTATCCAGCACCCAACTGGAGCCTTAGGCTCACAGACATTTAATGTTCGAGATTAAGAGTCCACTCGTGCATTCCTCTCTCGATCCCATCGAGAACAGTGACTCAACTTGACATTTGGATTTGTTCATTTATTGCTTACCGGATGCTAAGTAAAGAACATATCCAATAAACGAACAATGCCTTTTATTAAACACACGAAAACATCATATTACATAGAAAGTCGAATGATAAATAAGCTAATGCCTTATACAATCTAATCCTCGTATAACAGTCGAGGGCATATTCATAACGTGCACAACCAAGGGGATGCAAATGGATCGATTTCGACGAACAGAAAACGAGCTGGAATCCGTGAAAATGTCAACGTTTATCACTAGTTTTTAGTCCTCAATTCGGGCGTGTCTTTCTTATCAAGACAAATTTTGATGTATCGATTCGTGCTTTCAACCCACAAACCGAATATTCCGTTCATAAATCGATTTAATATCGACATTAACGATCACACAAGGTGAAAGCGGCTGAATTTGATCATATTTCCTAATGCTTGAATTTTGTTGATGTTAATCATGGAAACACGAAGTATTTTGCCGAGATCAAAGATTGAAACTTTTGCGAATTAACTAGCAGATAACACAAAGTAATAAAAAAGTACCATTTAATTGACCACAAATAACGAAATAGGTTAACAAATAACTACTAAGCAACAAAGGATAACGAGACATTTCTATCTAATAAGAAATTCAGCACACAAGCAAGGGGTTGCGAATGGATCAGCAGCCGCCGATGACATAGAAAACCAGGTGAACGAAATCCATGAAAATGTTGACGTTTGTAACTGAATAAAATTTTTCCGTCCTAATTTGCAGATGGGTCTCACTAATGAAGACAAATTTCTAATGTATCAAATGAATTCGTGTTTCCACCCCAAATCGAAAATTTCATTCAGAAACCTATTCAATATCGACTTCAACGGCTGAACAAGGTGAAAGCTGCTGAATTTGATCTTCGTAATAGTAAATGTATATTACTTTTTTTAATCATAGGATGGTGAAGTATCTTGACGAGTTCGAAGATTGAAAAGTCTACAAAATAATTAGCATGTCAATTAACACATACGGATAATTGAGTACCACTTAATATACCATAATTAACAAAAACACGTCATCCGGTAACACATAAGCAACAGAAGATATGGAATCGAACGAAACTGAATTCCAAAGATATCTTTAAATGACTCTTCATCGCCGGCCTCACATCAGGTCCAAGTTGGATTAGCATCCAAAGATATGTCATCCTCTTCTGCTGTTCCCAATGAGAGATGCCTCTGAGCTCGAACTCGTTCAACTGCTTGACTCTGTCCGGTGACCTCCATATATGTTGGCGAACTTATTCGAGGAATGGGTTTTCAATCTAATGTTTTCCGATGGCGTGTCGATTCGAACGGCCCCTGGCATTCGTCTTGTATGGGAATCCGCTCGTTGCGCAATCAATTCTGAAAGCCTTGAGGGAATTGGTCATGATCTTCACCTTCTTGAAGTTCTTCGTCTGCCATCAAGACTAGGTCGACCGAAGCTTGTTGTAGGAAGTGTCGAACGTCCTTGAGCCTCTGTGTTTGAATGTCATTGCACATCGTGTGGGTCATCCACTGTCCATCCAAGATATATTTATCAAGAAACTCATGTGGGTTGACTCCACTTCCTGATGGTCCCGACTGGTCTGGAGTGATCGAGCTGAGAGTTGCTTGAGTTTGCACCAAGGCTACGAGCATGGTGGCACTTGCTTCTTCTTTCGGAAGCAAGGGGCTTGTGAAAGTCGGTGGAGGTGTGGATGAAGGCGTCCTTAGGTGAAAGGTTGGAGGTTCAATTTGTGTTAGAATTTGGGTGGTGCGGTGCATGGTGGTGGTTTTTTGGGTAGTAGTAGGTTGGGTTTCAATGACTCTGATGCTTGTCTGCGTTGTGCCCGAACCTTGTCCTCGACCTTCTCCTTGGCCACTCGACGATGTCGTAGGCCTCTTCTCCCCTCATGATGATCTTCATCGTCGGGATCGTCATGTCGACGTCTTGTGCTAGAGCTTTGGTCTCGGCAGGAGTGAGTAGGTGGCTCAGGATGATCCACCAGATGTTTGTATAGTGATTCTTCTTGAGGCGTCCGGTGGTAAGGCCTATGAGGGCAAGTAGGATGTCGTGGAGTTCTGTGATGGGTATGGTGTATGGGTTGATGAGAATGGATTTGTGTATGAGAGGATTGGTGGGTGTGGGTTGTGGGGGTGTGAGGTTAGCTTGTGCTGAAGGGCCCTCTGAGACGGGTGCTTTCCCAATGTCACGGCAGGACGTCTCGATGGCTGCTAGCACTCTCTCCATCATTTTGTCTTCAAGAGATTTGATGGCTGCAGAGAGGGCTATGTGGAATTGTGCTTCAGTCAGAAACGGAACAGACGCCTCCGGTGATGATGGACCAGGCCGACTGATGTCGCCTGTTAACAACCCTTGAGTGATGATCGTCTCACCGGTTGGCTCGTCGTCACTCATTTCATGGAGTCCTAAAAAAATTGCATCTCTCCCATGTGACTCATTTCAAACTTTCTGTTCATTGACTCTCTTAACCTCTTGCAAAGCCGAGGATTTGTTGATCCGAAGATGATGTCGTCTACGTAAACTTGGACGAACATCAAGTCTTTGTCTTGCCATTTGATGAAGAGTATCGTATACATCCTCGGATGAATCCAGACTTTACGAGGAATTCACTCAAGACATCATACGAACACGTGGGGCTTGTTTTAGTCTGTAGGGAGCTTTATCCGATCGATAGACGTGATCAGGATATGCTAAGCAATGAAACCTTCTCGCTGAGCGACATAGGCTTGCTCTTTTAACATGCCATTGAGAAAGGCGGTCTTAAGTCCATTTTATAGACTTTGAAGTCTTTATGGGCTGCATAAGCCAAGAAAAGGCGGATTGGATGGCTTCAATTCGGGCAACAGGAGCATACGTCTCCTCGTAGTCATTGCTTTCCTGTTGGTTATAGCCCTTCAACAAGTCTTGTTTTATTCCGGATCACTTCTCCATCTTCAATCTTTTTGTTCTTAAACACCCATTTCATCCCGATGATAGTTTTTCCATGCGGACGGGGTGCTAAAGTCCACACTTGTAGACGTTCGAATTTGTTGATCTCGTCTTGCATTGCAGTTACCCAATCCGTGTCTTGAAGTGCATCTGCTACCTTGGTTGGCTCATTTTGGCTTAAGAAGCAGCTAAAGAGACTGTGCTGATGTCATGTCCGTACTCTACTCGAAGGATCACCTATTATCTGATCAATCGGATGTGCTCGAGTCCACTTGCGCTCATGAGGCAACGCTGAAGTAGAAGAATCAGCCAATTGTGGACCGAGGTTACCAATAATCTCAAGTTGTTCCATATCTGCACTTGAATTGAGCTATTCTGATGATACTTCATCAACAACCGTTATAGGTTCTTCAGTATTTTGAGGTAATTCTGAATCGGGTGAGGTAGGGACATGTGAAGAGCTTGGTACACCAGCCTCGTGGAGTGGGGAATTCACTAAGGGTGTAATATTAATGGCGTCTGGCCGATATACGGGCTCAAAATGAGAGTCTAAGTCTTCTAACGCGAGTCTCATAGCTTCTTCTGACGTTGAATCCTGAATTGTTGCCATCTTCTGTTCGTTTTGTGCCAACACACCAGTAAAAATGGGTTCTGAACTATTGTATTCAGAAGCCATTTGATTAGGCACGGGTCTAGAACTGAGACGCTCAGGAGCCATATCTTCCACTTCTTGAAAAGTGACATTGTAGCTTTCTTTGATTGTTCGGTTGGACTTGAGGTATACTCAGTACGCTTTCGAAGTAGAAGAATACCCGACAAAAGTGGCTTTGAATGCTTTAGGGTCGAACTTCGTGTGTTGCTCTCTATCGTTCGCCACAAAGCAATTGCACCCGAAGACTTTGAAGAAGGAAATGTTGGGTACTCGCTTGTTAATGATCTCGTAAGGAGTCTTATCGAAGTGCTTGTGAACTACCGTCCTGCTCTGTGTGAAACATGATGTATGTGTGGGAGGCCTGAGTGGATCAACATCGTACGTGCGGCTTCCACTAGAGTTCGATTCTTCCTTTTGATGCCCCATTCTATTGAGGCATCTTTGCGGCTGAGAATTGCTGACTAATCCCAAGTTTCTAATAGAATTCACTGAGATACTTATTCTTAAACTCAGGTGCATTGTCTGTTCGGATGGTCTGAATTGTCTGTTGCAGTAACTTCTGAGTAGAGTTCACGAAGTTGACGACCAATGCCTTATCTCATCTTTAGTTCGGAGGAATTTCATCCATGTGTAGTGAGATGTCGACAATAACTAGCACGTACTTGCGTCCATTGATGCTCTGTGTCTGCATTGGTCCACAGAGGTCCATGTGTATTAGTTCGAGTGGACGTGAAGTAGATGCAACTAGTTTAACATGATGAGATGCTCGCTTTATTTTTCCTACTTGGCATGCCGAACATTGATGCGTTTTTTGTAGTGTTTGGTTTGTAGACCGTGGACCAACTTCTTCATTGAGAGGCATTGAAAGGCTTTGATTTTGAGGTGAGACATTCGTTGATGCCATAAGTTGTTCCTCTGAATTGTAATCTGGGAGATGAGGCAAACAGTTGTCAATGTTCGCACGGACGTCAGGTTCATCGTGTAAAGGTTTGATTTCCGGTCCTTGGAGGAGTTCTTTGTCCTAACTGGTCAGCATGGACGACCACCTGGAATCCTTTGTCGAAGAACTGGACTATGCTGAACAAGGTATGGCGGAGGCCTTCGATGTAGGACATCATTAATTCTCAGATTGTTCAGAATAATATCTCTAAAGCCAAGAATCGGAGCTGAATCATAGTTGTCGAATCTGACTTTTCCATTTAGACGGTCTTTGTAGTTGCTCAGCAACTCCTAATTTCCCGTCATGTGTGTGGAGCAATCGGAATCGAGGTACCACACATGATGGATCTGCAAAACTGAATTAGAGAGCTTTAGGTACCCACTTAAAATGGGTCCTCTCAGATTAGCAGATTTAGTTTTAGGTTCAGATATAGTTCCTAAATTATCACTATTAGAGACTTTTCCAACCCAAACCATCTTTGAAGTGGTTGATTTGGGTTTGCCCTTCGTAGAATACTTTGATTTTTTGGCTTTTGTCTTCTGGGACAGAGATTTGGGAACCCATTTGGGTTGAACCTGGCAGGGAAGATTAATTTCAGCATGGACAAATGCTTTGTTAGGCTTCATCGAGGAAAAGATCTTTTCATTGGATAGTCCACTAAGGTGCTTTGGGGGATTCGATCTTTACGGGATACCTTAGGTGAGAACAAGCATGAATGGCGCTATAAGCCTTCTTGATGACTGGATCTTGTTTCCTACTAGTCATCCTAGATGCATTTGTTTTAGAATGAGTGTTTGGTATTGTAGATGAACAGCCTATGTCAAAGTTGGTGCTTCTAAAGGTGTAGGCTTTAAGGAGCAAGTAGAAGCAATTATTTTGATATAAGAAACAGCTGTTTTATTTCTACGAGTGTCTTTTATTTTTATAGAAGGAGGTGATAAACTTGGAATTTTAACATCTAGAGACTCCTTTATTTCTAGGACACTCTTGCCTTTGGTTTCTCTAGCTCCTTAACTACGCTCCCTGTAGACTAGTGGAAACAGGGTTACAATAATATTTTTAAGAACCTTATTCTTTGATTTTAGTTCTTTGGAAGGCGAATTTTCTTTCTTCACGCTTTTCATAATGATAGTTTCCTTTGAGGTTGATGCGTGAGAAATGGTTTGTGAGATGGAGGAAGCTTTGAGATTGTCCATCCCATTTAGGAACATTTTCTTTTCAGCTTCAAAATTCTCTCTTGTCATTTCTGAAGAAGCTCTTAACTCTTCTATTTCGCTAACAATAGAGGGTATATAGAGAGAATTTTCAGAATGAGGAGATTGTGCTTCCTTAGTTGTAGAATGATCTTCGGGAATATAAATTGAATCTAAGCTCTAGCCCTTGGGGAAGACCCTCATTTTGTCACTTTGGTTCAGTTCGGTGTAAGAGAAGGGGATTTCAGTCCTTGTCTTGGCTTTTCTCTTGGCGTCTTCTAATACGTCAGTTTATTTTGCACCAGTAAATGCCATAAGAGACGTTAGTCATAGACCCATGTACTTGACATCATAAAGGTTTTTGCAGTCAACTTTAGTCAAGCAACGTGGATTCTCAAAGCCTAAACCATACTGGTAATCGTACAATTATATGTCCATAGGTTGGTTTAAGAAGATCGTTTGTTCGCTTTGTCCCCTCCTTACAATAAGATCATTTAATTTCTTAACTTTTGAGTATAGCTTTTTACGTTATTCTCATAAGATAGCAAAATTATTTTCAACCGTTAGTTTGGCGGCTTTACAAGCATCAAGATCTTTCGTAAGTTAACACACTTAGCGCTAGATCTATCTACTTGGGTTTCTAGGTTGGTGAGCTTAGTTGTTGCATCTATTATCCTACACTTGAGGCTGGCTTTCTCGTTGGGATTCCTAACCAAGCAATTATAGTTATTCTCAAGCCTGTCTTCTAATTCTTTTACGATCGAATTATACTTCTCTAAGGGAATATACTTAGTCTCGATAATAATGGGGTTCTAAGATAATTCTTCTATTTTGACATTAGCTCCTAAGTTCCGCCTTGGGACTAGCTATCCTTTCCTGAGACTTAGTTAATTTCTTCTCTACTTCCTTTACGCTTTTCTGTTCACGTTTCATGTTAGTGTATGCTAGTTGATACGAATCTAACATGGTCAATAATGTGGAAGGAGAGACAATCTGCTGTGACGATTCGGATGCTTGGTCTTCGTCCGTCTGATTGATGGTTTCGACGTCTGAGTTTTCGTTCAGGCGGGCCGTGAGAGCACGGTTCTCCTCTTCAGAGCTGGACGTATCTTCGAGCCAGTGGTCTTGTTCTGCCATCAGAGCTACCCCTGCTTCTTTCTGCTTTGTGCTTGATCATGTGCTTCAGGTTTTCCCCGGGTACATTTAACCAGAACTGGGCTGGACCTTGCTCAAGTGACAAGAGAAGGTTGCCGGCCTGATCCTTTAGCTCGATGAAATTCAGAAAGTGTCTTCGCCAAACGGTATATTCGCCTTTTTGAAGGATCGGAGGACGGTTATCATTTCTCAAAGTATAAGCATGCATGATTTTTGTAGTAGAGTTGATGAATGATCTTCGTTTGTTGTTTTGATGGTTTGAACTGATGTGAAGTGCTTCACGAGTAACAAATTAGTCAGTAGCGTTTGATTCTAAAGAAGTTGAGAATTATTTTTGATTCAATCTTTAAAGTTTGATCGAAAATAATTTTGTAGAAATAAAGTATTGTGAATTTTTCTCTCTAGCATATGATTCGCAAGCCTTTCGGATCAATTGACTAAAATTCTCAATTAAGCACAATGTGTACAAATGTATTTATACCAAACAAACTTGGTATAAATAACAAACAAGTCCTCATCTAAGGACAAATACAAGTAAATGCCATAATTACAAGGACAACTAATATAGTCAAAGCACAATTACAAATGGTATTCTACAGAAATACTTGTCCAACCCAATTGGACCCTTCTAGTACGTTCTTTTATTCTTTATGGGTATTGGACTGATAGGCTTAATGAATATCAAATATTGAGCTATCTAAGATTGCTCCTTCTATAGCCCATTTTATAGAGTAATACTTTATGCCAACCTATGCCACAATGGCTTGTTGCAAATTATTACTAAACGATCCATTTTACGAGAATATGCATTTTCGAAAAATCCATATTAGGACCATCCTTAGGTTGGATCAAATTCATATTGTTCAGTCCCACCAAACAATAAAGCAGCATACAAATATAATGGGTTTGTCAATCATAACAGAAAGTTGAACGTATTATTCATCGGCTCTGATAAGGACTTTTTCACTTGGCCTGACTCCCACTATTTTTCTCAACATCTCATTCTCCCGATAGAGATTTAAGAAACCTCGTTGATGGTTTCATAGTGGGGTTGAGTTCCCCGCTCCGTAGAAACAAGCCTCAACCTAACAGTTTGTTGGCCCATTAATCGGACGGCGTAGTGTCCCACACGAACCCATAGACGGCCTCCTGTCCCACATGAATCCATCTCATAAGTGTTTCAACAACTTCGTCTCCGGTTAGGAACCCTCACCCTAACAGGAATAATTGGGAAATAACCGGTCTAAGTGCGACCTATCAACGTCTGGTTCAATCCTAGCATTTAGAAATTCATGCCCGTAGGATAACACTTTATGAGGCGTGAATATGTTTCGGAGAGCGGTGTTTCTACAGTCACCCGAAATATCCACGACAAGAGCAAAATGTTTGGCCCCAATAATTCGGAACAAAGCGCACAAACACCCAAGTCATTTCAATAACGAGCTTGACTTAATTGTCTTAACGCACCCGAACCAGCTATGAGAAGAGCGAGATGATTGGTGCCCATAACTCGGAACAACCCGCACACGACACTCAAGCGCAATGGTTTCGAGCTTGAAAGAAGACAGGAACCTAGTCCTTTACTCATTAGTATTTTGTCCAATCGAGAGAATACCACTAGTACAGAAATAGGAATTGGCGTCGGCGCTATGGGCGTCTGTTGTACAGAAACGGACGCCTATACTACCCGCGAGACATTTTAATTTTTTTGTTACTTTTTGGTACTATCAGCGACTGTTGTTCGCTAACAACACTCGCAAATAGTTTACGTGCACAATCGGCGGCTTTTAATGAGAACAACACTCGCCGATGAATTTCCGGTTTTTATCTTTTTTTTTGTATTTTCGGACCTTTGGCGACTATTTCCACCACAACAGTCGCCGATGAATTTTTGGTTTTTCTTTGTTTCTTGACCTTTGGCGAATGTTACACCGAACAATAGTCGCCCATTATTTATCTGTTTTTATTTTTTTAATGTTTAGTTTTTTGGCGACTGTTACTTGGAATAATAGTCGCCGATGAATTTTAACTTTTTATTATTATTTGTAATTATTGGCCACCATTACGCATTACACGGTCGCCCATGGGTTTACATTAAGCCCAAAAAACCCTACGCTTTTCCATTACAGACGCGGCGAAGAGCTCAAAGGGCGATCGATTCCGGCAATTTCGAGCGTCATTTCCAGCGATTTCGAGCTAAGAGAACACGATAAAAACCTCAACCCATTTCCTTTCACTAAGCTTTCATTTTATTGCTTTAACCATCGAAATGCCGAGATTTTCAAAGATGTGGTTTTCGATTTTGAGCCGATTTCGGGCTTATGCCATTTGAGGTTAGGTTTAGGCTTAGGCTCGTGTTATATTCGATTTGAGGATTATTTGGAGCTTTATAAATGCGAGAAGGTGGCATAATTTTGGTTTTTTGGGCTTAGGTTGAGTTCGAATTCTTCGACTATGTAGTTGTTATGTGCGATTTCATGGCTTAATTTCTGCTATTTGAGACTTATACTTGTGAATATTCGATTTGCGGTTGATTTGAACCTCTATTAATTCGGAAAAGTGGCAAAATTTTGGTTTTTGTGCTTACGTTGAGTTCGATTTGTTCGACTTTGTAGTTGTTCTATGCGATTTCATGGCTTACTTTATGCTATTTTAGATTTAGGTTGTGTTGTATTAGATTTGAGGTTGATTAGGAGCTAGGTTTGTGCCAAAAAAATGGCGAAATTTCTGTGTTTTGGCCTTATTTTGACCTCGATTTTTTCGAGTTTGGAGTTGTTTTGTGCAATTTCATGGCTAATTTTATTCGATTAGAGGCTTAGGCTTGTGTTATATTCGATTCGAGGCTTAGGCTTGTGCGGAAATTTGTGGCTAAAATTTGTTTTTATGTCTTGTGCGATTTCATGGCATTGCTTAGGTTTTTTGGAAAATTTTTCGCTATCGCTATAGGATGTAAATTTATTTGTTATCTAGCTTAGGTGGCGGGGTTGGATGTCTAGTAAGTGAATAACGGCCGAGTATTTGAATGGTGTAGAATAGTTTATGAGTTGTGCGGAGCAAAATCGTAGAAATAAAAGGCAATCCAAGATTTCATATCCTTGTCGTAATTGTATTAACACAAAGTGGTGGGGTAGTGAGACTGTTAGGGACCATCTGTTAGTTTCGGGTTTAAAACCTGGTTATACAAATTGGATATGGCACGGTGAGTCTGTAGCTATTCGTGTGGGTGAAGGTTCTAATACAAGAGTGCAAGCCGAGGCAGGTGACGGTGTTTTGGCTGACGGTTATTCATCTGATAACGATCGTATTGAGGATATGATCCGTGATGTTCAAGAGGATTTTGATGAACGTGTCCCCCCACATTTGATAGTCTAGTCAAGGACAACACTATTCCTTTGTACAACGGATGTTCCAAATACAGAAAATTGTCTGATGTGTTCAAATTGTTAAACATTACGCTAAACTCGAGATTTCGGATAAATGTTTCTCAACTCTTAGAAACACTCGCCGATATGCTTCCCGATGGGAATGAGCTTCTGGTGTCGACTTACGAGGCAAAGAAGTTGTTGTGCCCTTCGAACTCGCAGTTCAAAAGAGTACATGTCTGTCCCAACGACTGCGTGCTTTATAGACGCCAGTATGAATCGGCCGATAGGTGTCCAACGTATGACACTTGGCGTTACAAGCGAAAGGATGAAGTCGGTGGGGCTCCTGCTAAGGTTCTATGGTATCTGCCAATAATTCCCAGATTTAAGTGAATGTTCTCCAACACCGATGATGCTAAAATGCTTAGATGGCATGATGAGGAAAGGAAAAAAGACAAATGAGACGTCCGGCAGAATCCTCTCAATGGAGGAACAATGATTCGTTGTTTTCGGAATTTGAAAATGAAGCACAGAATCTAAGGCTTGGGCTTTGTACCGATGGGATAAACCCGTTCGGGGATTTGAGCAGCCGTCACAGTCATTGGCCGGTGCTGCTTTGTATATACAACCTCCTTCCGTGGCTTTCGATGAAAAGAATGCATATCATGCTTTCGTGTCTAATATCAGGTCCTAAACAACCTGCAATGACATTGACGTATACTTGACGCCACTGATTGAGGATCTAAAGACACTATGGCTCGAAGGCGTCGAGGTGTACGATGCATATACAAAATCAAGATTTACACTTCGGGCATGATATTTTGCACCATCAATGATTTTCCAACTTACGGGAATCTGTTTGGCTATAGTGTGAAGGGCAAGAAAGCATGTCCGATTTGTGGGGATAATACAGATATCCAGTGGTTAAACAACTAGAGGAAACACATTTACAGGGGCCATCGGAAATTCTTGTCGTGAACCCACGAATATCGAACGAAAAAAATGCTGCTACCACTGTTCAACGAAAAGAGCGAGCTTTTGAGGGTTACATTACCGTTGAAAGGCACCGAAGTGAGTGACATCATCGGAATGTTCAGTTTGGTAAGAAGTGCAAACCATCAAAAGACGGTAGTGCCTGGAAAAAGCAGTCAATATTTTGGGAGCTCCCTTACTTGAAAAACCTCAACGTGAGACATTGCATCGATGTAATGCATGTGGAGAAAAATGTTTATGATAGTATCGTGGGAAGTCTTTTGAATATGCCAGGTAAGATGAAAGCCGGACTTAAAGCCAGACAAGATATGGTCGAACTTCGAATAAGGCCTGAACTAGCACCGATAGAACAAGGAAAGAGGACTTTTTTCACACCGGATTGCTTTACGCTGAGCAAGGCTGAGAAGTTGAGTTCTGCAAATGTTATAAAGGTACTAAAGCTCCCACTGGATATGCTAGCAACATACGAAGATATGTCTCATTGTAGGATCTGAAGTTAGTCGGATACAAGTCTCATGACTGTCATGCACTGATGCAACTTTTGTTGCCGATCGCAATTCATGGTATAATGCTGAAGCATGTTCGTCAATGCATATCAAGCTGTGTTTCTTTTTCAATGCTATATGCAACAAAGTTTTTGGTCCAAAGGTGCTAGATGAGTTGCATGCCTTTGTGGTAGTGACATTGTGTCGGTTCGAAATGTTCCTTCCGCCGTCATTGTATCATTTTTCGTCATTTAGTTCGAGAAATCAATACATGTTGACCTTTCTACATGAGATATATGTATCTTTTTGAACGGTATATAAAGATTCTCAAAGGATATGTTCGAAATCGATATCGACCTGAAGGTAGCATAGTTGAAGGGTACACAACAGAGGAGTGCGTTGAGTTTTGCTCTTCCTACTTGGTAAATGTTCAATCGATAGGGTTGACGACTTCTCACCACGATGGACGACTAGGAGGAAAGCCATTGTCGAAACCGCAGTTCATTACGGTTTCTAGAGATTTATGGGAGTCAGCAAAGTTTTTCGTCTTACGGCATATCCTGACGTGCAACCTTTCATGGAGGAACACATGGCTACATAAAAGAGCATAATCGATCTTTTTTAGGTTGGTTTAGAACGAGGACGATCTCCACAGAAAGTGGTTCAGATTGCAGTCAAATGATAGAGTAAAGGCTTGCTTGGGGACCTGAATGGAATGTCGCAACATACGAAGGGTACGACATTAATGGGTATATGTCATACACGAAGAAGCGAGACGATAAAAGCACGTCGCAGAACATTGGGGTCACACTAGTTGCATTGTCAAGAGAAGTTTCTCCTGGGAAAGATGCCCAAGTGTCGAGTAATTCAAAAATCGTACTATGGGTTTATCGAAGAAATCTGGGAACTCGTCTAAAAAAGTAATGTAAACTTTGTTTTACTTCAATTTAATTGGGTTGATAATAGACGAGGCGTTCAAATAGATCGCGAATTGGATTTACGATGGTTGATTTGCAAAAATTGGGCTACATGGACGATCCTTTCATTCTGGCAATATTGGATGGCATATTGTTCTTCAAGAGAAGAAGAGTATTGTTGGTATCATTGATGCGGACGATGAAAGGGAATATGACGAGAGCGATGAAACATTTCCGTTTCCTACCGGTGTGGAACACGTTGCTATCGCTGATGATGATGAAACTTTTCATAGATATATTGTTCCGGATCACAATGAAGGAATGTATTGTTGATAAACGTATGTGAAATGTTTTTCATCGTTTCCCTTTTTCTACTCCTTTTGTCTAAGTTTTGTTGAAATTAACTAACTCATGTTTTGTGATTGTTTTTTCAGGGACATATTTCGTACGACGAGATGTCTTCAGAGCCTCCTACATATTCCTCGACTTGTAACGAGTCGAGCGAGTCGGTTAAGCGAGGGCCATATAACAGCAAGGGCTTAAGGAGATGATTGAATCCGGAGTCCGAGGAGTGCATCCTCAAGTTCGATGAGAAGGGTAATGTCATTGGCTCAGACCAAGATGCGAGAGTGAAGTTTAGCAACTACGTCAGTCGGGTAGCGAGTGCGCAGGTGGAGGACTTCATCACGGATTGGCGCCAGACCGACCCGGGGCTCAAGGATGCACTTTGCCAAGATGTTAAGGTGATTTAATTGATATAATTAATGTACTATAATAATTTTGATTCTGTATATAATTAATTCAATATTTTTTATTCGACAGACTACGTGAAAGTTACCAGACGATCAGGCTATCAAGGCAAAGGTCCTTAAGAAAGCCAGATCATTACGAACAAATTGGAAGCACCAGTGCGAAGGAAAAGAAGAAGGGCCCGAGTGTGGTGAGCGAATACCAACAGATCTCCCAAGAAGGATTGCCGCGTGGAGGAACATGAGGAAGACCTCTAAATTTCAGGTAGAAATATTGAATTTATTCAGTTTTTACTGATATTGATCAGTTTTTGTTTATTCATATTGCAGGAAATTAGCGAGAAGGCTAGACAAAATCAATCTCACAACATATATCCTCACCATCTCGGCACGTGGGGGTATAGATGACACATGACCAATTGGGAAAAAGAGGACCCGATTGCGAACCTCGCTAATTTTTCCACGGACTTGATATTGCCGCTGAAAGAGGGAAGTGTAAGAGGGGCGAACTTCATTTGGAGTCAAATCTTAAGAACGGAAGATGGCTCATTTATGTTTCCATGGACGCGAGCGGGGAGCTAGCCAAGAAACTCATAAGTTTTACACTCTAATTCGATTGCTGCATAGAATTTAGAAACTAATCGTGTTTAACTAATAAACGATACAAATAGATAGGCACGGGTGAACGAAGAAGCGAGCCGAGGAGAATTGTCCCCACGAGGCCCCACGATGCGTTGACGAAGGCTTTGGGAAAGCCCGATGACAGCGGGTATCCTAGGGGTTTTGCTTCCCAATACTCCATCCGAGATGTGTTTGGCAATCCTGCCAAGGGCCGGGGCAGATCTAGTAGCTTTTTGTCGCTGGATCAGTTGAGGACGAGATGGAGGCTTGATTCGGAGAGGAGGTGAGGGCCAATTTGAGGGCCGAGGTGAGGGCCGAGATGAGCGCGATATTATCTCAAATGGGGATGTCGATGCCGAACACAAACCAGGAACCCAATTCCTATACCGGCTTCGGTGCCCCAGCTCATACTGTCCGTAGTTCATTTGGATCGGCCTCGATCGATCCGTTTCCCTCATCGAATACCGTATCGGTAAGACTTTTTATTTAACGTATATTGTTTAACGTATCTGATCTATTTTATATTAAACTTTTATTCATTTGAAATCGTATAGTATCACAAGGTTCGACTAGCGATTCGTAAAATCGAGGGGGCGTTAGAAGTCGTGGCTCTTAGGATAGTGAACGAGGGATGTGATAGTGTTCATCATGTCCCAGTGTGCATATCAAACAACGTAGTCACGATCGATCTCATACCTCAAGGAAGGGAGGAGGAATATCTTCCGGTACCAACCTCGGAGGACGTCAGGAGATGCAGTGGGGAGCTTCGTACAGTGGCCCCCCAATAAGACATTATCGTCAAATGTGGTGTGTAAATAAATATATAGATATTGATTTGATTTAAATAAATTAATTTGTAATTTCCTATGTAGGCACATCCTACGCCGAGAATAAGGAATTCGTCATTGGAGTCCAGCAATGTTCAATGCAATGACGACGATATTGCACACCTAGACGAGAGCTTGGTTCGGGGTCTAGGCAAGTATTGTCGGTATCTATTCGATAACCTCTGCTCTCGGGATGATCGCTTAAGTTGCTCTTTTGTATTCCCTATGAGAGATGTTTACTACCATCCGGAAGGAGAGTAGTTATTCTCTGGTGTCGATGCTACGGATATAAATCACTTCTTTAAGGGCGAGAGTTTGGATCTGACATCATTCAACTTTCCTTGAGGTAGGTTTATTTCTTTAAGTTTAAATTTAATGTTAAGTTTTATTGACTGTCGTTCATTGTAGGTATCTTCACCTGGAGCTGGCGTGGGAGATTGCTAATCGGTTAAGCCTGATGAAGAATGATCCCGCGGAAGTTGAATACTTGACCACGGTTTTCAAAAATTCGTACAACACATGTACATACTTCTTCGCGCCTTACTGTGACGGGTAAGTATCAGATTTATTTTTTATATTAAAAGTTTTTCTTGTACATGTTTTTTGTTGTATTTATAGTGATCATTGGATACTTCTGGTCATCGATTATGGCGCCAGCACTGTTTATGTTTTCGACCCGTTGGCACCTAAGGCGGGGGTCAGAAAGATTGGAATTCGTGATCAAGTGAACAAGTAAGTGCAGTATAAAAACAATATATATATATGTACTTTTATTTTATATGAGATGCTTCTAATTATATACTTTTGAATTTCAGTGCAATGAAGGTCGCTACAATGTTTGGAGCGTCTCAAATTAAGAGGAAGTCTACCACTACTTCTTGGAAAGCATGCAAGAGTTCGCATTTCTTTTGAGCGATTTCTATTGAAATTATTACGGTAATAAGTAAATTTATAATATCATCTTTGTTTAAACTTAGTGCCCACGCCAACCCGGTGGTAGTCAACTATATGGAAATTTCGTCATGCGCTACATGTACGACATTGCGAGAGATGTCGGCTCCCAGCAGCAAAAATCTGACAAAGGAATGATAAATTTAAAAGCATCGAACATCAAACATCTTCAGTTATAACTTTTACGAATCGTGTTAATGTTTTAGGTATTGGAACACGCCGTCTACGTTGAAGAAATACATGAAGAAGTTCTAGAGTTGTGGGCGAAGTACTTCATTGAGGTATGTCTGCAAGAGTAGGTTAAGACTTCCCATTTCATTTTGTTGTTCACTTGAGGCTTTCGGTTGTTTTGTAATTATGCGATTGAGATGGATCTTTATTATATTAAGTTATAACTTCGCAACCTGTGTCGTGTATCATTTGAATGTTGTTTTGGATTGCCGGGTTGTCGGGTTGCTTATACAGGTCTTGGGGTAGTAAACAATAAATAAAATATTTAAAAAATAAGGAATCAGCGACCGTTGTTATAAAAAAATGTCGCCAATGCACTTTTTTTATTTTAGCTTTTGGCGACTGTTGTCTCTAACAACAGTCGCCAATGCATGTTTCTTTTTTTTTTAACACAGTTGTTACGAACGACAGTCGCCAATGCCTCTTTCTTTTTATTTTTTTAACTTTTGGCGACTGTTGTTACGAACGACAGTCGCCAATGCCTCTTTCTTTTTATTTTTAACTTTTGGCGACTGTTGTTAAGAACAGTCGCTGATGACTCGGATATGGGCGTTCGATAACAACGAACGCGGATAGCCCGAGCCATTGGCATCGGTGCTCCAGGCGTCCGCGACGAACGGTCGCCCATTAGCAATTACAACAGTCGCCAAAAGTGGCGACTGTAGTAGTGTACGTCTCAGTAACAAGCACATAATAATAATAATGCACGTAACGTCCAACAAACATGCATCTAAATCGGTAGGCCTAGTTTGCCTATAAGACGATCAGTGCGGACTATTTCTACTCTACTACATTTATTTTACAAAAATTACATCTCTTCATCTTCGGGGTAACACCATGTCTTCAAGTAACCTCCAAGTCCTCGAACGACTTCTTTTGTATTTTTGCCTCGTACTCGCACGGCCACCATACTTAAACTAATTTTTCTAAAAATTAATAAAGTACAAAACGAGGGGATCAACTGTCTCGTACAACCCGTATAATATCAAACAAGATACAACCAAGGGGGACCTTGTCACCCTTAAACATATTACCCAGAAACAGAGCCTAAGTCCATGCTGACGCCTTTAACGTATCATACATACATAACATAAACACGTATGCGACAACAAACGAACTGAAAAATCAAAAAGAAAATTGGGCTTGTATTGGGCCAGGCCCATTAGGGTTACTTAGCTTGGCCTAATCTCGTTAAGCCTATCTACTATATTTTGGGCCAAACTTTTTAGATCCAAAAATGGAAGGAATTGGGCCATAACCTCATCGGCCGATCGAGGTTTCTAAAACTTGCGGAGCCCAAAAATAGAACTATCGGCCCTTATCGCTAAGCGACCGGAGTCGGACTTCGCCATCATCGGAGTTCAAACCTGGATCCGTTGAATGTCACAGTCCCGGTAAAAGTAATGCGTAATTTAATGCACGACAAGGGGCTGCCGCTCATTTTTGAGCTTTTGACGAGTGCCTCAAACTCGAATCGGAAGTCATTGGCGTCAAGGCTTCGCCCCCAGCCAACGAGCCTCACTATTCTCGTCTTAGGTATCGCTGAAAATTTCCGTTCAAACCACGTCTAACGTGTTTAATGCAGATCATTAGATCTAAGCAATCTTAGTAGAGTACACCCTTAAACTCATCTCCAATAGTAAAGTTATAATCCGTGGGGAGACAACCACTACTATTTGTCACCACGACGCTGCAATATGCCGGACCGCTCGCAACGAGACGGTGTTCCGACCATGCAAATGCTCGGTTTGCAAACTCAAACCGAGAAATACTCAGGCTATGACGCTCGAGTGACTCAGTGATTTGCACAATCGAGATCATTTCAGGTTCGTTTATGTCATTTCTTAAAACAAAGCATGGCTCTGATACCACTGTTGGGAACCCCGGGTGTCCCGAGATCGAATGTTTAGCGCAGCGGACGTTGAAAATTTTTTCGGATCGCCATAAGGAGCCCCGAATCGCTTGGTTATATAAAAGAAAAAACATGCATGACACGCATTATGGTTTTAGATGCTTACTCTCGTAGCAAAGAACCCAAGCTCTCGTTTAGCAGTCCCGCAAGCATCACGGCTTTGTGAGAGTTTTATATCTCTCTATAATCAAGGGGATGTCCGATGGACCTGAGATTATATCCACAAAAATCAAACTCACCAAACTTGATTCTGACCACAGGGATTCTCAATCTGAGGATTAGATTGGGAGATACAAATTTCTAAATTCGTTGCTACTTTTTAGGTGGGCTTCACTGTTAGGAATATGCCCTCGAATGCTATACGAGGATTAGATTGTATAGGGCATTAGCTTATTTATCCTTCGACCTTTTATGTAATAAGACATTTTTTATGTGTTTATTGAAAGGCCTTGTTCGTTTATTGGATAAGAGTACTTTACTAAGCATCCGGTAAAGCAATAAATGAACAAATCCAAATGTGTCCAGTTGAGTCACTGTTCTCGATGGGTACGAGAGAGGAAGGCATCGGTGGACTCTTAATCTCGAGCATTAAAAGTCCGTAAGCCTTAGGCTCCAGTTGGGTGCTGGATAACCAATTACGGTTTATTTGTCGATGACCTATCGAGTGCCGATATCTCGCTTGGAAGCGGAGGTCATGACTTGTGATGCGAGTCGAATCAAGGGATTGAATCGTTTCATGGACACTGACTCACGGGTCGTACGGTCGACCGTGGCTTATTACTCAAGGAGTGTCAATGACAGACGATAACACTATAGTAGTCTACGTGAACCTTAGACCGAAAGGGGCTTTGACGGAGTTGACTTTGAAGTCTCGACTATCACTGGTTCCCCTCGACCCGATTTGATGTTGCATGGGTCAGCGGGCCAGATGCGGTCTTGATGACTGTTAGGATATTTAGTGATTGTGTCAATAGTTTAAGTCGTGGGATTTATATTGTAATTATCCTTTAGCTTGGGCTTTGGACTAGAATGTAATTATTTAATTTTTGGTGTTTGGGCCTTAATATACCTAGGGTTAATGTGGTATATAAGGTGTTACCAACACCATTTGAAAGCTAATCAAAGATCAAAAGGCTAACCCAAGTTTTCACACACTACACACACTACAAGGTGAGAAAGTCTCCCTTTTCATTCCATCAAAGCCTCTTTGATTCCTTGTTTGGTGCATTCGGGACCAACAAGTGGTATCAGAGCAAACGTGGATCGATCTGCATTGATTTGAATCCAGTTTCGTTCGATTCCAAGAAAGATCAAAGGTGTTTTTGGATAAAAATCACTTTCGGGCATTTTGAACTCGTTTTGGGGTATTTTTGCTTTGTTTTTGTGTTTAAAACCTACCCCAGATCTATTCTATGCCAAAGATGTTTTTAAAACACTTTTGGATCAGTTTTAACGAGTTTTGAGCAAGATTGAAGCAAAAACTTTTCAGAAAAGGACATCTCGGCCATTTTCTGTTTTTGGTCGATTTGACCTATTTCTTGTTGTTTTTAGCTCACAAATCGGTCGATTATGTGTTTAGGGAAGAATTTCTGAAGTTTAGGATCAAGTTTGAGCGATTTTGGTTGAGATTTGAGCAAGAACGGGACGATTTTCTGGCAAAACGCGTGAAAGCAATGGAACAGTACTTAGCTCGTTCTTGACCGCGAAATTTTGTGCTTAATCGTTCAAGTCCGCGAAATTTCCATATCCGCGAAAGTTGATCCCGAGAATTTATCTTCAAAACCGCGAAACTTTTACTTATACTGCATTTTTTCGCAACTGCCTTCAAAACCGAGAATCTTTAAACCGCGAAACTTTCACTTACACTGCATTTTTTCGCAACTGCCTACTTGCAAAATCCGAGAAACTTTCATCTGCAAAATTTGCTTACACTTCATAATCCGAGAAATTCCATATCCGAGAAAGCTTGTTCCGCGAATTTTTCTGAGCCGCGAAATTTTTGCCGAGAACTTTCGAAATTCTTATATCCGAGAAACTTGAAATGCGAGAAATTTCATTTCAAGAATTTATTCAAACCGCGAAATTTTCATAACTTGCGAAATTTACTTGCGAAGATTTAAAATTCTCAACATGCGAAATTTCTATAACTTGCGAAAGTTTCTTGCGAAGCTCTAAAAATTCTTAACTTGCGAAAGTTTTATAACGTGCGAAATTTTCCTGCGAAGCTTTAAAATTCTCAACTTGCGAAAGTTTTATAACGTGGGAAATTTTCTTGCGAAGCTTCAAAAATTCTCAACTTGCGAAAGTTTTATAACTCGCGAAATTCTCTTGCGAAACTTTAAATCCTCAACTAGCGAACTTTTATAACTTACGAAGTTTTCTTGCGAAGCTTAAAAATTCTCAACTCACGAAATTTTTATAACTTGCGAAATTCTTCAACTTGCGAATTTTTCTAACATGTTAAATTTTTCTAGTGTTGAAATTTTCTCGGGTTAAATCTTTCCAAACTTATTTAAGATTTGATCCTTACACTTTAGTCCTATCACCCTAGACCACTTTTGACATAAAATAATTTTTCTCGTCTCAAATCTCGTTTTAAATTTCTAGAACTTCTCCTAATTTCAAGATATATTTTCTCTTCATACATTATCGACCATCACACACGCTCACTTAGTTCTAAGAAATTCTTTAAACAATTTTATTCTCAAAACTCTACATGTTAAACTCGTATTTCTCATCTCGTTCGTTACTAACTTTCTTATCTATACAAGATCAAAACCACGGACGATTCGACTGCACCAACCATGTCTACCACGAATGACATCTCAACAGTGGGCTCCGACACCAGGCCTCCGATGCTGCGACAAGGCGACTACAGCATATGGACAAATCGGTTCCTCACGTTCATCAGGAACAAAGGCGCACCACTCTCTCAATACCTTCTGGACTCCATCTTCAACGGCCCAGCACAGTTCTGGACAATCATCCCTGCACAGCCAAACGCAAACCCTCCCATGGATGGACGCCGCACTCCAAGAGGTCCCACCAATGAGGATGAAGAGGCTCGCGTACAGGCCGATGAGACTGCCAAAGGATATCTCTTCCAGGCTATGGGAAATGAGGTCTACGCTCACATTGAGTGCTGCACAACTGCTAAGGAAATATGTGATGAGCTCGTGGCAATCATGGCAGGCACAATTGAGAGTGCTCAAGGGAGGAAATCAGCATGTCTCTCGCAGTATGAACACTTCCAAGCCTATGAAGGAGAGGAACTGCGTGACACATACCTCCGATACTTGAAGGTCATCAATGAACTCAAGAAAGCCAGGATCTCGAGAGACAAATTCGATATCAACAACCGCTTCCTTGGTAGCCTCAAGCCACATTGGGGCAATGCAATCGTAATGATGATTCAGAGTAAGGACCTCTCCAACACTTCCATCCACGCTCTTTATGACAGTCTGTCTGCCTATGCTCCCTACGTGCAACCCCATTCCACCAACACTCGAGTCGACCCACTGGCCCTCCTCTCGAACAAGACCAATGAACGATCTTCCACCACTAAGACCAAACACAACAAAGGGAAGCTACCAGCTACTGTATCGGGCACTCGTTCAGGATCCGAAGCTGACACAGAATCTGATGAAGATGTTCGTGATCTACGCAAACAACTGGCAATGCTCACTAAGATGGTCTCAAAGAAGCTTGGGAAAAAATCCTCATCCTCCTCCAATCGCCAAAGAACCTTTAGCGGCACCAAAAAGACCACTCACACGGAGGAAGCTAAGCCGACAAAGAAAGAGGAGGAATCAGCACCCCAAAAGGCTGTGAAGTGCTTTCGATGTGGAAAGTCAGGCCACTTTGCCAAGGAATGCCACGCACCACGCGTCAAGGACTCTGGCTACTACGACCGTAAGGCCAGATTGACTCGCAAAATGGAAAGTGTGAAAGTTCTTCTCCTCGAAAAGGCTGAGTGGGTGAACGACACTTCAGAAGACGAGGAGCCTAAGAATGAAGATTGCTACATGGCAAGGCTGGTTGAACAGGACGAGGACGAGGAGATGGTTGACATCAGTGAGAACACAGCTAAGACTCCCATCAACGCTGAGTCTGAGGTACGAATCTCATAACTCGATGATGTGTTTAATCACCGACACACCGTTAACAACCCACCATAGACGCTAAGGAATATAATGAACTTAAGCTAAAATTTGAAAACAACTATGCCTTACTTAGTCTAAAAGTAGAAGAGCTTGCATGTGCAAACGAACGTCTAATGGCCTCTGAAGCGTTAGTCAAACGTCTGCAAAGCAAGAACGAACAAAGTGAGACTAAGGTTAAGGAAACTACACTAGCCATCAGTTCATGTGAAACTTCTCGCCTCCTGACGGCCTCCCAATATGAACTGCTTACGAAGGAAAGAGTTAGGCTATACCGCAAGGTGAAAGAACTTGAAGAGCAACTTCACCTTAGAAAAAAGGCCGCAAACATCTTATGCCTATTGAACCAACCAGTTGAAACAGAATTCTACGACGCCCGGATGGGAATCGGCCTGGCCAGCAACTGCGATCCAACGCCGCTAATTGTTAAAAGGTATAACATGTACAGTACATCATTCCTACAAACGAGGAAGGGTACTCCCTCGCAGCTCATGCAGTTTGTAAGATCCTCCTCCGTTGTTCTTTCGGAAGAAAAGAGGGAACAAAACATTCTCTGGGCAGAAATCGCGTACTACACGGAATTGAATGCTAGTGATAAGACTAAAAAGCCTTCACTCTCCGAAGACATCAAGTCTCAGTTCCCAACCGAAGAACAGGAAATCGCTTTCCGAGAAGCACTTTCTCGCATCTATGTCCCAGAGAAACTTCTGATCATAGCAGAACTAGAACGAACCACAGAAGTAGAGCGGAATGCCTTTGCAAAAGAGCGAGAAGATCTACTTTACAAAATCTTTACCCTAGAGCAATTTCACAACACGAACAAACCCTCTACGTCGAGTCAAGTACCCGATTCTCAAACATGTAAATGTAAGAGGACGGCAAATGACTCCTGAAGCTGACATATGTTCTAACACTAACTCTAGTATTCTTATGGATACAGGGAATGTGAGTTCGACGTCTCTGGAAGGGAGTTCGTATCAAATAAAGGAGAATCCGCTCTTCGATGACAAGAAGAAAAGACCATCCTATTGTGGCGCCCCGACTTCCTAACCGCCTAATCTAGCGCATATCTACGTGCCTAGCAAGTTTGCAAGTAAAGAAGTGCACCGAAAACGCGTACAATTTTTTTCATTTTTCATTCATGGAATGTAACATCGTTCTATACAAGGCAAAAGAATGCATGTCGGACATCAAGTTCCAGACATGGTCTAACTACAACGGCGAAGGTGTGTCGGCACAGCAAAAGCTCCTATGCGCCCGGCCTCACAGGTCGTCATCCACACACACGTCCACCCCCAAAAGCAGCACGAAGCTTCAAAAGGTCGGCCTTGTCTTGCAATACGATCACATACCGTGGTCGTCGGTGCCTACAACACACAACGTAAGGAATGAGCCACCGAGGCTCAGTAAGCAGAAATCATGCATGTATGCACGTGTCACTCCCCGCAAAGGCAATCCGCGCCGATGCATATAATACTCGCAAAGGCAATCCACGCCGATGCACACAACCCTTGCAAAGGCAATCCTCGCCGATGCATATAACACTCGCAATGGCGTACCGCGCCGATGCATATAACACTCGTACCAACGTACTCAGACTAATTTCACTCAGGGCCCTCGGCTAATCTAACTATGCACCACAAGAGCTCACGTCCCTCAAGGACAATACGACAGCGGTCCACGCCGGATGGCCGAACCCTAGGATGCACATCGTTCCCCTAGGTCGCCATATGAACCCGGTCATCCCCGACTGTCCGGCGGTCGCTCACGCTGGTAGCCCACGCTGAGGTCGCCTACACCAGGGTTCCACCCTGTGTCGCTTACACCCTCAGGTCGCACCCTCCAGGTCGCACCTTACCGCCATGGGCCATGCCCAAATCCTATCCATAGGATATCAATATATATATCTACAATAATAGTACGACGACGCTAAAACGCCGCCCTGGTAGCATAGTAGACAGCCCCTGACTCAACTACGAGTCGACACACTTGCCCACATCGGCAAGTCCTCGTCGCGTACATGCGACACATCATTACGCACACTCAACCCCACGACCCTTCCTCACGAGTTCGTGTGTGCACGTGAGTATGCATATGCAAATGCAAGTAAATGCAACATAGGCTTACCACATTTAATACTTAAATCAATTTACTAATTCATGAAGCCACATAAGCACGTAATCATACAATTTAGGCACGTAAAACATGTTGTGTGTCGTAGTTGGACTTCCACTTACCTGTCGTCCGTAGATTAGCAATCGCCTGATCCGTAAGTGTTCCTAAGTCCCGACCTTAGGCATGAAATATTGGTGTCAGTGCGCTATTTTATTTAGTGGTTTAAGTATGCTAATCTTCGAGCCCTAAATGTATATCATGAGTTAAAATAGATTTCGAATTGTTGGTTAAATATTAAATCTCGACATTATAAGAAAATCTCGAGCTATTGTTTTCGAAATAAATCTCGGGTCTGATAAATCTCGAGCTTGATCTCGAGATTTTTAAATCAGAGCTCGACATTTTATGAGGCTTCGACTTTTTATGCGGCTCGACATTTTCTAAATCTCAATGTGTCAACTTCGACATTTATCCTATCATCTCGAATTTCTCTTTATCATGATCTCGATATTTTTAATTTGGAAATGTCGACATGAGACTTTCATGTATCTCGACATTTATAAAATGTCGACATATTTTTCATCGACATTTTAGGCATTCGACTTCTTACTCGATATCTCGACATTTCAACAAAATGTCGATATGAATCCTAATGCTCATCCCGACTTTTTAACTATATAAGCTCGACATTTTACTCGACATTTTATTCGATGTGACGAGTCGACATTTTATCTATCACATGGTTTCGACTTTTTCTTTGGTTCGACATTTGTACTGATTTTCTTTGAATTCGACATTTGAGTAAATTAAAGATCCCGACATTTTTCTCTATCTAACCTCGACATTTTAATTCGACTTTTGTAGAAAATGTCGACATGACTACTCTCGACATTTACATTAATTTCTTAGAGTTCGACATTATGTTTCGACATTATATTTATTACTCGACATTTTGTGATTTAGAGATCTCGACATCTTGGAACATAAATGTCGACACGAGATTTCACCTCGACATTTTATACTCAATTCTATTCGATATTGAGCTCGACTTTAATGTCGACTTTTAGCTCGACATTTCACCTACATCATTCGACATTTATCATCATCTTCTTTCTTCGCCATTCATCATCCCATCGAACACCATTCCATAGCTTATTCTACCTAGCATTCTAAGTTCTAAATCACATGCTATGCTACTTAACTTCATATTTGCTCAAACAAACATCCTTAGTACAAACCTAAGCTCGAAATTTAGCTAAACAATTCTTAGTATAAAAGTCGAAATGGTTTAAGGGATTTTCGTCACTTACTAATTTTCGAAGTCCAAGTTAACTTGAGGTGTTCCTTTCGTTGAAATCTTCTCGGCTCCTTTCCCTTCTCCTTTCTTTCTAATTTCGTGGGTTACTCTTAAAAGTGGTTATGGAGTTTCGAAATGTTTAGCTAGATATTTTATTGTGATGGAACAACTTGGCGTGGGTTTCCCTAAATCCAAGGATCTTGTTTGCTAAACCTTATTTCTAAGGTTATTGGGCCCAAGTTTGAGATCTTATTTGGGCCTAAGTTTGGATTTAATTATAGCCCATTAGTACTATGGTCAAATTTCCTCTCATGATCCAATTTCCTTGTCCAACTTTCGAAAATTCCTAAATAAGTTAGGGATCACTTGGTACGATTTAATTGTACTAAATTCAAGAAATCGCCTAAGCACGTAATTTTCCACACAATTTCAAGTAAGTCACATAAGCACTATTTAATCGCACCCAATTTCGTAAAACACGAAGTTGCACTTAAGTCATATTGAGCACGTAAATCACGTTTATGCACATAATTCACCTTAATGCACATAATTCACGGAGTCACATTTTGCTAATTTATTGGCCCTAAATACTTACGGGAAACCCGGGTGCTACATCCTCCCCCCCTTAAGGAGGATTTCGCCCCCGAAATCAGCCCGTTCGGAACAATTCAGGATAGCGGACCCTCATTTCATCCTCACGTTCCCATGTGGCTTCCTCTACTGACTGATTCCGCCACAGAACCTTTACTAGAGGAATCTCTTTGTTCCTAAGTCTCTTCGTTTCATGCATCAAAACCTCGACGGGTGTTTCCTCGTAACTCAAATCTGGCTTCAAGTGTTGGTGCAGAGTGTCGTTCGTTAGCACATGGCTTGGGTCGGCAATATACTTTCGCAAAGTCGACACGTGGAACACATCGTGTACTTGCGACAACGATGCTGGTAGTTCCAGTTGGTACGCTACTTCACCAACTCTTTTCACTATCTTGAAGGGACCAATGTATCTTGGGCTTAGTTTTCCCTTCTTGTCGAATCTCTTAACGCCCTTCATTGGCGATACTTTCACGAAAACCCAATCATTCACCTCAAATTCTAGCGGTCTACGTCTCCGATCCGCATAACTCTTCTGTCTACTCTGCGCCGTGCGCATTCTCTCTCGGATCATCGCGATGTTTTCCGTCATTTCTCGTATCATGTCTGGGCCTAACATCGCCCGTTCACCGACTTCGTCCCAATGTACTGGGGACCTGCACTTTCGTCCGTATAAGGCTTCGTAAGGTGCCATTCCAATCGTGGTTTGATAACTGTTGTTGTACGAGAATTCTACAAGTGGAAGGTACTTGCTCCAGTTGCCTTTGAAATCAAGCACACAGGCTCGTAACATATCCTCCAGTGTTTGGATCGTTCGCTCGGATTGGCCGTCCGTTTGCGGATGATATGCTGTGCTAAATGCCAACTTCGTCCCCATGGCCTTTTGTAAACTCGTCCAGAATTTAGATTGGAATCTTGAATCACGGTCCGATACTATTGACAACGGTACTCCATGGAGTCGTACTATCTCTTGGATATACAGTTCCGCGTATCGCTCCATGGTGAACGTCGTACTTATTGGCAGAAAATGGGCAGATTTTGTAAGTCGATCTACGATTACCCAAATTGCGTCGTGTCCTTTCGCGTTCCTCGGCAATCCACTCACGAAATCCATCGTTATATTGTCCCACTTCCACTCTGGAATGGGTAAGGGTTGCAGCGTCCCTGCCGGTCGCTGATGTTCTGCCTTAATTTGCTGGCAGGTGAGGCATTGGCTCACGAACGTTGCTACGTCTTTTTTCATTCCCGGCCACCAGTAGTTGGTCCTTAGATCCCTATAAAGCTTTGTAGCTCCTGGGTGTACCGAATATGGTGTGGTATGTGCTTCCGTCAGTATAACTCGTCTAAGATCCGCGTCGTTCGGTACGTATAATCTACTCTTGTAGTATAAACTTCCGTCGTCCCGAAACACGAAGTCTGTCGTTGATTGCTCGGTTTGTGCTTCCTTAGCTTTCAGGTAAAACTCATCGTTTTCCTGTGCCTTTTTGATCTGCTCCAGTAGCGTTGGTTGCAGAGTCAGAGCTGCTAACTTCACCTCGACTTCTCCCAATGGTACGACTTCCACGTCGAGCTGTTGAAGTTTCGCGCTCACAGATTTTCGGCTTAGAGCATCAGCTACCACGTTCGCCTTCCCTGGGTGGTAGTTGATTACGCAATCATAGTCTTTCACCAATTCCAGCCACCGTCTTTGTCTCATATTGAGTTCCTTCTGGGTGAAGAAATACTTTAAGCTCTTGTGATCGGTGTAGATTTCGCATCTTTCTCCATACAAGTAGTGCCTCCAAATTTTGAGAGCGAAGACTACCGCTGCTAGCTCCAAGTCGTGTATAGGGTAGTTCTTTTCGTACTCCTTCAATTGTCGTGAGGCGTAAGCCACCACGTTACCGTTCTGCATCAGTACGCATCCTAGCCCGTTCTTCGAGGCGTCGCTATACACTGAGAACCCTCCTGTCCCCGTGGGTATCGTTAGTACTGGGGCTGTCGTAAGTCGCTTTTTCAGTTCTTGGAAGCTTTGTTCGCACTCTTTGTTCCATTGAAAAGGTGTGTTCTTTCTGGTTAGCTTCGTGAGTGTAGAGGCAATTTTCGAGAAATCTTTTATAAACTTCCGGTAGTAGCCTGCTAAGCCTAGGAAGCTTCGTACTTCCGTTACGTTGGTCGGCTGTGGCCAATCGTTAATTGCTTCGATTTTGCTCGGGTCCACCGAGATTCCCGCTCCCGAGACAATGTGTCCCAAAAATGCTACTTGGTCCAGCCAGAATTCACACTTCTTATACTTGGCGTACAACTGCTTTTCCCTCAATACTCCGAGTACTACTCGTAGGTGTTGTTCGTGCTCCTCCTCCGTCTTGGAATAGACGAGGATGTCATCTATGAACACGATCACGAACTTGTCTAAATAGGCTTCGAACACCCGGTTCATTAGGTCCATAAAGGCCGCCGGTGCGTTCGTCAGTCCAAAGGGCATTACTAGGAATTCGAAATGCCCGTATCTAGTACTGAATGCCGTTTTGGGAATGTCTTCCTTGCGGATTTTCAGTTGATGGTAGCCCGACCTCAAATCGATCTTAGAAAATACTGTGGCGCCTTGTAATTGGTCGAAGAGGTCGTCTATTCGGGGTAGTGGATACTTGTTCTTGATCGTCAGCTTGTTCAACTCCCTGTAGTCTATACATAATCTCATCGAGCCATCCTTCTTTCGTACGAACAGGACTGGCGCACCCCAGGGAGAAAAGCTGGTCTGAATGAATCCTTTCTGTAGGAGTTCATCTATTTGTTCCTTTAATTCCTTTAATTCGGTTGGCGCTAAGCGATATGGAGCCTTGGACACTGGAGCTGCTCCCGGCACCAGGTCAATTGTAAACTCGATTTCTCTGTCTGGGGGTAATCCCGGCAATTCTTCTGGAAATACCTCTAGGAAGTCTTTAATCACAGGTACGTCCTCGGGTTCCGTGGGGGTATTCTCTTCTGCCTTTAGCGCGAACACCAGGTATGCCTCGCACCCGGAATTGATTAGTCGCTGAGCTTTTAAGGCTGATATCCTCGGAAAGCCTCTTCCTTTCATTATCCCCCTGAAGGTGAAAGATTCTTCCCCTTCTAAACTAAACGTAACTACTTTACGGTTACAGTCTATCACTGCTCCGTATTTTGAGAGCCAGTCCATCCCGAGGATCACTTCGTAGTCGTCCATCGGGATGACTATCAAATCTACAGATAATTCCCTATTACCGACTAGGACCGGGCAATTTCTTATCATTTGGCTAGTCCTAGTTGGTGCCCCGCTTGGAATTGCTACGCTATACTCGTAATCGACTCGCTCAGGCGTTACCCCGAGTTTCATCACATACTTTTCGGACGCAAACGAGTGGGTCGCCCCGGAATCTACTAGAATGCACGTGGGAGTTTGGTGGACTAGTAGGGTACCTGCTACCACCTCCGGATTGTTCTCTGCTTCTTCGGATGTGATGGTATACACCCGAGCTGGCACCCTTTGAGGTCCTGCTTGACTTCCGGTCTGATTTCCCGAAGCACCCTCCGGGCACTGTCTCACAAAGTGGCCCGGCTTCCCACACCTAAAGCAGGTGTTGACTTGCATGTTGCAGTTCCCAAAGTGCCTTTTCCCGCACTTCTGGCAGTATGGGCCCTGCGCTGCTCCTTGGTTCTGGTTTGGATTTGGGGGTCTGTTCATCGTCCCCTGAGGCTGTTGATGAGGCCGGTTCTGAAATCTCTTCTTGCCTCCTTTAGGCATGAACTGCCGTTTCTGGTCTCCTCCGCTCCATTGCGCTCCTTGCATTTGCGCGAACTTGCGTTTAGCCTCTTGTGCCTTCACGATTCTGGCTTCCGCCTGTTCAGCCACCATCGCTCTCTCTGCTACTTGGGAGTAAGTAGCTCCCTGAATTCCCGCCATGCTCACATCTCTGTAGAGCTCGGGCTTCAATCCTTCCAAAAAGCGTTCGATTTTCAGGGCTTCCGTGCTGACCATGTGAGCAGCGAACCTGGACAGCTGCTCAAACTTCCTTATGTAATCGGCCACCGTCATAGAACCCTGCCTGAGGTTGATGAATTCGTTTAGGCGCTGTGCTCGAATCGGGGCGGTGAGGTACTTGCCCCGGAACAACTCCTTGAACCTCTCCCAGCTCATTGTAGCGGGGTTCTCCAACACCATGATGGTGTCCCACCAGTGCCCTGCGCTCCCTCGTAGTAGGAACGCAGCACATAGGGCTTTCTCCGCCTCCGGAACTCTACTATAGACGAACATGCTCTCGAGAGTCCTTAACCAGTCTTCAGCGGCTGTTGAGTCCGCTGTGTCTTCGAAGGTCGGTGGGTTCAACCTTCGGAATCGTTCTCCCACCACCTCAGTCCTTTCCGCCTGAGTTGGCCCAGCATTAGCAGTATTCTGCTGAATAAGCTGTTGAATCTGCGTTGACTGCTGGCGGACTAGTTCCGTCAGTTGGAAAATTGTTGCGTCCCGATTGTCGGGAGGGGCCGTGTTTCCCCTGTTCTGGTCGTCGCCACCACTCGACTCTCCTCTCGTTCTTACCATCTTTCTACCCTATCCTGATTGTCCTATGGCCAATAAATTATACAACATAGAAAATCACATAGACTTAACACTTACTTGCAAGGCCGCTTCCGCTCTTTTGGGTGTGTGTGTGTGGACAGTCTACAGAACCTGTGACCGAAGCTCTGATACCACCCTGTGGCGCCCCGACTTCCTAACCGCCTAATCTAGCGCATATCTACGTGCCTAGCAAGTTTGCAAGTAAAGAAGTGCACCGAAAACGCGTACAATTTTTTTCATTTTTCATTCATGGAATGTAACATCGTTCTATACCAGGCAAAAGAATGCATGTCGGACATCAAGTTCCAGACATGGTCTAACTACAACGGCGAAGGTGTGTCGGCACAGCAAAAGCTCCTATGCGCCCGGCCTCACAGGTCGTCATCCACACACACGTCCACCCCCAAAAGCAGCACGAAGCTTCAAAAGGTCGGCCTTGTCTTGCAATACGATCACATACCGTGGTCGTCGGTGCCTACAACACACAACGTAAGGAATGAGCCACCGAGGCTCGGTAAGCAGAAATCATGCATGTATGCACGTGTCACTCCCCGCAAAGGCAATCCGCGCCGATGCATATAATACTCGCAAAGGCAATCCACGCCGATGCACACAACCCTTGCAAAGGCAATCCTCGCCGATGCATATAACACTCGCAATGGCGTACCGCGCCGATGCATATAACACTCGTACCAACGTACTCAGACTAATTTCACTCAGGGCCCTCGGCTAATCTAACTATGCACCACAAGAGCTCACGTCCCTCAAGGACAATACGACAGCGGTCCACGCCGGATGGCCGAACCCTAGGATGCACATCGTTCCCCTAGGTCGCCATATGAACCCGGTCATCCCCGACTGTCCGGCGGTCGCTCACGCTGGTAGCCCACGCTGAGGTCGCCTACACCAGGGTTCCACCCTGTGTCGCTTACACCCTCAGGTCGCACCCTCCAGGTCGCACCTTACCGCCATGGGCCATGCCCAAATCCTATCCATAGGATATCAATATATATATCTACAATAATAGTACGACGACGCTAAAACGCCGCCCTGGTAGCATAGTAGACAGCCCCTGACTCAACTACGAGTCGACACACTTGCCCACATCGGCAAGTCCTCGTCGCGTACATGCGACACATCATTACGCACACTCAACCCCACGACCCTTCCTCACGAGTTCGTGTGTGCACGTGAGTATGCATATGCAAATGCAAGTAAATGCAACATAGGCTTACCACATTTAATACTTAAATCAATTTACTAATTCATGAAGCCACATAAGCACGTAATCATACAATTTAGGCACGTAAAACATGTTGTGTGTCGTAGTTGGACTTCCACTTACCTGTCGTCCGTAGATTAGCAATCGCCTGATCCGTAAGTGTTCCTAAGTCCCGACCTTAGGCATGAAATATTGGTGTCAGTGCGCTATTTTATTTAGTGGTTTAAGTATGCTAATCTTCGAGCCCTAAATGTATATCATGAGTTAAAATAGATTTCGAATTGTTGGTTAAATATTAAATCTCGACATTATAAGAAAATCTCGAGCTATTGTTTTCGAAATAAATCTCGGGTCTGATAAATCTCGAGCTTGATCTCGAGATTTTTAAATCAGAGCTCGACATTTTATGAGGCTTCGACTTTTTATGCGGCTCGACATTTTCTAAATCTCAATGTGTCAACTTCGACATTTATCCTATCATCTCGAAGTTCTCTTTATCATGATCTCGATATTTTTAATTTGGAAATGTCGACATGAGACTTTCATGTATCTCGACATTTATAAAATGTCGACATATTTTCATCGACATTTTAGGCATTCGACTTCTTACTCGATATCTCGACATTTCAACAAAATGTCGATATGAATCCTAATGCTCATCCCGACTTTTTAACTATATAAGCTCGACATTTTACTCGACATTTTATTCGATGTGACGAGTCGACATTTTATCTATCACATGGTTTCGACTTTTTCTTTGGTTCGACATTTGTACTGATTTTCTTTGAATTCGACATTTGAGTAAATTAAAGATCCCGACATTTTTCTCTATCTAACCTCGACATTTTAATTCGACTTTTGTAGAAAATGTCGACATGACTACTCTCGACATTTACATTAATTTCTTAGAGTTCGACATTATGTTTCGACATTATATTTATTACTCGACATTTTGTGATTTAGAGATCTCGACATCTTGGAACATAAATGTCGACACGAGATTTCACCTCGACATTTTATACTCAATTCTATTCGATATTGAGCTCGACTTTAATGTCGACTTTTAGCTCGACATTTCACCTACATCATTCGACATTTATCATCATCTTCTTTCTTCGCCATTCATCATCCCATCGAACACCATTCCATAGCTTATTCTACCTAGCATTCTAAGTTCTAAATCACATGCTATGCTACTTAACTTCATATTTGCTCAAACAAACATCCTTAGTACAAACCTAAGCTCGAAATTTAGCTAAACAATTCTTAGTATAAAAGTCGAAATGGTTTAAGGGATTTTCGTCACTTACTAATTTTCGAAGTCCAAGTTAACTTGAGGTGTTCCTTTCGTTGAAATCTTCTCGGCTCCTTTCCCTTCTCCTTTCTTTCTAATTTCGTGGGTTACTCTTAAAAGTGGTTATGGAGTTTCGAAATGTTTAGCTAGATATTTTATTGTGATGGAACAACTTGGCGTGGGTTTCCCTAAATCCAAGG
Organism: Craterostigma plantagineum; assembly: GCA_027422505.1. Taxonomy (NCBI): domain Eukaryota; kingdom Viridiplantae; phylum Streptophyta; class Magnoliopsida; order Lamiales; family Linderniaceae; genus Craterostigma; species Craterostigma plantagineum. The sequence goes on along the minus strand of JAPQWV010000515.1, from coordinate 259,577 downwards.
ATCTTGTTTGCTAAACCTTATTTCTAAGGTTATTGGCCCAAGTTTGAGATCTTATTTGGGCCTAAGTTTGGATTTAATTATAGCCCATTAGTACTATGGTCAAATTTCCTCTCATGATCCAATTTCCTTGTCCAACTTTCGAAAATTCCTAAATAAGTTAGGGATCACTTGGTACGATTTAATTGTACTAAATTCAAGAAATCGCCTAAGCACGTAATTTTCCACACAATTTCAAGTAAGTCACATAAGCACTATTTAATCGCACCCAATTTCGTAAAACACGAAGTTGCACTTAAGTCATATTGAGCACGTAAATCACGTTTATGCACATAATTCACCTTAATGCACATAATTCACGGAGTCACATTTTGCTAATTTATTGGCCCTAAATACTTACGGGAAACCCGGGTGCTACACCTATATTCGTCTTTCCTCTCTATGTACTGAATCCCAATATCCCAAGGTCGTAGACAATTATGTTGCCAAAACTTATCTTTCTTTTACCAAGCTTATGTCTATGTGCTGCTGCGATGATTTTGTTCTCCCACGCTTTCATGAATATGACACACATGAACACGCAACACTCCGACCATGCAAGCGAACCTCCTCTACGACGTCTTTGAATTCTCCCATCTCTCCTAAACCTAAGGTTAAGCGTAAACGTCTCTCGTCGTCAAGCGCAAACTCACCGACTGCTCGCAAGCAAAGGCGACCAAAACCGAAGCACGAAAACAACAACCACATCCCCCACGCCAATACATGTATAAGGCACCATACCTGCAAGCACAAGTTAGGAAAATATGGGTTAGAAAGACCATAGTCCCGCATCATCAAACAACTGACAAAGGGAAAGCTAAATTAGAACCGACACAATCTGATTTAGAAACCACATTTCCCTTTAAGCGCATGAAAATTTTACTTGTATCACAAGAAGGTCCCGTCCGTAAACGGGGACCCAACATTTGCTGATGATTGCAGGTCTGTCATGTGTGGGTTAACGAACTCCAGAAGGCCGAGATGACATTCACTGGGTTAACGAACCAGTTATCGGCAGCGCAGACTCAGATGAAGAAGGTGAAAGGAAAGGAAGTTGTTCTTGTCGCGAATGCTAAGACTCGAGGGTCGAGTACAAAGAAAACGTCGGACAAGCCCACTAAGCCCAAAGGACGAATTTCGAAAGGCAAGGGCAAGAAGAACGTGTTCAAAGGCGTCAAGCCGACGGACAAATGCCTTCATTGCAATGAGCTTGGCCATTGGAAGCGCGATTGCCCGAAGCTAGCCGCCTCAGGGTCTGGAACGAAGTAGGAAGCTGGTGGATCGAGAGATCATGATCAACGTAGGAAGCGGACATAGTGTACCGGCAACCCACATTGGATCAAGAACTCTCGTTTTATCTACTAGACATAGTTTACTGCTTTTCGATTGTTTCGTTTTGCCCAAGGGGCTTAAGAATATTGTTTCTATTCCCGTTTTGAGCGGAAACAGTTATGAGTTCCGTTTTAGTAATAATATATGCAATATTTATTTTAGAAATAATTGCGTCAGAAGTGCAAGTTTACTGAATGGGTTGTATTACCTAAATATCGAAGATAAAATAAAAACTGTGAATATAGTCACCAACAAACGGAAATTGGAGTTGAACTCGAGACTGATGTGACTCGGTCACGCTGGAGAACAGAAGATTCTTGAGTTGGAGAAAACCGGCGTTATAAAGCCGCTTGGGTCCGATCCCTATCCAACTTGTGAATCTTGTATCATTGGAAAGATGACCAAGTCGCCCTTCACAGGGACTTTTACGAGAGCCGCAGAACTTCTCGGTTTGATCCACATGGATGTTTGCGGACCCTTCGGGGTAGCGGCTCATGGTAACTTCCATTATTTCGTTACCTTCACTGATGATCACTCTCGCTTTGGCAAGGTGTACCTCATGAAAAATAAGTCTGATACTTTTGAATTGTTCAAAGAGTACAAGGCTTTGGTGGAAAATCAGACTGGAAATAGCATTAAAGCCGTTCGATCAGATCGAGGCAGCGAGTACATGAGCCTCGAGTTTGACGAGTTCTTGAAAGAGACGGGATAATTTCACATATGACACCGCCCGGAACACCGCAGTTGAACGGTGTGTCCGAACGCAGAAATCGAACTCTGTTGGATAAGGTTCGATGCTAAGATATACAGACCTGCCCATATCGTTGTGGGGTCATGCCCTGTTGACAGCGACGCACATTCTGAATAGATGTCCTACAAAGTCTGTCGATCGTATTCTGTATCAGATATGGACAGGACGAAAACCGAGCTTGAATCACATTAGAATTTGGGGTTGCCCCGCGTTTGTGAAAAAGCTCAAGACAGATAAATTGGAATCGAAGGCTGTGAAAGGACGTATTGTCGGGTATCCTAAGGATTTCATGGGATATCAGTTTTACTTCCATGACGATCAGAGAATCGTTGTAGCCCTTCAGGCTCACTTTCTCGAAGAAGATTTCGTTCGAGAAGGTGGAGCGGGTCGCAAAGTAACTCTTGGAGAGTATTCAGAAGCGCTTTCACAAACTCCAGTGTCGGGTTACACCGTAGAGCAGTCCGAGGCGCAACCTGACTTGCGCAGGTCGGGTAGAGTATCTCGCTAGCCTTAGAGATACGAGATGGTCCACATCGAGCACGAGGTTGCTGCAATGGAAGGGCACGTCGGAGACGATCCCACTACCAATGACCAGGCAATCAGGGATAAGGATTCGGAGAAATGGCTTATAGCTATGCAAGCCGAAATGGATTCTATGCACGAAAACCAAGCCTAGACTCTAGCAGACCTCCCAGATGGTTTCAGACCCATCGGGTGTAAATGGATCTACAAGAGAAAGATAGGATCTGACGGATTGGTTGATACATACAAAGCTAGGCTTGTGGCGAAAGGGTACAGTCAAAAAGAGGGCATTGACTATGAGGAGACCTTTTTGCCTGTTGCTATGATGAAGTCCATTCGAACATTGCTTGCGATAGCTGCGCACAATGACTATGAGATCTGGCATTTGGACGTGAAAACTGCGTTCCTAAATGGATACCTCAAGGAGGAAATATATATGGAGCAGCCCAAGGGTTTTACATCGCAAGGAGATGCTCATAAGGTGTGCAAACTGAACAAGTCCTTATGGACTGAAAGAAGCCTCCAGAAGCTGGAATCTTCGGTTCAATGAAGTGGTCAAGGGCCATGGATTCTTAAAGAACGAAGACGAATCTTGCATCTACAAGAAAAGCAGTGGGAGCAAAATATCTTTCCTCATATTGTACGTGGACGATATCCTTTTGATAGGAAATGATATTGGAATGCTCTCGATGGTGAAAGCGTGGCTTTCGACCGAATTCTCCATGAAAGACTTGGGAGAAGCTACCTATATCTTGGGGATTCGGCTCTATAGAGATCGAGCGAATCGTATGTTAGGACTCTCCCAGGCCTTTACTTAGAGAAGGTCCTGAAGCGATATAATATGGACAACTCTAAGAAAGGGTTCCTGCCTATGCGGCATGGGATTCACCTTTCCAAGGCTATGAGCCCTCAAAGTGAGTTGGAGCGGAAAGAGATTAATGGAATCCCCTATGTATCCGCAGTGGGTAGCTTGATGTACGCGATGCTTTGCACGCGACCTGACTTGGCGTACGCTGTGAGCATAGTCCGTCGGTTTCAGGCTGACCCTGGTAAGGAACATTGGACAGCAGTCAAGACTATCCTCAAGTACCTCAGACGGACTAAGGATATGATGCTGGTCTACGGTAATGGAGAATTGAAAGTGAAAGGATATACGGATTTGGATTTCCAGTCTGACGTGGATGACCGAAAATCCACTTCAGGATTCGTCTTTACGCTAAACGATGGAGCGGTGTCTTGGAAAAGTTCCAAACAGAGCACTAATGCAGATTCCACCTGCGAAGCGAAGTATATAGCGGCCTCAGAGGCACGAAGGAAGGTGTTTGGATGAGAAAGTTCTTGGAAGAACTTGGTGTCGTTCCTGTAGCAGATAGGCCATTGCCATTGTGGTGTGACAATACTGGCGCTATTGTTTAGACGAAAGAACTGAGGTCTCACAGCAGGTCCAAACATATAGAAAGAAAGTACCACGTGTTACGTGGATTCGTTGAGAATGGCTACATAGCCGTGCAGAAGATTGTGACCGCAGAAAACGTGGCCGACCCGTTCACCAAGCCTCTATCACAGGCAGTGCTGGCTAGACATCTCGAAAAGATGCATCGCATGGCATTGAGTGCAAGTGGGAGATTGTTAGGAATATGCCCTCGAATGCTATACGAGGATTAGCTTGTATAGGGCATTAGCTTATTTATCATTCGACCTTTTTATGTAATAAGATATTTTTATATGTTTATTGAAAGGCGTTGTTCGTTTACTGGATATAAGAGTACATTACTAAGCATCCGGTAAAGCAATAAATGAACAAATCCAAATGTGTCGAGATGAGTCACTGTTCTCGATGGGTACGAGAGAGGAAGGCACTAGTGGACTCTTAATCTCGAGCATTAAAAGTACGTAAGCCTTAGGCTCCAGTTGGGTACTGGATAACCAATTACGGCTTATTTGTCGATGACCTATCGATTGCCGATATCCCGCTTGGAAGCGGAGGTCATGACTTGTGATGTGAGTCGAATCAAGGGATTGAATCGTTTCATGGACACTGACTCACGGGTCGTACGGTCGACCGTGGCTTATTACTCAAGGAGTGTCAATGACCGAAGACAACACTATAGTAGTCTACGTGAACCTTAGACCGAAAGGGGCTTTGACGGAGTTGACTTCAAAGTCTCGACTGTCACTGGTTCCCCTCGACCCCATTTTATGTTGCATGGGTCAGGCGGGCCAGATGCGGTCTTGATGACGATTTGTGATTGCCGGGCTTACACCGCCGAGTACGCATTCACAGTCTTGCAAGTAATCGAGATAAGTGACCTATGAGGACAGCGATGGGAAATTACGAATCCTTGGCCAAGGTATTGAACTAACTCATGTTAGACATGGAGGGTAGTTTTGGTAATTTGCCTCATTCCCGTTTTATAATAGAATCGAGTATAGTGAGTTTGACATAGACCATGACTCTCACTCGATTGGGACACATAAGGGTTTATACGTAGTACTATAATCTATAGTAAGGTTCTCGAATAAAGACTGGGTCGAAATTTGCACACGAATAGGGTTACGGTCCGGTACTGCGGGATTGGCTAGGTAACTGCCGAACTCTTGGATTCCTCCCTTGTCGATTGAGTCGAACCTAGAGAGTCAGGCTTAAAAAGGATCATCAACGTGTACTGATAAGGAGAGAAAGTGTTTTGGGCCTTAATGGGCCTTGGGTATTTGCGCCGCGCCTTAGTGGGCCTTGGGCTGTTTAATGGACCGAAGTCGGACTTCGTATGAAACTAAGTTTGAGACTTGGGCTTGGCCAAGTGCTTAAAAGGCTTGAGGGTAAAATTGGAATTTGACCCTAAGCTGATTTTCTACTTATGCCTTGGGAATTAATTTCGAAAATTAAATATAAATATGGAAATAATGTATTTGGATTATTATTTACTTTAAGGTGGAAATTTCGAAATTAATGTTGGATTAAGTTTCGAATTTTATGCCATATTTAAATATACTTAGTTTGACTTAGTATTTAAGTTAGTTGTCTAATTATGGTAAGTATCCTTATATGAATTTTGAATTAAGGAGAGAAAGATATGGCAAAATCTCTCCACTTATGCAGCAAAATCAAAACCATATCTTTGAGATATCCTAGGGATTTCCAAATATATCATAGTATAAATAGGGCAGCCCTATTTCATAATTTAGTGTGAAAATTTCGTCCATAACAAAGGAACAAAACACACACCGACAAAAACACTCTTCTCTCACGCGACGGCTCGGTTCTCTCTAGCCATATTTAGAGAACGGATTCCGTGGTACACTGCGAGGTCGGCATGACGATCTAGTGCCATCCACCACCATCGATGAAGTCTTGAAGAAAGGACGAGGAGCTGCCACTCGCTTCAACTGGTAATTCTCTACGGGTTTGACCCGCCCTATTACATGTCTATGTGTTACTATTCTGATCCGAGCAACGAGGGCAATAAGGGAACCCGGAATATTTTCACCATACTCGGAGACGTGGCATCTCCGGGAGACACCGGGTAACCCAACATTCACAACCGTGACGAGCCTTGCTCGTGGTTGTGAACCCTATCTACGCTTCATTCTTAATTGTTTCATCTCGGGAATCTAAGCTCATGTAAATATAGTTTCTAAATCTTTATTTGACATTTCATTAACGACTCCAAGCTCGTTAAATAATAACACGACTCACTTTATCAGATATTGTCTCGGTGATCCTTTTTAAGCACGACTCTCTTGGTTCGTCTCAACCAGGCAAGGGAGGAATCCAAGAATTCGTTAAGCATCTAGCCAATCCTGTGGTGCTGAATAGATCCCCTGTTGAGTATGATCTTCGATCTACGAACCGACTATAGATATCTTTGTACGTATAGACCCTTCACTTATGTCCCGGTTGAGTGAGGGTCATGGTAATGTCAAACTCTCTAATCCGACACTATGTCTATTTTGTGACGATGAAATTACTGAACTACACTCCACGTCGCACGTGAGTTAGTTTTTATACTTTGGAAAGATTCCGTAATTCCTCGTCCCGAATATGCAGACATATACCTCAATTACATGTGAGGTTGTGAATCCCTCAGGACTGTCAGTGCCCAGCAGTTGCACTTCGTTGTCAAGACCGCATGTCGCCGCTGACCCATGTTCCCTCAAACAAGGAGGGCCTAGCAAACTAGTGACCAGTCAGGACCCTGAAAGCCAAATCTGTCAATGACCCTTTGGTCTAAGGTCCACATACACTACTATAGTCAATCGACTGATCATTGACACTCAGCGAGTAATTAGCCATGTGATCATCGATTACGAGTCGTGTCTAAATATAAGTTAATCCCCGATTCAACTCATATCAATGTTACGACCTCCCACTTCCCAAGTGATTGGTTGGCACAACCATTTTAGAGTCGTCAAACAAATAAGTCATGATCGACATTCAGTCACATGCTTATGGACTAATTTGATATACGAGAACAATAGCTCACCGGTGCCCCCTCTCTCGTTCTATGAGAATCGATGACTAAAGTCGTATATATGGGATTTATTTATTTACCATCTGTTAGGTCCTCAATTATCAACTCCTATGACCCTAGACTCAAATCCTAAGGAAATCGATTAGAATTCTATGAAATTAACTTCGATCGAAAACCTTCAATGAAGAACACCGAGAGAGAATTCGAGTAGAGCGAGAGTGATTTATGAGTTTCTCTCTCTAGAATTGGATTTGGCAGCCTATCGGATCAATTCTCTAATTTTCTTTTTTTAAGCTCAATGTTTGTACATGTATTTATACCAAAGAAACTTGGTATATATCAAACTAGTCCTAATCTAAGGACTATTACAAATAACGCCCCAATCTACGAAGGCAGCTAAAAAATCAATGCACAATTACAAAGTGCATTCTATAATCTCCCCTTTGTGCTTGAATTCTCTTCCGCGTTGTCTGTCCTCGTCTGGTGTAGTATGACCTGCGCAAGCCCAGTGCATGTTCGAAATTCCTCAGCGTTTCCCTCAGCTTCAGGCACTCCTCGATGTCGTCAAGTGTACCAACAGGAGCGGTTGTTCTCTCACGAACCTATGGATCCTCAGCATTGTCTCTCGATTGATGTCTTCCAATCTCTTCTCTATGTTCTGCCTGATCACCTTGAGCTCCCATCACAAAACTTATGAATCTCAGTCTTCAGCATCAACATAGTCTTCTTGGCAATTAAATTGTGGTAGGTGACGCATAGGACTGAGCTGATGTGCACATGATTGTTTAGAAGCCCTTCGATCTGAGGTCCTTTGTTGAGCGGTGCGGTCATGTTGACCTTCTTCATGTTGCTCTCCAGAGCCATCTAAAGGTCATGCGCGGCGAAGTACTTGACTTGACGCATCATGAACCGGTAGAGCCCTTCGAGGCCTTCTTTCTTGATGAAGCCTTGAGGACCTTTGTACTTCTCCTCGTATAGCTGATAGAGGTTGTATACCTCGTTGACAGGAAGATACGGTAGGTCGCTCTCGCTTAGTTCCGCTCGGGTTCTGTCCACTCGCCCGATAATGTAGGTTGGGGTTGGAAGACCTCCTTTAGCACAGTAGACGCTGAGAAGTTGGCAGATCGGGGAGAGACTCTTATAGTGGCTCTTGACTTGTCCTCTAGTCATCCCCAGCCTTACATCAGGTCCAAGTTGAGTCTGCATCCAGAGGTAGGTCATCCTCTTCTGCTGATCCCAGTGAGAGATCCCTCTTAGCTCGAACTCGTTCGGCTTTTTGACCTTGTCCGGTGACCTCCAAATGTGTTCACGAACTTCTTCAAGGAAAGAGATTTCTATTATGATGTTCTCCCATGATGTGTCGATCCGAACGGTCCCTGGCATTTGTCCTGTGGGGGAAGCCGCTCGTTGTGCGATCAACTCTGGTAACCTTGGGATATCTTGCTGGTAGTCTTCACCTTCTTGAAGTTCTTCATCTTCTATGGGCACGAGGTCTATCGAGGCTTGTTATAGTAAGTATCGAACGTCCTGAAGCCGTTGTCGTTGATGCTCATCGGGCATAAAATGGGTCATCCACTATCCTTCGAATATATATTTGTCTAGGACCTCGTGTGGGTTGACGCCATGTCCTGATCGTCCCGGTTGGTCTGAGCAATTGAGGGAGTCGCCTGAGTCTGCGCTAGGGCGACGAGCATGGCAGCACTTGCTTCTTCTTCCGGAAGCAAGGGGCTTGTGAAGGTCGGTGGCGTGGGCGGAGGCGTCCTTAGTTGAAAGGTTGGTGGGTCGATGTGGGTTTGGGTTTTAGTTTGAGTGGTGCGGCGCATGGTGGTGGTTGTTTGGGTCGTGGGTTGTGAGGTTCCAGCGGCTCCTTTACTTGTCTGAGTCGCGTCAGGGTTCTGTCTCTGACCCCTTGTGATAATCCTTAGCCTCTTCTTCCCCTCAGGACGACCCAGTCCCTGATCGTCTGGGTCGTCATGTCGGCGTTTGGAGTGGGAGCCTTGGCCGCGGCACGTCTGTGATGGGTCAGGACGATCGACGAGACGGCAAAAGAGATCTTCTTCTTCCGGCGTTCGTGTGGTCAATTCCAATAGGCTAGCGACCAATATGGAGTGGAGTTCGCTGATGGGTACGGTGGCGGGATTTATTAGGTTGTGGGTGAGGATGGGTGTTGGGACTTGTGTGGATAGTATGGATTGAGTGGGTGTGAGGATGGGTTGTGATGAAGACGGCTCCGAGATGGGTGCTTTCCCACGATCTTGGCGGGACGTCTCGATGGTATTGCGCACGATCTCCATTTGTCTTCAAAATCATTTAGCGCGTTGGCGAGAGCGGCCTGAAGTCTGTCTTCAGTCACGTACGGAGCGGACGCCTCCCGTTGTAGATGTTCCAGGACGACTGATATCGCCTGTTATCAACCCGTGAGCTAACACCGGCTCCTCAGGTTGGCTCGCAGTCACTTGAGGTTGTGACTGTTGGAGACGTCCACCAATCCTTGAGTCGAATCTTGAAGATTCTCCTCTATGGGTGTTATGACAAGTTCTGATTGAACCTGTGAATGGCCATAGTTGGTTGAGTTAGGTCCAGCAGAATGGCCATAGATGGTTGAGTTAGGTCCGCGAGCCTGGGTTTGTGGAAGAACTTGAGCCTAGGTGGCTGATAGTTTCCTCCCGGAGGCAGGCGAGGAATGTTCTACTCGTGCATCTCCATTTCTTGTCGGATGATGACGGAGAACCATCTCGCATACGGCACATTTTTGGATCGTTTGTTCTCTTTTTGTTTGATCTGTTCTGCGAGGTCGTTCCAGATTAGTTGAGGGAAATCGTAATTCCGCGAGAACTCTACTCCGTGAAATATCCGGAGGATGTGGCCGTTGCCTTTGTCGAAGCCTGCGTGCTTCGGGGACAGACACTTATTGATTATGCCAAAAAGTGTCTTCCACGTATGGAGAATCCCGTTGCTCTGCATCTGAGCTAGCTTGGTGAGCGGCGGACGGTACCCTATCTGGAGAAAATCATGCACAATTTCTTGATCTGATGGGAGGGGGTCGTAATTTTGGCTGTGAGGGAGGTCGAGCAGAAGTCTGAGTTCATTCTTGCTCATACAGATGTGCCTCGTCCCTACAACTGTTGTGAAGTTGTACGCCCCGTTCATGATGAGGCTCTTGATCATTCCCCAAAACTGCTTGAGATAGACCATCGGTACTGAGGCCGTCACGGTAAGAGCATGCCACAGTGGATGACCTTGCAGTATAGACACGATGATTTCGTCTGGACACCGGAAGGTGGTCAGATCCAGTTGGAAGTCCATGTTGTGGACGTTAAGGTACATAGCCTTCTCGTAAATATGGTTGTAGGTAGGGTAGTGATCCATCTGAAATACATATTCATATCATTAGCTAGACTAAAATTTAGCCGAAATTAGTTTTTATCAAACCATAATGATGAAGCTAGTAAATAACATGTTTGATAATATTTTAGTGAAAATATGAATGCACATATAGGTCTTATAGAGTGAATTTTTGAAGTTGTAATTTTATTTCGACATATTTATGTTAGTTCAAAGAAAATTTGATCGAAATTTTACTAAGTGTTGAAAATACTATTCACTCCGTGCTTTTTATGGCGAGAGAATCTGAAATTCTCAATTGAATTGCCTAAATGTGATTTCGAATTGAATATTTGCTTTTTAAAAAGAGGTTTTTCGCTGCGAAATTTTACGATCGAGAAAATTGTCAACGAGAAACTAAGTCAACCATCAAGAAAATTTTCGATCGATCAAAGTATCGATGTGTCCTTTAACGATCGAGAAATTTTATCGTTGAAAATTAATTTTTCGCCGCTACATTTTTTACCGAGAACAAAATTGTAATCGAAATTTGCGACTGTAAGTCTTGCACTCAAAATTTTAATGGGACTGCATCTATTTTAACTATTTCTCTCATTAATATTTCGCTCGCATAAAATCAAAATTGTGTTTCTCGTTTGTAAGTGATTTTTGATCTACGTTATTAAGACTAAATCAAAACGTTAGCGACCGAAAATCTTTTACGATGCAAACAGTGACTTAATCAAATTGAGATTCAATTTTCACTGTTTGCAAGCGAGGAAGTTCTTCGACGCGTTTAAAAGTATAATCCCTAGTTTAGTCTTATCTTTCAATCGAACACTAATAACGCAGAAAATCAAAGTTATACTCACTCACAATGATCAAGAAACATCGAAACTAGCCTATTATGCAGTTTTGAACCTAGATTATACTTAGAGAAGCTCTAAAATCCTGTAAACAAGAGTTCGAGTTCTCAGAATACGAACAGTCGAGAAATAATCACAAAATCATGCGAAATATTCCAAAATACAGATGCAAATCTAGTTTAAATGCACGATAAAGCCTAAAGGAAGTCAAATCTACCTTCAAAAGACAAAATCGAGATTTTGACATTCGTCTTTTGAGAGTGTTTTGCGCGAGAGAATTTGACTGTTGAATTTCTCGATCGAGGGTTTTTTGCGTGTATTTAGGGATTTTTGACTGCCCGTAATGATTTTGTTTAATTCGGCTGATTTGACATTTTCGATACTTAGTGAATTAAGCCCATTACTATTTGCGATCAGGAACCTTACGATCGAGAAACTTTCTTTGTTTACTTTTTAAATTGTCGCTTGACTAAATCCGATCGAAAATTTTATTTGGTTCCTGTTTAATTGGCACTTCTTCGCTCAATCTTGAGCCGCAACCAAGCGTCGTGGTGTCTGGTTCGCAGGCGCAACCTGAGCCTGCCATAACACCCATAGAGGCGAAGCTTCAAGATTCGACTCGAGGATTGGGTGGAAGTCTCATACAGTCACAACCTCAAGTGACTGTGAGTCAACCTGAAGAGTCGGTGTCTACTCAAGGGTTGATAACAGGCGACATCAGTTGTCCTCGTCCATCCAAGGAGGCGTCCGCACTCTTCGTGACGAACGAGCAGTTCCAGGCCGCTCTATCTGCCGCTGTATAATCCATGGAAGACAAAATCATGGAGAGAGTACTCCAAGCCATCGAGACATCCCGAAGAGATACCGGGAAAGCACCTGTCTCAAAAGGCCCTTAGTCACAAACCAATCCCACACCTCCACAACCCACACCCACCGACCCTTTAGCCACTTCCTCCATCCTCATCAACCCGTACACTATACCTATAACCGAGCTCCACGACATACTCCTCGCCCGCTTGATCGGCCTTTCCATCCGGTCGCCGCAAGAAGAATCCCTTTATCGGCGATTGGTGGATCACCCAGAGCCACCGACTAACACTTGCCGAAGCCAAAGCTCCCACTCACGGCGCAGACATGATGATCGTGACGATCAGGACCATCATGAGGGGGAGAAGAGGCCAAGGAATCTACAACTGGCCAAGGACAAGGCTCGGGCGCCATGCAGACAAGCGCTAGAGCTGGTGAAACCCAAACCCAAACACAAACCACCCACGCACCGCACCGCCACTCTACCACATATCGACCCACCAACCTTTAACCTACGGACGCCTCCGCCCACACTGCCGATCTACTCAAGCCCCTTGCTTCCGAAAGAAGAAGCAAGTGCAGCAATGCTCGTGGCCCTAGCAGCTACCCAAGCTACTCCCTCAGTCGCTCCAGACCAACCGGGCCCCTCAGGACATGGAGTCAATCCCCATGAGGTCCTAGATAAATACATCTTCGAAGGACAGTGGATGACCCATTCCATGCCCGAGGAGCATCAAAGACAAAGGCTTCAGGACGTCCGACACTTCTTACAACAAGCATCCGTGGACCTCGTAATTATAGACGAAGATGAACTTCAGGAAGGTAAAGACTACCAAAGAGACATCCCAAAGGCTACCAGAGTTGATCGCACGACGAGCGGCTTCCCCCACCAGACAGATGCCAGGGACCATTCGGATCGACACGCCGTGGGAGAACATCCGAATAGAGATACCCTTCCTCGAAGAGTCCGTGAGAATATCTGGAGGTCACCGGACAGAATCAAGAAGCCGGATGAGTTTGAGCTGAGAGGGATCTCTCACTGGGATCAGCAGAAGAGGATGACTTATCTATGGATGCTGACCCAACTAGGACCAGACGTAAGGCTGGGGATTCCGAAGAAACACCTGAATAGTCATTTCAAGGAACTCTCCCCAATATGCCAACTCCTCAGTGTCTACTGTGCAAAAGGAGGACTTCCAACACCTCACTATGTTATTGAGCGAATGGACAGAACCCGAGAGGAACTAAGAGAGAGTGACCTTCCGTATCTCCCTGCCGACGAGGTATACAACCTATATCAGTTGTACGTGGAGAAGTACAAAGGTTCTCAAGGCTTCGTCAAGAAAGAAGGCCTCGAAGGGCTCTACCGGTTCATGATGCGACAAGTCAAATACTTTGCCACGCACGACCTTAAGATGGCTTTGGAGAGCAACATGAAGAAGGTCAATATGGCCGAACCACTCAACAAAGGACCTGAGATCGAAAGGGCTTCCAAGCAATCACGTGCACATCAGCTCGGTCATCAGCATCACCTACAACAATCCAATTGCCAAGAAGACTAGGATGATGCTGAAGACAGAGATTCATAAGTTTTGCGACGGAACGCTCAAGGTCGTCAGGAGGAACATCGAGCAGAGGTTGGAAGAAATCAATCGAGACACTATGCTGAGGATCTACCGGTTCGTGAGAGAACAACCGCTCCTGATGGAATGCTGGATGACATCGAGGAGCGCCTGAAGATAAGGGAAACGGTTAGAGATTATGAGTATGCGTTGGGCTTGCGCAGATCGTACTACGCCCGACAAGGACGAACAGCGCGTAGACGCAATCAGGCACAAAGGGGGAGAATGTAGAATACCATTTCTAATTGTGCTTGATTTTATTAGTTGTCCTTGTAATTTGGGGCATTTTGTATAGTAGTCCTTAGATTAGGACTAGTTTGATATTTATACCAAGCTTGTTTGGTATAAATACATGTAAAGAAATTATGCTGAATAGAGAGGAAGTTTGAAAATTGATCCGAAAGGCTTGCAATTCAATTTCTTGAGAGGGAAACAACAGTAACTTTCTCACTCTACTCGAATTCTCTCTCTCTTTCTTCAAATGAGTTTTTCGATCGAATCTTATTGATTAACATTATCGTCGAATTACTTTGAATTCTTGCCTAGGATCTTAGAGTTGTTAATCGTAGGACCTAACATGTACTCATAGCATCTGGGAGCAGCTAGCGGCTGCGACGTATTCAGCTTCAGCCGTCGAAGTTGAGACGCAATTTTGCTTTTTGAATGACCAGCAAACTAGCTTTTCGCCTAGAAATTGAGCGCCACCGGAGGTACTTTTCCTGTCCATTCGGCAACCTGCATAATCAGCATCAGTATAGCCGATAAGTGAAATTCGTACCTTTAGGATACCATAGTCCTAAGGTAGATGTGCCCTTAAGGTAGCGACGAATGCGCTTCACCGCGAGCATCTGGGATTCCTTGGGATCGGCTTGAAAGCGGGCACAATGACAAGTGGAAAACATGATATCCGACCGGCTCGAAGTGAGATATAGAAGAAATCCAATTATGCTGCGGTAGAGTGTGATGTCGATCGATTTTCCTATGGGCTCGGCATCCAACTTGCAGCTTGTTGACATGGGAGTGCTGAGAGGCTTGCTCTGATCTTGATGGAACTTTATCAGAATGTCCTTAATATACTTTGTTTGACTCATAAATATTCCATCATTGAGCTGCCTGACTCGAAGTCCTTGGAAGGATTGCATCTCTCTCATGTGGCTCATTTCGAATTTACTCTTCATGAGATCTCCAAACTTCTTGCAAAGCCGTGGATTTGTTGAACCGAAAATGATGTCGTCAACGTAAACTTGAACGACCATCAGATCCTTGTCTTGCCATTTGATGAAGAGGGTTGTATCAATTGTTCCTCGAATAAATCCTGACATTACGAGGAAGTCGCTCAAGACATCATACCAAGCACGTGGGGCTTGTTTTAGTCCGTAGAGAGCTTTATCCAATCGATAGACGTTATCGGGATGTTCTTGATCAACGAAGCCGTCTGGCTGAGCGACATAGACTTCTTCTTTAAGTACGCCCTTGAGAAAGGCGGTTTTAACGTCCATTTAATAGATCTTGAAGTCTTTATGAGCCGCGTAAGCCAATAAAAGACGAATGGCTTCAATTCGGGCAACAGGAGCATACGTTTCGTCGTAGTCAATGCCTTCCTGTTGGTTGTATCCCTTAGCAACTAATCGTGCCTTGTTCCGAATCACTTCGCCATCTTCATTCTTCTTGTTCTTGAATACCATTTTGTCCCGATGACAGTTTTCCCATGCGACGGGGTACTAATGTCCACACTTGAAGACGTTCGAATTGGTTGATTTCTTCTTGCATTGCAATTATCCAATCCGGGTCTCGTAGTGCGTCTGCTACTTTAGTAGGCTCATTTTGGCTGAAGAAGCAGCTAAAAAGACCGTGTTGATGTCGTATCCTTACTCCGCTCTAAGGATCGCCAATTATCTGATCAACCGGGTGAGCTCTAGTCCACTTGCACTCATATAGCAAAGCTGAAGATGACGCATCAGCCATTTGTGGGTCTAGATTTCCAATGATCTCCGATTGTTCATTTGTGTGGGGAAGTTCCATATCTCCACTGGCAGGGAGCGACTCTGATGATTCTTCCTCAACACCCACGATAGGTTCTTCAATGTGCTGTGGCAAATCTGAATCGAGTGAGGTAGGGACTGTTGAAGAACTTGGTACATAGGCCTCATCGGGTATAGTATTAACGGTGAGAGGCTCAAAGAGGGAATCCAAGTCTTCTAACACAAGTCTTAGCGCTTCGTCTGGCGTTGATTGTTGAGTTGTTGCCATCTTCTGTTGGTTTTATGCCAACACACCAGTGAATATGGGTTCTGAGATGTTGTCTTCAGGAGCCGACGGGTTAAGCACGGGTCCTGAACTGGTTTGTTCAGATGCCATCGGGTTTGGCACGGGTCCTGAACTGAGGTGTGCAGGAGCCATTTCGTTCACTTCGTGAAAAGAGACGTTATAGCTTTCCATGATCGTGCGGTTGGACTTGATGTATACTCGGTACGCTTCTGATGTTGACGAATACCCGACAAAAGTTGCTTCGAATGCTTTAGGGTCGAACTTTGCACGTTGCTATCTGTTGTTCGCCACAAAGCACTTGCACCCGAAGACTTTAAACAATGAGATGATGGGTACTCTTTTATTGACATTCTCGTACGGAGTCTTGTTGAATCGTTGGTGAACCACCGTCCTGTTTTGAATAAAACAGGCTGTATTCACTGCTTCAGCCCAAAGAAAGTGTGGAAGGCCGGAGTGATCAGCATTGTACGAGCGGCTTCCACTAAGGTTCTATTTTTCCTTTCAACGACCCCATTTTGTTGAGGTGTTTTCGCGACCGAGAATTGTTGACTAATTCCAAGTTTCTGATAAAATGCACTGAGATATTTATTCTTGAACTCAGTGTCGTTGTCCGTTCGAATAACTTGAATAGTCTGTTGCAGTAGATTCTGAGTAGTGTTCACAAAGTTGATAATCAAGTCCCCTGTCTCATCTTTGGTTCGTAGGAACTTTGTCCAAGTACAGCAAGAGAAGTCATCGACGATAAATAGCACGTACTTGCGTCCATTGATAATCTGTGTCTGCATTGGCCCACAAAGGTCCATGTGGATTAGTTCCAATGGGCGAGAGGTAGACGCAATTTGCTTGAGATGATGAGACGCTCGCTTCATTTTTCTTAATTGACATGGCGAACATTGATGCTCCTTTCGTAGTAGTATAGTTGGAAGACCGTGAACCAACTTTTTCGTAGGAAGGCGTTGGAGAGCTTTCATATTCAGATGAGACATTCGTTGATGCCATAAGCTGTTCCTCTGTACGACAATCTGAGAAATAGGCATACAGCTGTAGAAGGCCGCACGGACGTCAGGTTGATCGTGTAAAGATTCGATTTTCAAAGTCCGTAGAGGAGTTCCGTGTCCTGACTATCCAAAATTCTGCACCGGTGAGCATGAAAGACCACTTGAAATCGTAGAAACTTTGTAATTGTGCTTTGATTTATTAGCTGTCTTCGTAGATTGAGGCGTTATTTCTAATAGTCCTTAGATTAGGACTAGTTTGATATTTATACCAAGTTTATTTGGTATAAATACATGTACAAACATTGAGATTAATATAGAAAATTAGAGAGTTGATCCGAAAGGCTGTAAAATCCAATTCTAGAGAGAGAAACTCAGAAATCTGTCTCACTACCCGAATTCTCTCTCGTGTTCTTCATCGAAGGTTTCGATTGAAATTCAATCCATTCCATTCTAATCGAATTCCTTAGGATTTGTGTCTAGGATCATAGGAGTTGATAATTGAGGACCTAACAATTGGTATCAGAGCAGATTCGTTCAGTTTTGAATCGAAATTGTTAGGAATCAGATCGAAATTTTTTTTGGAACTGTTCCGTGCGAAGAACAGTTTGGCGCGAAATTTCTTTTCGATCTGAATTGCCTAAATTTTGTGCTTATTTGATCTGATTTTGATGCTTCTGTTCTCGCATAAGTATGTTAGATCAATTGCGATTAGATTCGTAGCGGTTTGAATATCAATTTAGCAGAATAGATCAGACTTGAATCGTTACTGTTTGCGCGAACAACATACTTAAACACAGTTTGAATTTCATTAAAATTGAACTATTTTGCTTCATAATGTTTTTAATTGTTTGTTCGTGCGTACTAGACATCTGATTACGAACTGAAACCTGCGAGTTCATAGTCTAATTCATTGTATTTGGTTGAATCAGGTTTAATTAGGGTTCTGATTTCATTCATGAAACTTCAATTCTTCTCGCTAAAGTCTTCGATCGCAGAAATTTCTGGATCGCAGAAATTTCTCGATCACAAAACTTCGCGCGAGAATTTTTATCGATCAGAGCACTAAGTCAGCACTAAAATCGTCCTTACTAAGAACGATTTTAGTAGGAAAAATTTATCGAGCATCATCTAGCGAAAAACTATTTCGACGAAGACCAATTTTGACCTTTGCGCTCGCAAACTTACCGTCAAAATTTTTTTCGATCAAAACTTATACAGTTTGACCAAGCGAAAATTACTTACGATCGAAAAAACTTTTCAGTCAACGATTTTATTTTGACTCAGCAAGGAACTTACTTTGAGGACTGTTTCTCGCGATCGAAATAAATTCGCGATTAAAATATTTTTCTCGATCGAAAGTTTTTGAACAAATTTTTCTCGCTCGTAAATTTCTCGCTGACACACTTCTCACACGAGAACAGTGACATACATCTTAATGTCGATTGAATTATTTTCGATCGAAAATCTAAAGATAGAATCGAAAATAATTCTCGATTGCTTTAATATCAAACGCTACTAACAAATTTGCTACTTGTGAAGCATATTACATGAAAATCCATCCATCAAAACTAACGAAGATCCTTCATCAACTCTACCACAAAGAAAGAAAAGATGGATGCATACTCACTAGGAAACGACAATCGTCCGCCGATCTTGCAACGCGGCGAATATACAGTTTGGAGAAGCCGCTTCCTAAATTTCCTAGCCTTGAAAGATCAAGCTGAAAACCTGTTAAAGTCACTTGAAGAAGGGCCCGCACAATTCTGGGTCACTGTAGCCGGCGATGACACGGTTACTCCTCATATTCCCGCTACTAGGCAACTGAAAGAGCCTAGGGAATATTCATCGAGGAAAGGGCCCGCGGTAAGGCAGATCTGATAACCATGAACACACTCATGCAGGGCATCCCCAACGACATCTATAGACAGATAGACATTCTCCCAACGGCTAAGGGGATGTGCGATGAATTGCATAGAATGATGCAAAGGACGGAAGTGGGCATCAAGGCCAAAAAGGCAAATATTCTCACGGCTTATGACTCATTCAAAGCAAAGCCGGAGGAGAGCCTATATGACGTATATCAAAGGTTCCTCACCCTTCTTAATGAGATGAGGAAAATAGAAATCTCTAAGACAAAGATGGAAACAAACATTAGATTTCTGTCCTTCCTGCCCTCCGACTGGAAAAAGATATCCACTCAACTTAGGCAAAGCAAAGATTTGGAGGAGTTGGATATCCATGCAGTCTTTGACAATCTCGCCCAACATGAGGAAGATATTTGCGAGATTTAGAAGGAGCAAAAGGGAAAGAAGATTGAAGACACTGTTGCCCTTGTCTCAGAGAAGCATGGAACAAGGTCTCGCAAAGAGAATATCGTTAGGTCTCGCATGAGTCGGAAGAAGATTCGGAGACAGATAATGAGCCAAGCATGAAAGCACTGGGGAAACAGTTGGTCTAATCGACAAATTGATGAGCAAGACGTACTTGAAAAGGAAGTCCTCATCTTCGGCCAAACGACTTCGGACCTCAAGCTATAAGAATAAAGAACGTGCACCTGAGAGCTCCGAAATCAAAAACACAAAAGAGCCCAGCAAGTGATTCAATTGTGGCAAGCCTGGTCATTTTGCCGGAGAACGCACTCTTCCCAATAAGAGAGATGCTAATTACTATTCCAGAAGGCTTCAACTTTCAAAGCAGAAGGAAGCAGGAGTAGCCCTTATGGCAGAGCAGGACCACTGGCTCGAAGACATGTCCAACTCCGAAGAGAAGAATTTATCCCTCATGGCCCGCTTGGACGACACCCTAGATACCGAAACTTCAAACCAGACGGACGATGACGACGCATCCATCCCATCACAAGAGGTAGTCTCTTCTTCCACATTATTTACCATGTTAGAATCATATCAAAAACAATATGCTAACATGAAAGGTGAGCAAAAAGTATTAAGGAAGTAGAGGATAAACTTTCGAGGTCTCAGGAGAAGATAGACAGTCTCGAATCAGAACTTAGAAGCTCTAGTGCTAAAATAGAAGAAGTTACTAAGAGCCTACATTCTAGAGAGACTAGTCAACCTCAGATAGGACAGCATAGCGAAAAGATTAAGGAATTAGAATATTGGCTAGCAAATAACTACAATTGCTTGGTTAGGAATCTCAATGAGAAAGCCACCCTAAGTTGATGGATAACCGAAGCTACCACTAAGATCAGTAACTTAGAAGCTCAATTAGAAATATCTAACGCTAAGGTTAGTGAGCTTAGTAAAGAACTAGTTGCCTGTCAAGCCGCCAAACTGACGGTGGACGATCGACAAGACGGCGGAAGAGATCTTCTTCTTCTGGCATTCGTGTGGTCAATTCTAATATCCTGGCAACCAAAATGGAGTATAGTTCGCTGATGGATACGGTGGCGGGATTTATTAGGTTCTGGGTGAGGATGGGTGTTGGGACTTGTGTGGATAGTATGGGTTGAGGTGGTGTGTGGATGGGTTGTGATGAAGACAGCTCCGAGACAGGTGCTTTTCCACTATCTCGGCGGGACGTGTCGATGGCATTGTGCACGCTCTCCATAATCTTGTCTTCAAAATCCTTTAGCGCATTGGCGAGAGCGGCCTGAAGTCTGTCTTCAGTCACGTACGGAGCGGACGCCTCCCGTTGTAGATGTTCCAGGACGACTGATATCGCATGTTATCAACCCGTGAGCTAACACCGGCTCCTCAGGTTGGCTCGCAGTCACTTGAGGTTGTGACTGTTGGAAACTTCCACCCAATTCTTCAGTCGAATCTTGAAGATTCTCCTCTATGGGTGTTGTGACAGGTTCTGATTGAACCTGTGAACCAGACACCGGTAGATTGTGTTGCGGCTCAAGATTAAGCGAAGTAGTGGCCGCAGCACTTGAAGAGGTGATTGGCGCGGTATTTGGTGCAGTGGTGACGGCGGTGAAGAGGGACTCGATTTGTATGCTAAGTCGTCTGGGAGTCCGTCTTATCAAGCCGATCTCCTCGTCGGACTCCGTGTCGGATGAGGTGGCTGTGTGAGGAGTAAGATCACGTTCAACGTCCTCAAGAGCCTGACTCGTCACCAGTGGAGTTGAGTTGTGCCCCATATCTGCCTCGGGCTGTGCTACTTGGTGAGGAACCTCCTCAATGGTTTCTTCGAGCACACCGACATGGACGGGCACTTCCACTTGTAATATTTCTTCTGGAGCTTCTTGTTCCAACTCTGCCGCCACAACATCGATCAACGTGGCATCTATATCAGGAATTTGTTCGTCCTGAGTTGGAAGCTCCTGCTCTAGCCCCTGGCCACTATATCAATCCTCATGGCGTCAGGGCTTGAGTGTTGTTGTTGTGGAGGGCTCACTTGGAAATCTGTCGGGGGCCCTCAAATCATTTGCTCATTAAGGTGATGTTCCCGACAGTATCTCTGATATTCGTTCCTGCGGGGTCGGCGAGACGTAGCAGCTCCAGCGGAATGGCCATAGATGGCTGAGTTAGGTCCGCAAGCCTGGGGTTGTGGAAGAACTTGAGCTTAGGTGGCTGATAGTTTCCTTCGGAGGCAGACGAGGAATGTTCTGCTCGTGCATCTCCATTTGTTGTCAGATGATGACGGAGAACCATCTCGCATACGGCACGTTTTTGGATCGTTTGTTCTCTTTTTGTCTGATCTGTTCTGCGATGTCATTCCAGATCAGTTGAACGAAATCGTAATTCCGCGAGAACACTACTCCGTGAAATATCTGGAGGATATGGCCGTTGTGTTTGTCGAAGCCTGCGTGCTTGTGGACAGACACTTATTGATTATGCCAAAAATTGTCTTCCACGGATGAGGAATCCCGTTGCTCTGCATCTGAGCTAGCTTGGTGAGCGGCGGACGGTACCCCATCTGGAGGAAATCATGCACCATTTCTTCATCTGATGGGAGGGGTCGTAATTTTGGCTGTGAGGGAGGTCGAGCAGAAGTCTGAGTTCATTCTTGCTCATACAGATGTGCCTCGTGCCTACAACTGTTGTGAAGTGGTACGCTCCGTTCATGATGAGGCTCTTGATCATTCCCCAAAACTGGTGGAGATAGACCATCGGTAATGAGGCCGTCACGTAAGAGCATGCCACAGTGGATGGCCTTGCAGTATAGACACGATGATGTCATCTGGGCACCGGAAGGTTGTCAGATCCAGTTGGAAGTCCGTGTCGTGGACGTTAAGGTACATGGCCTTCTCGTAAATATGGTTGTAGGTAGGGTAGTGATCCATCTGAAATACATATTCAAATCATTCGCTAGATTAAAATTTAGACGAAATTAGTTTTTATCAAACCATAATGATGAGGCTAGTAAATAACATGTCTGATAATATTGTAGTGGAAATATGAATGCACATATAGGTATTATAGAGTGAATTTTTAAGTTGTAATTTTATTTCGACATATGTATGTTAGTTCAAAGAAAATTTGATCGAAATTTTACTAAGTGTTGAAAACACTATTCACTCCGTGCTTTTTATCGCGCGAGAATCTGAAATTCTCAATTGAATTACCTAAATGTGATTTTGAATTGAATATTTGCGATCGAAAATTTTATTCGCTAGAGATAGCTACAGTTAAAAAGGACTTAGAGAATTTCTAAGTGTTTGAACTTTAAGTTGTGGTACTGTAGCCGAGAAATTTTACGATCGAGAAAAATTTCCGTGTAAATTTACGATCGAGAAATTAGTTTTCCAAGTAAATTTATGATCGAGAATTAGATTTCCAAGTAAATTTACGATCGAAAAATTTTTCGCGCGTGAATAAAATTTTTCGCTATGAAAATTAATGAGCGAGAAAGATTCGATTTTAAAAAGGTTTTTTGCTGCGAAAGTTTACGATCGAGAAAATTTTCAACGAGAGACTAAGTCAACCATCGAGAAAATTTTTGATCGATTAAATTATCTCTGCGTGCTTTTACGATCGAGAAATTTTATCGTCGAGAAGAACATTAATTTCTCGCCGCTAAAATTTCAGAGCAAAATTGAAATCGAAGTTTACGACTGTAAGTTTTGCGCTCGAAATTTTAATGGGACTGCATCTATTTTAACTATTCCTCTTATTAATATTTCGCTCGCATAAAATCCAAATTGTATTTCTCGTTTGTGAGTAATTTTTTATCTACGTTTTTAAACTTAATGACTAAATCAAAAGGTTATCGATCGAAAATCTTTTGCGATGCAAACAGTGACTTAATCAAATTGAGATTCAATTTTAACTGTTTGCGAGCGAGAAAGTTCTTCGACGCGTTTAAAAGTTTAAACCTCAGTTTAGTTATCTTTCAATCGAACACTAATAACGCAGAAAATCAAAGTTATACTCACTCACAATGATCAAGAAACGTCGAAACTACCCTATTACGCAGTTTTTAACCTAGATTATACTTAGAGAAGGTCTAAAATCCTGCATACAAGAGTTAGAGTTCTCAGAATACGAACAGTCGAGAAATAATCACAAAATCATGCGAAATATTCCAAAATACAGATGCAAATCTAGTTTAAATGCACGATAAACCCTATCAGAAGTCAAATCTACCTTCTAAAAACGAAACTCAGATGAAAAATTGCAAGATTTTGAAGATTTTGTCGTTCGTCTTTTAGGAGAAGAAGTTTTTCGCTCGAGAATATTGACTGTTGATTTTTGCGATCGAGGGTTTTAACGTGTATTTAGGGATTTTTCGACTGCAGGTGATGATTTCGTTTAATTTTGGGCTGATTAGACGTTTTTGTGAGACTCAGTGAAAAATTCAAGCCCATTACTATTTACGATCGAGAAACTTACGATCGAGAAACTGTCTTTGTTTACTGTATGAATTTTCGCTCGACAAAATCCGATCGATAATTTTCATTTGATTCCTGTGTAATTTTCGCTCGTCAATTTTTTATTTTTATTTTTTGTTTTTGAGAGCATAAATTAACACTTGGTCCCAAATCAATTTTCGCTCGAGAAACTGTGATTGAAAATTACCAAATTCACCCGAGTTTCTCGATTGTAAGTTTTCCTTGATTTTTCAGATTGATCCTAAATTTTAAAATTAAACCACAAAATTACTTCTTCTAAGTATAAACGAAAGTGCAATTAACTCCCTGTATTTCCGAAGAAATGACATCTGGCTCCAAGTTTGATATTCGATAATCTGCAGTACTTAGAGCAAAATGTTGAGAATTGTTTTAGAGTTAATTAAGAAGTAACTTTTCTAATAAGGCTCCTCCTGAATTGTTTTACCAATGTCTTGAGTCCACAGTCATGAAGATTTGTGAAGTCCTCCTTATTTAAGCGTTGTCCGAAGCGAATCAAAATGAAAAATTTCTGCAACACTTAAAGAAAAAACATCAGAAATATTGGAGCTCAAAAACATGGAGTCATTGTAGATGCTCCCCCTCAAATAGTGCACATGTAACGATTTATCACGTAATTATGCAATATAAGTAACAATCATATAACACGCAATTAATCACTTTAGACTAGTTACATGTTCCCATAATCATGTAATACAGATTTGCGCGAGGGTATGAGCAAAATCAAATATTCGCACTTTAATCAATTGCCAATGCAAGTTAAATATGCATTCAAAATGTGCGAATTTTATTTTTTATTATTTTTTATTATTATATATATATTTTTTATTTTAATATCGTATATCTATATATATGTATAATTTTCATATGTATATTAATCTTAATAGTATGTGGTCAGATTATTTTGCTTCAAGCGATCGTCACGCCTAAGTTTTTGTATGATACTTGAAAGACACACTGCCGCCAAGTCTAGTCATCGAACTAAAGTCCTAAGATCATAAAGTCATCAAGGCATAATTAATCATTTCACCTAAGCTAGAGATCGTCGTTTGGAATCAAATGGACTTTTAAGGGTTTAATTTGGCTAGGACTTAGAGAGGAAGGAAATTTATAGGAAAGGGTGAGTTTATCTTTATCGTCTTCCATTTCTACGTCCGTCTCCTTCTTTGCTTTCGGCGAACAAAAATTTTCATCTTTTCAATCCCATCCCTTATGTTATCCCTTTTATGCTCAAGCTGAAGCTCCGCTTCTCCACGAGGCTCTAGGAGATTATCGTAGGCGAAGTTCTTCCTGTTGGTTCTTGGGCCGATACCATGCTCCTCTTCTCTTAATCCCTAGAGATATTTCAGAGGCTATCAATTTGGAAAAGTTCACGGTTATGGAATTCGTACCCAAGGCTGTGCTCCTCTTCTCGTTTCTCGATATAAGACCGGATTATCCTTGGAGAAGTTCACTTCGAGGTGCTCCTCTTTCCAGCCGTTCTGACTAGTGTACGAAATTATCGACGGAGAAGTTCACAGCAGGATCCGTACCTTCTTTTGGTAGTTTGAAAAACAGGTTCCTTTGGTCTGTTTTTGTGCGTTGAGCATTGCCTTCTTTAGTCATCTTCTCGTTTTCTTTTACTTTTCTCCCCCTACTTTTCTTGTTTGAACAACCATTTGACGAAAATAGAATCGGTTGAAGGTTGAAATGGGTTTCAAATGAAGAAAAGGAAGTCGGAGAAGGTCCAAAGTCGATGACTAAGGGCTATGATATCGAAAAGGATTTAAACGGCCGAGTGAGGAATTGCCTAAATGCCCCATTTTCCTGACGATCTAAAGAAGGGCGAGTATGAAGCCGAGTATCACTAGAAAAGACATTTAATTGAAGTGTGACTTCACTCGACAGATAGATCCAAGGAGAGAAAAATTGAAGGGCTAGAGTCCTCACATTTGATAGGTGGCTTTGTGTCTATTGTGGCAAACTTAAGACCTTTAGACACAAGAATGTGACTTAGACTGACATAATTAAGCAGTTGAATCAGTCGCATGTCGAAAAATATTTTATGTGACTTAGACGGAAGCATCCTAAAAGATCTCGTTATTCCCTTCTATTATAGATATATGTATAGATTTTTTTACTCACCCAAGATAAGACAAGTGTGCATGGAAAACACAGAGTAGAGCATGTGAAAGCACAGAAGATCAGGTAATGCACATATCACGGGAGATTTAACATGCCTAATCTTCTGACAAGGAATTGGAATCGTTTTTCATCCAATGCCTTGGTGAAAATGTCGGCTAGTTGATATTCCCTGTTCACAAAGTACATGTCATTGGTGCCTTTTTCTACGTGATCTTTGATGAAGTGATATATAATGTCTATGTGTTTCGTGCGTGAATGGTGAACAGGATTGCACGTAATCGCAATGGCACTTTGACTGTCACTATATATGGGTATATTAGTTAAATTGTATCCATAGTCGCGAAGCTGAGTCCGCATCCATAGCATCTGGGAGCAACAGCTGGCGGCTGCGACATTCAGCTTCAGCCGTCGAAGTTGAGACGCAATTTTGCTTTTTGGATGACCAGCAGACTAGCTTTACGCCTAGAAATTGAGCGCCACTGGAGGTACTTTTCCTGTCCATTCGGCAACCTGCATAATCAGCGTCAGTATAGCCGATAAGTTTGAAATTCGTACCTTTAGACCATAGTCCTAAGGTAGATGTGCCCTTAAGGTAGCGAAGAATGCGCTTCACCACGAGCATGTTGGATTCTTTGGGATTGGCTTGGGAACGGGCAGAATGACAAGTGGCAAACGTGATATCCGGTAGGCTCGAAGTGAGATAGAGAAGAGATCCAATTATGTTGCGGTAGAGTGTGATGTCGACCGATTTTCCTGTGGGATCGGCATCCAACATGCAGCTTGTTGACATATGAGTGCTGAGAGGCTTGCTCTGATCTTGATGGAACTTTTTCAGAATGTCCTTAATATACTTTGTTTGACTGATAAATATTCCACGATTGAGCTGCCTCACTTGAAGTCCTAGGAAGAATTGCATCTCTCCCATGTGGCTCATTTCGAATTTACTATTCATGAGAGCTCCAAACTTCTTGCAAAGCCGTATATTTGTTGAACCCAATATGATGTCGTCGACGTAAACTTGAACGACCATCAGATCCTTGTCTTGCCATTTGATGAAGAGGGTCGTATCGACTGTTCCTCGAATAAATCCAAACATTACGAGGAACTCGCTCAAGACATCATACCAAGCACGTGGGGCTTGTTTAGTCCGTAGAGAGCTTTATCCAATCGATAGACGTAATCGGGATTTTCTTGATCAACGAAGTCGTCTGGCTGAGCGACATAGTCTTCTTCTTTAAGTACGCCATTGAGAAAGGCAGTTCTAACGTCCATTGATAGACCTTGAAGTCTTTATGAGCCACGTAAGCCAAAAAGAGACGAATGGCTTCAATTCGGGCAACAGGAGCATACGTTTCGTCATAGTCAATGCCTTCCTGTTGATTGTATCCCTTGGCAACTAATCGTGCCTTGTTCCGGATCACTTCACCATCTTCATTCTTCTTGTCGTTGAATACCCATTTTATCCCGATGATAGTTTTCCCATGCGAACGGGGTACTAATTTCCACACTTGAAGACGTTCGAATTGGTGTCGTGTCCTTACTCTGCTCGAAGACAATGTTTATGTCGTGCCCTTACTCTGCTCGAAGAATCGCCAATTATCTGATCAACCGGATGAGCTCTAGTCCACTTGCACTCATGTGGCAGAGCTGAAGATGAAGCATCAGCCATTTGTGGGTCTAGATTTCCAATGATCTCCGATTGTACATTTGTGTGGGAAGTTCCATATCTGCACTGGAAGGGAGCGACTCTGATGATTCTTCCTCAACACCCATGGTAGGTTCTTCAATGTGCTGTGGCAAATCTGAATCGGGTGAGGTAGGGACTGTTGAAGAACTTGGTACATAGGCCTCGTCGGGTATAGTATTGATGGTGAGAGGCTCAAAGAGGGAATCCAAGTCTTCTAACACAAGTGTTAGTGCTTCGCCTGGCGATGATTGCTGAGTTTTTGCCATCTTCTGTTGGTTTTGTGCCAACACACCAGTGAATATGGGTTCTGAGATGTTGTCTTCAGAAGTCGATGGGTTAAGCACGGGTCCTGAACTAGTTTGTTCAGAAGCCATCTCATTTGGCACGGGTCCTGAACTGAGGTGTGCAGGAGCCAGCGGTTTTGGCACGGGTCCTGAACTAGTTTGTTCAGAAGCCATCTCATTTGGCACGGGTCCTGAACTGAGGTGTGCAGGAGCCATCGGTTTTGGCACGGGTCCTGAACTGATTTGTTCGGAAGCCATCTCATTCACTTCGTGAAAAGTGACGTTATAGCTTTCCATGATCGTGCGGTTGGACTTGATGTATACTCGGTACGCTTTTGAGGTTGAAGAATACCCAACGAAAGTTGCTTCGAATGCTTTAGGGTCGACCTTTGCTCGTTGCTCTCTGTCGTTCGCCACAAAGCACTTGCATCCGAAGACTTTAAAGAATGAGATGTTGGGTACTCTCTTATTAATAATCTAATACGGAGTCTTGTTGAATCGTTTGTGAACCACCGTCCTGTTTTGGGTAATACAGGCGGTATTTACTGCTTCAGCCCAAAGAAAGTGTGGAAGGCCGAAGTGGATCAGCATTGTACGAGCGACTTCCACTAGGGTTCTGTTTTTTTTCAACGACCCCATTTTGTTGAGGTGTTTTTGCGGCTGAGAATTGTTGACTAATTCCAAGTTTCTGATAAAATGCACTGAGATATTTATTCTTGAACTCAGTGTCGTTGTCCGTTCGAATAACTTGAATAGTCTGTTCGAAACCCTAAACCCTAAACCCTAAACCCTACAGAACCTGTAACCGAAGCTCTGATACCAACTGTAGCGACCCTAGCCATCGCCACCATTTCTAACATTTTCCAAAGTGCCTAACGACGTATTTAAATGAAGAAGCTGCAGAAATGCGTATGAAATTTTTCCATTTATGTAATGGAAGTAGTTTCTATACATGACAAAAGAGTAACATGAATTCCTAACTTCATGTGAATCCTAATTACACGAGATGTGTAGACATGCACAGCAAAAGAATCTCTATGCTCCCGGCCTCACAGGTCGTCATCCACACACACACGTCCACCCCAAAAGACGGTAGGAAGCTTCAAAAGATGCCTTGCAGGCTAGGCGATCACGTAGGCTCATTTCTTTATGTTTGTGTTGCAGGTACATACGATTCTACCGTGATCGTATGTACCTGCAACACATAACATAAAGAAATGAGCCACCTAGGCTCAGTAAGCAGAAATCATGCATGTGTGCACGTGTCCCTTCCCCACAATGGCAAC
Organism: Craterostigma plantagineum; assembly: GCA_027422505.1. Taxonomy (NCBI): domain Eukaryota; kingdom Viridiplantae; phylum Streptophyta; class Magnoliopsida; order Lamiales; family Linderniaceae; genus Craterostigma; species Craterostigma plantagineum. The sequence goes on along the minus strand of JAPQWV010000515.1, from coordinate 230,384 downwards.
CCACGCCAATGCATTAACCACTACGCAAAGACAATCCGCACCGATGCACTTATCACTCCGCAAAGGCGATCCGCGCCGATGCTCATCATACTCGTACTATCATCACTCAGGGCCCCGGCAGGCTTTTACCCAGGCGTACACCGTAAAGAGCTCTAATCCAACTACGGGCATCAGCCCAAAGTATGAGGGCATCAACCCAACCATACTAAAGCATGAGGGCATCAACCCAACCACGCTAATCAGGGATATAAGGGCATCAACCCAACCATGAGGGCATCAACCCAACCATGGCAATCCCCCGACGCATCAACGTCGTTCGTATACTGGCGACGCATCAACGTCGCCGACGGCGCATCAACGCCGTCACGGTGCCCCAGAAGCCGCCCCTCACTTTACTTATAACATAATACATCATTGCCCACCTCGGCAATCATCGTTCGCTCTTTGCGACGTAAATCATGTACGCTCATCATCATATAACCCCCAAGTGTTTCGTGCATATGCAAAGTGTATTAATGCCATGATGATTACCATAATCATAGAAATCACGTCATACATAATTCACATAAGCACGTAAGCACTGAATCACATAGCCACATATGACATAGTTCGGTACAAACAAACATGTTATGTGTCGTTGTTGGATTTCCAATTACCCGTCGTCCGTGGGTTACCTGCTACCTGATCCGGCGGGACTCTTAGTCGTCGACCTTAGCATAAAAATAATTCGGTCAGTACCCTATCTAAATTACCTAACTAGCTAAGGTCTCGAATTTCCTACGTGTTGAAATATTATTTCCTAAGTCGTGATTTGCGATATATATACTTAATTTATGAGCTAATTTTAGATTTAGGGTTCGTGAAATTTGGACAACTCACGAATTAACTTGCCTATTTCACGTAAGCAATTTTACACTAATATAGGTTCGCGAACTTATATAGTTTGCGAAGCTTGTGTAATTCGTGAAGTATCTTCACTATACTTCGCCAAGTTCATTTACTTCATGAAGTCCAATTCGCGAAGTGCTTGTGAATCCGTCGATTTGATCCTCACACTTAGCGAACTTCCTTAGTTCACGAAGTCTCTCATTATTGCCGAGTTCGCGAACCTCTTGGTTCGCCAAGTCTACTTTGCGAACTTATATAGTTCGCGAAGTACCTATATCCAACTCGTGACATGATTCGCCACGCTACATCACTCGCGAGGTGCCCTGATTCGCCAAGCTTGCCTAACTCGTGGCATTTCATTGGGTCGGGGACTATATCTTTGCGAACCCATTGTACTTACTTAGGGTTCGCAAACTTGCTCAAGTTCTATAGTTCGCGAAGCTACAGCAACTTACGATTTTCCAACCTAGCATATAATTCGCAACACTATCACCCATAGTTCGCGAGGTTCATGGACTTATTTCTACCTTTAGACCCTGACTTAAAATTGTGACTTATTAGACTCGTGAAATATCCTAAGTTTGAAGTCTAACATTCTACCTATTTTTACGTCGCCAAATGTTCTAGCCTAATTCGCAAATTGTGCCCCTCGGTTAGTAGCGCGAGGTCTCAATGGATTCACCAACTTACTCGGTTCGCAAAAGTCCTTGGATTCGCCAAATCCATAGCTCGCGAACTTATGTAGTTCGTGAACTTCATCTTCGTGAATCCTATGTAATTCGCGAACTACTCATGGTTCGTGAAATCCTTGAATTCGCCGTACTTCGTGGACTCACTCGTATCGCGAACCTAGTTCGCAAACCTCTACATCGCAAACCTTCTACTTCGCGAACTCTATCTATCATGCTTCTCGATTCGCGAATCATATCACTCGGCCCATGGTTCGTGAAGTTCATGAGTTCGCCAAGTTTGACTTTTGCGAATCCATTCAACCCATGTGCCGAATAAATTTCGTGAATCCCCTTTCAATTCGTCAAATAGATTCCGCGGCTTGCGTGGAGTTCGCTAATCTTGATCGTTCCGCGAAGTGTATGGGTTCGCAAACTAGGGTTCGCCAACCTCGGATTTGCGAAATGCCGAGTTCGCCGACCTAGTTTGCCAAATACACTTGATTCGCGAAATTGCAAAGTTTTGCCATCCGAGTACGCCAAATGGGCCCGATTCGCAAAACCCTTAGTTCGCTACTTTTAGGGCTCGCAAACTTGCTCAACCCACGAAACTCCAATTTCGCGAACTCCTAAACTCACACATGCTCAACCCACTTCGCGAACCACGTCATGTAAAACCTTTTGGATTCGCGAACCTCATTTGGCCTAAAGTTCGCAACTTAGGGTTCACAAAGCTCACCCTTTACGATATCTAACTTACAAAAACATCTTTTTGACCCCCAAACCCTTAACTTTCGACCTACCCTCCCTTTTCTCAAGAACATTTGGGAGATTAGAACGAGTTTTAGGAACCCTAAAATCGACCTAACTAAAATACAAGTTTAAGTAGATTTCTTGAGCCCTCAATCTAAAACTCGTTCATCCCAAATAGTTTGAACGTGGTAAGATCTTTAACTCGTTTAAACCCCTGTACTAAAAATTCGTATAAAACCACAACAAGTGCTAGTTTCGTTTTCAACATACTTAGAGCATGCGATTCCTTAAACCATGATTGTATAGAACAATCAATAAAAGAAACACCCCTTCAATGGTGAGAGGTATACCCTCGAGATCTAAGATTTGTATAAACCTTTAGTAATTGGTTTCGTATTTGTTGTCCTTAATCTATCCTAGTATTTGAATAAAAACACACAACTCCATGGTAATACTCATACCTAATTTAAGCTTTATTGAGGCCAGTTTCGGCTTCTCTTTCTTCTTGCACTTAAGCTTCGATGGCTCCCTTCTAAATGGTTTCATTAAATCTGAATGTTTTTGATGTATTATACAAAGGGGTATATTGATGATGGGACATTGACGTGAACTCCACCCTCATTTTGAGGAGCCTTGTTACCAAGATTTTTATTTGCTGATTTGGGCCAAAGTTATGGTTCTAAGTGGGCCTCATAATTCTAATATTTATGATTTATTGCATTCTCACAAACTTGGGCCACTTTAGTATATACATTGTCTTGGACCTATGTTTGGATTTAATTCTAGCCCGTTAATAACTATAGTCTACTTCTCCAATATTATTTACTTCAACCCGTAACTTGTCCCTTCATTTTCGAAAATTCCTTAGTGAGTTAAATATCACCAAGGCACATCATGTATGCACAAAATCCGTAGAACCAATTAGGTGCGAAATCCGTAAATCAAATATTTAATGTGCACAAAATCCACATAGTGATATGCACAAAATTTCATATAATTACTTAAGCATATAATTCATGTACTCACATTGAATCGCATTTCATAGAATCATGTAAGCATGAAATTAAATTAGCCACATAACCACAAACATGTACGCTGACTTATTGACCTTTATTTGCTTACGAGGACCCAGGTGCTACAACGAGGTCGGCGTGACGATCTAGTGCCATCCACCACCATCGACGAGGTCTTGAAGAAAAGGACGAGGAGCTGCCACTCGCGTCAATTGATAATTCTCTACGGTTTTGACCCGGCCTATTGCATGTCTATGTGTTACTATTCTGATCCGAGCTATGAGGGCAATGGGGGAACCCGGAAAATTTTTGTTCTGCACCATTCCCGGGGATGAAGCGTCTCCGAGAGACACTGGGTAACCCAACAGTGGTATCAGAGCCGGCGCTTGTGATCGGAATCATAACGTGTTTAAATTGAAACGAGGCGTGTGGGAGACGATCAAAATGCCGACGTAGTTCGACCGTTGTTTGGCTGCCCGATGCGTTGTTTGCCAATCCACGGCCATCAACTCGTGTGGTACGGACCGACGAGAAACCACAGACCGGACCGAGACCCGCACGGCGGCTGGATCCAGGTAGTCGCGCGTTGTGCGCGGGCTGCAATCGGTGCAGTGATGCTCCAGCTGCAGGATCGGGTTGCTTCGAGCAGGCCCAATTCGCCTCGTACTCCGGAACTAGGCTAGCCATGGTGGCTTAGGCACCAGCCTCGGGCAGCGTCGCTGCAAGGGGCGGCGACACCGCAAGATCGTCCACGACTTTGGCCGCGGACTACGACGGCACGCGCGATGCACGCTGTGCAAGACAGCCACAGTGACTTCAGCTCGGCCGGAACGTTGCGGCGGTGATCTCTCCCAGCGAGGCTCCGGCACAGAGGGGCTGAGGCGATAGCCGCGACAGTTTTCTACTGCGAGATGAACACGCGCGCAGTGCGCGCGGCGTGTCGTCGCCGGCGGCGCGACTGTTCCGGCTCAGCCCAGGACTTCCCGTCGGCGGCCTTCTCCGTCGTGGCTCTCCGACGTGTTTCATCAGCTGAGCAATTTGAGTCGCGGCAGGTGCGTTAGGGCTTCACGCTCAAAGCCTTAATGGGCCTTTTTAATGGGCTTGGCCCGTTTGAGGCCCAATTTTCGTTTCTTTCTAAAATGACGTAATTGTCAACATGCTCGTTATGAATGTGGTTTAAGGCACACTTGCGGGTTTAGGAATTTTGTTTCCGGGTCATTTGTAAGGGTCACGTCCCTCGGGTTGTATTTGTTTTATACGGGTTGTTCGGGACTTATGATCCCCACGTGTTGTAATTTACCATTTTATTAGATTAGCTTAAATACGAACACGAGGGCCCATTTGATGGCAATCCCCGGGCGGTGACAAGATGGTGGACGTTCGGTGACTTTGAGGCCGTTCAAGTGACGAAGGACGTTTGACGACTTCAAGACCCATGCGACAACCCGAGTTTCTTTTGAATACACATGTAATAGTGATAGACTAGAAATAACCCGCTTGTGTTGTCTTGTAGTTTATTTTCCTAGGGTAATTTACTACCTACGTGCATGTTGGTTTTTGAAGTGATATGCATGTTCAATGTGCTCTTATGTGAGATGGTTTATTCTCCCGTTCGAAAATTACTAGTGGGTAAAGGAGTTGGATTCCTGTCTTCTATCATGCTCGAGATGTCTAGCATTAGGGAGTTTTGCGATTTGTTCCGAGTAAGTTGGCGTCGTATATCCCGCCCCAAGGTTAGCATCTCGGGTGCGTCTTGGACGCCGCTCGTCATACCAGTCTGCCCTCCCCCCTCCCCCGCCGCCCCACGAAGCATATGGCAGCAAGGGGCGGTACATTCTGTGCGATTTGAGCATAAGTTGATAGGTCACACCTAGGCAGTTATACCCAATAAGCAGGGTTAGCGGTGAGGGTCAATGACTGAGACAAAGATAGTTGAAACTTTTATTGGATAAGTTCACGTTTGACGTGACTTCGATAAGATTAGATGAGCCAAATATTGCGTTTAAGGCTGAGGCAAATATAGTTGAGGCGGGGACAACAACTCCACTATGAAACTTGCAACGAACGTTTGTTAGGTCCTAATTTATCAACTCTGTGATCCTAGTCATGAATTCTAAGGCAATCGATAAGAATTGTAGAAATTTAGATTTCAATAGAAAACCTTCTTGAAGAGCTCGAGAGAGAATTTCGCTTAGTGTGAGAAGCTTTCTTGTGTTTCTCTCTCTAGAAATTGAATTGCAAGCCTTTTTGGATCAATTTTCTAAATTTTCTCTATTACATAATGTTTGTACATCTATTTATACCAAACATACTTGGTATAAATAAGAAACTAAGTCCTAAACTAAGGACTACTACAATAAACGCCCCAAATTACGAAGACAGCTAATTAAATCAAAGCACAATTAAACCGATATCCTACATTCTCCCCCTTTGTGCTTGATTCCTCTTTCGCGTTGTCTGTCCTCGTCGGGCATACTATGAATTGCGCAAGCCCAGCGCATGCTCAAAATTCCTGAGCGCGTTCCTCAGCTCCAGTCGCTCCTCAATATCATCCAGTAGTTCCATTAGGAGCGGTTGTTGTCTCAGGTACCTATGGATCCTCAGCATTGTCCCTCTATTGATTTCTTCCAACCGTTTCTCTATATTTTGCCTTATGACCTTGAGCGTTCCATCACAGAATTTCTGTACTTCAGTCTTCAACATCAACCTAGTCTTCTTGGCGATCGGGTTGTGGTAGGCGATGCCAAGGACCGAGCTGAGGTGCACGTGATTGTTGGAAGCGCTTCGATCTCAGGTCCCTTGTTGAGTAGTGCGGTCACGTTGACCTTCTTCAAATTGCTCTCCCAGAGCCATCTGAAGGTCATGCGCTGCGAAGTACTTGACTTCGCGCATCATGTACCGATAGAGTCCCTCGAGGCCTTATTTCTTGATGAAGCCTTGAGGACCTTTGTATATCTCCACATATAGCTGGTAGAGGTTGTACATCTTCTCGGCATGGAGACACGGTAGGTCGCTCTCGCTCAATTCCTCTCGAGCCATGTCTACCCGCTCAATGGCGTAGTACGGTGTTGGATGTCCTCCTTTGGCATAAAATATGCTGAGGAGCTGACAGATGGGAGATAGGCTCTTATAATGACTCTTGGCTTGTGCTTTAGTCATCCCCAATCTCATGTCAGGTCCAAGGTTGGTCAGCATCCACAGATGTGTCATTCTTTTCTGCTGATCCCAGTGGGAGATCCCTCTTAGCTCAAACTCGTTTGGCTTCTTGACCTTGTCCGGTGACCTCTAGATGTGCTCTCTAATTTCTTCAAGGAAGGGAATTTCTACTCTGATGTTCTCCCAGGGCGCGTCGATTCGGACGGTTCCTGGCATCTGTCTAGTGGGGGAAACCTCCCGTTGCACAATCAGCTCTGGGAGCCTTGGGGAGCTCTTGGTCATGATCTTCACCTTCCTGAAGCTCTTCGTCTTCTATAAGCACCAGGTCTACCGAAGCTTGTTGTAAGAATTGACGAATGTCCTGAAGCCTTTGTCTTTGATGCTCATCGAGAGTGGAATGGGTCATCCACTGTCCTTTGAAGATGTACTTGTCGAGGAATTCAAGTGGGTTGACGACATGTCCTGATGGTCCCGATTGGTCTTGAGTAGCTGAGGGAGTAGCTTGAGTTTGAGCCAGGGCCACGAGCATGGCGGCACTTGCTTCTTCTTCCGGAAGCAAAGGGCTTGTGAGGTTCATTGGTGTGGGCGTAGGCGTCCTTAACGAAAAGGTTGGTAGGTCGATTTGGGTTAGAGTGGTGGTGCGCTGCGTGGTATGGGTTGTTTGGGTAGTTTGGGTGGTGGTTTTGGTTTGGCCTGCTCCAGCGCCTGTCTGTGTTGCACACGAACCTTGTGCTTGGCCTTCGCCATGGCAACTCGTTGATGTCCTAGGCTTTTTCTCCCCCTCATGAGGATCCTGATCATTTGGATCGTCATGTCGACGTCGTGTGCGGGAGCTTTGGCTCAGACTGAGTAGGTGGCTCAGGATGATCCGCCAGACGCTTGTAAAGGGATTCCTCATGAGGCGTTCTGGTGGGAAGGTCGATGAGGCGGGCAAGTAGGATATCATGGAGCTGGGTAATGGGAATGGTATATGGGTTGACGAGGATAGAGGAGTCTGCAAGTGGGTCGGTGGGAGTGGGTTGTGGGGTTGGGTTAGTTGGTGCTGAAGGGTCCTCGGAGACGAGTGTTTTCACAGTGTCACGCCGGGACGTCTCGATGGCGGCATGCACTCTCTCCATTATTTTGTCTTCTAAGGATCTGATGGCTGCAGAGAGAGCTGTCTCGAATTATTCTTCAGTCACGAACTGGACGGATGCCTCCGTCGAAGATGGACCAGGTCGACTGATGTCGTCTGTTATCAACCCTTGAGTAGACACCGGCTCCTCAGGTTGGCTCACAGTCACTTGAGGTTGTGACTGTTCGAGACTTCCACCCAATCCTTGAGTCGAATCTTGAAGATTCTCCTCTACGAGTGTTTCGGTAGGCTTGGATTGAACCTAAGAACCCGACACCGGTAAGTTGTGTTGCGGCTCAACATTGAGCGATGGAAGGTCCTCAGAACTTGAAGGAATGGTCGGCGCGATGTCTGATGTGGTGGTGACGGTGGTGAAGGGGGACTCTAGTTGTATGCTTAGTCGTCTGGGAGTCCTTCTTATTAGTCTGATCTCCTAATCGGACTCTGTATCGGATGAGGTGGCTGTGTGAGGAGAAGGTTCACGCTCAACGTCCTCACGAGCCTATTCCGTCGCCTGTGGAAGTGAGCTTTGCCCTGCTTCAGCCTCGGGCTGTGCTTCTTGTTGAAGAACCTCCTCAATTGGCTCTTCGAGCACGCCAACTTGGACGGGCACTTCCACTTGGAGTGATTCTACTGGAGCTTCTTGTTCCAACTCTTCTGCCACAACGTCAATCATCGTGGCATCTTCATCAGGTACTTGCACGTCCTGAGTTGGAGGATCTTGCTCTAGCTCTTGGGCCACTGCATCGATCATCGTGTCCTCAGGGCTTGAGTTTTGTTGTTGTTGAGGGCTGACTTCGAAATCTGTCGGGGGCCCCCTGATCATCTGTTCCATCAGATGATTCTCCCGGCAGTATATCTTGTAGGCGTCTCCCGCTGGGTCGGCGAGACGTAGCAGCACAAACGGGATCGGCATTGACGGCTGGTCGAAGTTAGTGAGCTTGGGGTGATGGAAGAACTTGAGCCACGGTGGTTGGTAATTTCCTCTGAGGTAGACGAGGGATATTTTGCTCGTGCAGCTCCATGTGTTGTCTAATGATTGCGGAGAACCACCGAGCATACTGCACATTCTCCGAGCATTTGTTCTCTTTCTGTCTGATCTGCTCGGCTAGATCATTCCATATTAGTTAAGCAAATTCGTAATTCCGTGAGAAGGCGATTCCGTGGAAGATACGGAGAATGTTGCCGTTGCCTTTGTCGAACCTTGCCTGCTTGGGCGACAAACACTTATTGATTATGCCAAAAAGCGTCTTCCACGGGTGTGGGATTTTGTTGCTCTCAACTTGAGCTAATTTGGTCAGAGGAGGACTGTATCCCATTTGAAGGAAGTTGTGCACAAGCTCCACATCAGTCGGAAGGGGGTCGTAGTTTGGGCTGTAAGGGAGGTCGAGGACAAGTCCAAGGTCGTGTTTGTTCATGATGATGTGCCTTGTCCATATCACAGTGGTGAAGTTGTACGCCCGTTCAATGACGTGGCTCTTGATCATCCCCCAAAACTGTTAGAGATATACCATTAGCACCGATGCTGTCACCGTTAAAGCGTGCCACAGGGGATGCCCTTGTAGGATTGACACCATAATCTCGTCCGGACACCTGAAGGTGGTTAGATCGACTTGGAAGTTGGTGTCGTGAACGTTGAGGTACAAGCCTTCTCGTAAATGTGATTGTAAGTAGGATAAGGATCCATCTGAAAATCAATTAAGAAAAGCAAGTCATTAGTTCAATAATTGAAATTGAGTCGAAATTAGTTTGAAGAATATATAAATCGGCACATGGATATGTGAAGGTGAATGTTGAAGACACAACAAAATTTCGACATATGTATATAAGTCATATGGAAGTTCGGTCGAAAATTTTACTAAGTGTTTGTTCCCATTGTTCACCCTATGAAGTTTATCGCACGCAAAATTGAAGTTTCCATCTAGATTTCCTAAGTGTTGATTGCCAATTAAAACTATTTTTGCGATCGAAAAATTTCATTCGCTATTGATAGCTACAGTGAAAAAGACTTAGAAAATTTTCTAAGTATTTGAACTTTATATACGGTACTGTAGCCGAGAAATTTTACGATCGAGAAAAATTTCTATGTAAATTTACGATCGAGAAATTAGATTTCTGGGTAAATTTTCGATCGAGAAATTTTTCGCGCGTGAATAAAATTTTTTGCTGTGAGAATTGTCCAGCGAGAAAGTAGTCGATTTTAAAATGACATTTTCGCTGCGAGTTTTTACGATCGAGAAAATTGTCAATGAGAAGTTAAGTCAAACATCGAGAAAATTTTCGATCGATCAAAATTGTCGCTGCGTGCTTTTACGATCGAGAAATTGATGAAAAATTAATTTTATCGCCGCTAAAATTTTCGATCGAAAACAAAATAAAAATCGAAATTACTGTTTTCCATAGGAAGTTTTGCTCTCGTAAAAAGACTTGTATCTCTTATATCTATTTCACTAAATAATTTTTCGCTCGCAAAAAATCAGGATTAGATTTCTCGATGGTAAGTGATTTTGCGATCTACGAAATCTATCTTAGCGACCAAGTCAAAATTTTGCGATCGAGAATCTTTTACGATGCAAACGGTATCTTAATCAAATAGAAATTCGACTGACATTGTTTGCGATCGAGAAAGTTTTTCGACGGCTTCAAACATTCAAACAATACCCAGTTTTGGATTCATCTTTCGCTCTAAAACGCGGAAAATCAACAATCGATACCATCATAGTGACTGTAAACGCAAAGAATTATCTAAACTCGCGAATCTAAACCTATCTTAAGCATAGATACAGGTCTAGATTGCTCCAAAAGTTAAGAACAGAGAATTCTAACTTAAAACTGGCGAAAAATTGCAGAAATGGAGATATTTAGTAACATCCATCTAACGCAAACACCTAATGAAGGTCGAATCTACCTTTGAAAGATGAAAATGTTCTAGTTTTAAAGTTGTTGAGTGAAGATATGAATTTCGTCTTTCGTCTGAGTTTTTTGCTCGACAATTTTTTTTTCGACTGTTGAATTTTTGCGATAGAGGGTTACGCGTGTTTTTAGGCATTTTCGACTGCAAAAAAGTTACTTTTCTAGTTGGGCTGATTGGACATTTTCGAGACTTAGCAAAATTTAAGCCCAATGCAGTTTATGATCGAGAAACTTATGATCGAGAATTTCATTTGGTTCCTGTTTAATTTTTGCTCGACAAAGTGGAAGCAAAAATTGCCATTTGGTCCCAAATTAATTTTCGCTCGAGAAACTCTGATCGAAAATTACTTAATTTGCTCACATTTCTCGATAGTAAGTTTTCTATGATTTCAGATTGACCCTAAGTTCAAGTAAAGGGCACATAATTGCTCCCCCGATTTATGAAAATAAATGCAATTAACTCCCTGTAATTTAGGTTGGTGACGTATGGCTCCATCTTCAAATTTTGTAAATCTGCGAGACTTAGAGCAGTGATGTCGAAAAAGTTAGAGTTAATTTGGAAACAATTGTACTAGTTTGACTTCCCCTGTCTTTGGAAATCAATTCCGTAAGCTCCAAGTCGCGACGATTCATAAAGCCCTAAGGCATAAATTTTGTAAATGCTCCCCCCATATGGTGCACCTCTATTGATTTATCAATCAATTATATAAATCAATCTAAGTAACAATTATTAAGATCATGCGACTTATCACGATTAGACTAGATACATGGTTCCCTAAATATGTAATCTATATTTTTGCACGAGGGTATGAGCATGAACAGCATATCGCTTTTGATCAATTCCGTATAGATACAAATTAATATTGCATATCAAAATGTGCGCTTTGAAAATATTTTTATATGTATTATTTTTTGTTTTATTATATGTGTATATGTTAATTTTATTAATATTATGGGGTCAGATTATTTTGCTTCGATCATCACGCCTAAAAATTTCACAAGACACTTGAAAGATTTTATGCCGTCAAGTCTCGTCAACAAACTAAAGTCTTAGGTTCAAAGTAGGGTCCATTTCGACAACTCACTAGGTTCGCTCTAGCACTCATTTTTTTTTTACTAGGGATTTTTATATTTGTATAACTCAAGTCAACACAAGTCATATTAAGTCAATTTACCTGTGATCGAGGCGCTTTTAATCATTTCACCGAGCGAGAGATCGTCGTTTTGGAATTAAAGGAACTTTGAACCGGCTTCTTCAAATTGTGCATTCGATCTATGTTGAGCTATACAGACCTGCCCATATCGTTGTCGGGTCATGCCCTGTTGACAGCGGCACACATTCTGAATAGATATCCTACAAAGTCTATTACGTAATCCGTATCAGATAAGGACAGGACGAAGACCGAGTTTGAATCACATTGGATTTTTGGGTTGCCCCGCATTCGTTAAAAAGCTCAAGACAGATAAACTGGAATCGAAGGCCGTGAAAGGACATTTTTTCGGGTATCCTGAGGATTACATGGGATACCATTTTTACTTTCACGACGATAAGAAAATCATTGTAGCCCTTCAGGCCCACTTTCTCGAAGAACAGTTCGCTCGAAAAGGTGGAGCGGGTCGCAAAGTAACTCTTAGAGAGTCGTCAGAAGCGCTTTCACAGACTCCAATATCAGATGGCACCGTAGAGCAGTCCGAGATTCAACGTGAGTTGCGCAGGTCGGGTAGAGTATCTCGCCAGCCTGAGAGATACGGGATGGTCCACATCAAGCACGAGGTTGCTGCGATGGAAGGGAACGTCGGAGACGATCCCACTACCTATGAGCAGGCAATCAGGGATAAAGATTCGGTGAAATGGCATATTGCTATGCAAGCCGAAATGGATTCTGTGCACGAAAACCAAGTCCGGACTCTAGTAGACCTCCCTGATGGTTTTAGACCCATTGGGTGTAAATGGATCTACAAGAGAAAGATTGGATCTGAAGGATTGGTTGACACATACAAAGCTAAGCTTGTGGCGAAAGGGTACAGTCAAAAAGAGAGCATTGACTATGAGGAGACCTTTTCGCCTGTCCCTATGATGAAGTCCGTTCGAACATTGCTTCCGATAGCTGCGCACTATGACCATAAGATCTGGCAGATGGATGTGAAAACTACGTTCCTAAATGGATACCTCATGGAGAAATATATATGGAGCAGCCCAAGGGTTTTACATCGCAAGGAGGTGCTCATAAGGTGTGCAAATTGAACAAGTCCATTCGTGGACTCAAACAAGCCTCCAGAAGTTGGAATCTTCGGTTCGATGAAGTGGTCAAGGGCCACGGATTCTTGAAGAACGAAGACGAACCTTGCGTCTACAAGAAAAGTAGTGGGAGCAAAATATATTTCCTCATATTGTACGTGGACGACATCCTTTTGATAGGAAATGATATTAGAATGCTCTCCATGGTGAAAGCGTGGCTTTCGATCGTATTCTCCATGAAAGACTTGGGAGAATCTACCTACATCTTGGTATTCGGATTACCGGGGTGGGCTAAAAGTATTGGGGAGGGGTGGGCTAAAAGTAAATTACCGGGGGGTCAAAAGGTAAATTACCGAGTGTCAAACTGTAACTAAAAACATCACAAAGAATCGTATGTTAGGACTCTCCCAGGCCCTTTACATAGAGAAGGTCCTGAAGCGAGATAATATGGACAACTCTAAGAAAGTGTTCCTGCGTATGGGACATGGGATTCACCTTTCCAAGGCTATGAGACCTCAAAGTGAGTTGGTGCGGAAAGAGATGAATGGAATCCACTTTGCATCCACAGTGGGTAGCTTGATGTACGCGATGCTCTGCACGCGACCTGACTTGGCGTATGCTGTAGCGTAGTCAGTCGGTTTCAGGCTGATCCTGGTAAGGAGCATTGGACAGCAGTCAAGACTATCCTCAAGTACCTCAGACGGACTAAGGATATAATGCTGGTCTATGGTAATCGAGAATTGGAAGTGGAAGGGTATATGAATTCGGATTTCCAGTCTGATGTGAACGACCGAAAATCCACTTCAGGATTCGTCTTTATGCTCACGGTGGAGCACTGTGTTGGAAAAGTTCCGAACAGAGCACTACTGCATATTCCACCTGCGAAGAAGAGTATATAGCAGCCTTAGAGGCAGCTAAGGAAGCTGTTTGGATGAGAAAGTTCTTGGAAGAACTTGGTGTCATTTCTGTAGCAGATAGACCATTGTCATTGTGGTGTGAGAATATTGGCGCTATTGCTCAGGCGAAAGAACCAAGATCTCACAGCAGGTCCAAACATATAGAAAGAAAGTACCACGTGTTACGTGGATTCGTTGAGAATGGCTACATAACCGTGCAGAAGATTGCGACAGCGAAAAACGTGGCCGACCCATTCACCAAGCCTCTATCACAGGTAGTGCTGGCTAGACATCTCGAAAAGATGGCTATTAGATACTGCAGCGCATGGCATTGAGTGCAAGTGGGAGATTGTTAGGAATATGCCCTCGAACACTATACGAGGATTAGATTGTATAGTGTATTATTTATCATTCGACCTTTTGTGTAATAAGATATTTTCGTGTGTTTAATGAAAGGCGTTGTTCGTTTACTGTATATAAGAGTTCTTTACTTAGCATCCGATAAAGCAATAAATGAGCAAATCCAAATGTGCGAGTTGAGTCACTGTTCTCGATGGGTATGAGAGAGGAAGGCACCAGTGGACTCTTAACCTCGAACATTTAAAGTCCGTAAGCCTGAGGTTCCAGTTGGGTGCTGGATAACCGATCACTGCTTATTTTTCGATGACCTATCGTGTGCCATATCCCACTTGGAAGCGGAGGTCATGACTTGTGATACGAATCGAATCAAGGGATTGACTCGTTTCATGGACACTGACTCACGGGTCGTACGGTTGAACATGGCTTATTACTCAAGGAGTGTCAATGACCGACGACAACACTATAGTAGTCTACGTGAACCTTAGACCGAAAAGGGCTTTGACGGAGTTGACTTTGAAGTCTCGACTGTCACTGGTTTCCCTCGACCCAATTTGCTGTTGCATGGGTCAACGGGCCACATGCGGTCTTGATGACGATTTGTGATTGCGGGGCTTAGACCGCCGAGTACGGATTCACAATCCCGCGGTCTTGATGACGATTTCCTAATTTGCCTCGTCTTTGTTTTATCATAGAATCGAGTTTAGTGAGTTTGACATAGACCGTGGCTCTCACTCGATTGGGACATAGCTGAGGAGTTTATACATCTTATCTTATATATAAATAGAAATGTAGTCTTCGTATGAAGGTGACACGTGTCCACTAAAGTTTTTAATAAAAATATTCTTTTAATATAACAAATAACTCACGTTCCTAAATCGCATCAGTTACCACTAAAAAAACCAACCATCGTGAGAAAATGAGGAAGAGATCACTACGAAGAATCTCAAAATCGCTTACGATCGCCTTCATCACATCGCCGCCGTATCAAGAACCGCCAAATAAGGCTTCGTCTAATTCTCCGGACGTATCATTCATCTTCAATCTCGACGGCATCTCGCGACACCAAACGCAAGGAAGAAAGAGAATCGCGAGTTGGTATCGTGAATAATACTCCATCTCCGCTTACTTTGATTCGTTGAAGCATACGATCGGCATATCGCAATCGAAAATCTGTATGATGTTGAGTTTTCATAAAGTCCAGGTACTCGGATTTCCACTTGGTTACTTTAAGGCTTCTTCTCTATCGTTATATTGGTCTACTTGGTGGTATTGATATTATCGAAGTAATTTTGCTGGACACGAGAGGCGCAGTATTATTGCTTTTTATGTGTAGAATACATTACACAAATCTAAAAAATATTAAAACATTTTCATCCATTAACCACTTTTGGTTCTCCACATCTTTATAAATTATTGTGTCAATCGGATTTGGTCACGGTGCGATCTGATTGGATGATCAGGTTTGCGATCTTACTCTATTTGTTGTTTGTCTTAAATATTATGGTTCCTGAGGATTTTCATTATGGTTTGGCCTTTGGGGCAAGTATGTGGTGTGAGTGGTGGTGTTGGGCGGCGACGGTGATAGTGAATGGCTGTGATGGGCGGCAGACCGACCGAGTAGGCGCGGGTTGCTTGGCTTCGGAGGGTGTTTAGGGAGAAATATGAGAGGACGCTGGGAGACCTGCAGGACGGCTGCGAGAAGCTGTGAACGGGTTCAAGGGAGGCGAGCGGCGGCGATGTCAGATATGATAGCGCAAGGTTGGTTGTTTGGGATGGTGCAAGGGATGGCTTCTAGATTCCGGTTTCTTTCTTTTTTTTAGAATAAAAACAATCACTATCTGAGGCAACTGTCCCGTGGAAAAATGGCGTCGGATTACCGGTCGCAAAGTTTCGTCGCAATTGTTTTTCATTTTTGCGTTGAAGGTGTTAGCGACGGAAGCTTCCGCCGTCGTCGTTAATTGACTATTTTCCAGTGACGAGTAAATGGATGCATTGATGTCGTGGACTTAATCGCATAGCAATTTCTGAGCTTTGTCAATATTTATGTGAGTTTCTCCTTTTTTCTTGATTAGGTTGTATTTTCTGTCTGATGTCTATATGTTGTCGGGATTGTTTGAGATTTATTTTGGTATTCGCCTAATCGCACGCGAGACGGATTTGTTTTCAGAAAGATGAGTTTAATTAGCTCCTTGTGATGGTAGCGAATGCACGTTATCTGGAAGGTATCGCGTAGATGTAATACAGATGAATTTCATGTTTTCTCAGTAAATTAGTAAGGGTACTGTTTGATCAATTTCTGCTTGGCAACTGTCTTTGGCATTTTTTGAGCTTTCATTCTCATATAAACTCTAATTCTGCTTCCACGTACCAGATCGTTGTATTGTACTGACAAATTGTTCTATTCCTAGGCTTGGAGGCTTCTATTATGAAATAGATGTATCCCATACAGTTTTTGGCGGGGAATCTGGGTATATCATTTTCGAACTTCAATGGTAATATTTTACATGTCATGAACGCGGGTCTATCAATTGGGTATTATTGTTATGTTTGAGTAAAGGTCGATATATTCTAGGCCTCATTTGTGTCCAGGTTGGCATGCAACATTTGAGTTGCTTTCTCTGATGTAAATTCTCGAAAGTATCCCTGATTAATCTGTTTATTATCCTTTGTGTAGCTGGAAAGGTTTGTATAATGTTTTGGTTGGAACATTAACAATTGCAATTCAGATTTTCTTTATAACCTTTCAGATTACTGTTGAACTGCTGTAAAGAAAAAACGTGGATTGTAGTTCGAACTTCTTGGTCATATAGGTATTTCTTCCCTCATGATTTTTCCTTTGAATCTGCTCAGAAATGTCTTTTTCAAGCAACAAATCCATATGTTGCTCATCTTTATAGGCTTACAATATTGTATCACCTGGCTTCCTGTGTCCGTAGACTTAAAGTTTCTTTTATATTTTCAATTTCTAAATTCTTAATAGCTGTGGATTATGTTTCCCCATTACTTACCAGGTAACTAACAGTTGAGGCTGTAATAGAAGCCATGGATGGTAAATTGAAACTCGAGATACGAGTTTCTTTGAGGGACACGTGTGTTGTGATGATGAGGTTCTTGGTGTGATTCCCCGTGGACCGTGGTAATGTTTACGAAGTTATCCGTGTTTAATCTCTGTTGCTAAGCCTAATCAAGTATCATCATCTCATTGGGTTGCCCAATATTTGAGTTTTTTTAAAAAAATTTCAAACTTTATGTTGTGTATTTGGATGCCGCAATATGTTTGAGTTAAGATAAATATTGACTTACTATACTCTGCGTTTGTGTGTTTGTGCAGCTTAGCCATGACCTCGGAATATATAGGTTCTTCATATGAGATGAGAAAGCATCTTAGAACTGTGTATTAGGAATAAGGAAGGGGGGTGTTTCCTTCTTTTTCTGCTAATAACTCGGAAAGCATTTTACGAGTCCAAGATTGTAATATATACCAGGAAGAATTAGGATGGTAAAATTCAATTTATTTAAAGTATATCTTATATTTTAGTTTGTTCCACAAATTTCACGACTCAAACATAAAATAAGCCATATTGATGAAGAAAGAAATCTAAGCCATATTAAGTATTGTCTTCCTTATACCATAAAATAAGCCATATTAATTGCAAATGTCCCCCTCCTTTGACTTCATTGATCTTATCCACTACTGTATCTTCCTTTTATACCATTCATAAGAGTGAAGATACTTTCAAATTATTTTTACTCTCATGGCATATCACTTTTCCTGAACAAATTCTTTCCTTACAGATAATTAAGTTATATTATTAACTTATATTAGTTATCAATATTTAAAACCGGTGCGGTGCACGAGCAAATATTAGCAAATAACAATATGTATGACACGATTTTATATAGATATTAAGTGATTAGAATTGATCTATAATTAATGATAATTTTAATATGTTAATTAAGCAATTTTTCAAAAAAAAAATTGATTTTCAAATAATAAATAAATCGAAAGCTCTTATATACCTTCATAGAGTCTTCACTATGTACAAAAAGAAACATAATAAATAACTTAATAAGTTATTAATATTTTAATAAAATAGTTTAATAAGAATTTTTACATACATTATTTAAATAGTTTGATAAAAATATATTTTATAACCCGTGCATTGCACGGGCAAAAAACTAGTAATACTATAATCTATAGTGAGGTTCTAGAATGAAGACTGGGTCGGAATTCGCACTCGAATCAGGTTACAGTCTGATACTGCGGGATTGGCTAGGTAACTACCGGACTCTTGGATCCCTCCCTTGTCGGTTGAGTCGAACCTAGAGAGTCGGGATTAAAAAGGATCACCAACGTGTACTGATAAGGAGATAAGTGTTTTGGGCCTTAACAGGCCTTGGGCCGTTGTGCCGCGCCTTAGTGGGCCTAGGGCCGATCAATGGACCGAAGTCGTCGTGTGAAACTAACTTTAAGATGGACTTGGCCAAGTGCTTAAAAGGCTTGAGGGTAAAATTGGAATTTAACCCTAAACTGATTTTAGAATTATCCTTGGGAAGTGTAATTTCGAAACTAAATATAAATATGAAAATAATATATTTGGAATAGTTTTTATTTTAAGTTGAAATTTTGAAATTAATCTGGGATTATGTTTCGAATTTTATATCGTATTTAAAGATACTTAGTTTGACTTGGTATTTAAGTTGGTTTTTTCGAATAGCAAGTTTCCTTAAGTTAAAGTTAGGAATTCAAAAGAGAGTAAAATATGGCAAAAGAATCTCTCCATTTAAGGAGTAAAATTCGAAAATCATATCTTTGTGATATTCTTGGGATTTTTTATTCTAGCTTAGTATAAATACGGCTGCCCTATTTCATGTTTTGGGTGAGAAATTTCGTGCTACATATGAGAGAAATTTTCTCCATCACAAGGCACCAAAAACACACCAAACGCACACACTTTCTCCCACGGGACGGCTCGGTTCTCTCTAGGCATCTTTAGAGCTGATTGCGTGGTACACGGCATCGCGATTTAGTGTCATCCACCACCATCGACGAAGTCTTGAAAAAAGGATGAGAAGCTGCCACTCGCTTCAACTGGTAATTTTCTACGGGTTTGACCGGCCTATTACGTGTCTATGTAGTACTATTCTGATCCGAGCTACGAGGGCAATCGGGGAATCCGGAAAATTTGGTCCGCGCCATACCCGGGGATGTGGCACTCTGGGAGACACCAGGTAACCCAACAATGGTATCAGAGCGGGCACTCGTGATCGGAACCGTAACATGTTTGAATTCAAAAAAGCACGTGGGAGACGATCGAAACCCGATGCGATTCGATCGTTGTTGGGCTGCCTGATGCGTCGTTTGCCAACTCGGCCACCAACTTGTGCGGTACGGATCAACGAGGAACCACGGATCGGATCGTGACCCGTGTGGTGGAGGGACTCGGGCAGCCGCACGTTGTGCATAGGATGCAAGCACTGTGACAGCGCTGCTGCTGCGGGGTCGGGCTGCTTCGAGCAGGGCCGATCCACCTCGAACCATGGGCCTCACACCGACAATTGTGGCTACGGCACCGACCCAGGGGAGCGCAGCCGCAAGGAGCTGAGCTAGTGCGCGCGGCGCGCTGCGCGCATTCTGCCGCAACTACACCGGCTCGACCGGAAAGCTACGGCGGCAATTTTCCCCAGCGATGCGGCGACACAGGCGCGGAAGGTAGAGACGCCATAGTCAGCAGCCGCAGTGCTGAACATGTACGTGTGGCACGTGGTACACGGCGTGTCGTCACTGGAGGCGTGGTTGTTCCGGCTCCGAACGGGGCTCCCCGCCGGCGGCCTTCTCAGTCGTGGATCTCCGGCATGTTTTGACGGCTGAGCGATTTGAGTTGCCGTAGCTGCGTTAGGACTTCTCTTTCAAAGCCTTAACGGGCCTTTTAATGGGCTTGGCCAGTTTGAGGCCCAATTTTTGTTTTTTTTTTGTTATGAATGTGATTTAAGGTGCACTTGCGGGTGTGGAATTTGTTTTACAGGTCATTTGTTAAGGGTTACGTCCCCTCGGGTTTTATTTGTTTTATACGGGTTGTTTGGGACTTATGATCCCCCTATATTGTAATTTATCGTTTTATTAGATTAGCATAAATACGAATATGAGGGTCTGTGCAATTTGAGCATAAGTTGATAGGTCACACTTGGCAATTATACTCAATAAGCAGGGTTAGCCGTGAGGGTCAACGACAGAGACAATGATAGTTGAAACTCATATTGGATAAGTTCACATTAGGCGTGACTTCGATAAGATTAGATAAGGCAAATATTGCATTAAAGGCTGAGGCAAGTCTAGTCGAGTCGGGGACATCAACTCCGTTATGAAACTATTGCCCAAAGCTAGCAGTCTCAGGTAAAGAACTTTACGTTTTAGAAACTAATTGTTATATGACGGTAAATTCCGCTTCGTGGATCTTAGACTCGAGAGCTAGTGCTCACATATGTGTTTCGAACCAGGGTCTGAAACGTAATAGGAAGCTGGCGGACCGAGAGATCATGATCACCAAAAGAAGCGGACATAATGTACGACCCACATTGGATCAAGAACTCTCATTTTATCCACTAGACATAGTTTACTGTTAGGTCCTATTTTATCAACTCCTATGATCCTAGACTTGAATCCTTAGTTAATCGATTAGAATCATACGAAATCTAAGCTCGATCGAAAAACTCGTTTGAAACCTCGAGGGAGAATTTGCTTAGTGAGATGAAGATTCTGCCGTTTTTCTCTCTAGAAATTGAATGGCAAGCCTTTCGGATCAATCTCTAAAATCTTCTGTTAAGCACCATGTGTACAAATGTATTTATACTAAACAAACTTGATATAAATAACAAACAAGTCCTAAACTAAGGAAAAATACAATAAGAGCCCCTAATTATAAGGACAACTAATAAAATCAAAGCACAACTAAGAACTAATATTCTATTCTCCCCCTTTCTGCTTGATTGCTCCTCCGCGCCATATGTCCTCGTCGGGCATAGTACGACCCGCGCAAGCCCAGTGCATACTCGAAGTTCCAAAGCATATTCCTCAGCTCCAGTCGCTCCTCGATGTCATCAAGTAGTTCCATCAGAAGCGGTTGTTCTCTCACGAACATATGAAGCTTCAGCATCGTCTCTCTATTGATCTCTTCCAACCTTTTCTCTATGTTCTGCCTGATGCTTGAGCGTCCCATCACAAAACTTATGTACTTCAGTCTTCAACATCAACCTAGTCTTCTCAGCAATCGGATTGTGGTAGGTGATGCCTAAGACTGAGCTGATGTGCACGTGATTTTGGGAAGCCCTTCGATCTCAGGTCCTTTGTTGAGCGGAGCGGTCATGTTCACCTTCTTCATGTTGCTCTCCAGAGCCATCTGAAGGTCGTGAGCGGCAAAGTACTTGACTTGGCGCACCATGAACCGGTAGAGCCCCTCGAGTCCTTCTTTCTTGATGAAGCCTTGAGGACCCTTGTACTTCTCTACATATAGTTGGTAGAGACGGTACACATCCTTGACAGGGTGGTACGGCAGGTCGCTCTTGCTTAGTTCTTCTCGAGTTCCGACTACTCGCTCGATGACGTAGTAGGGTGTTGTAAGACCTTCTTTAGCACAGAAGACACTTAGAAGCTGGCATATTGGGGATAGACTCTTATAATGACTCTTAGATTGTCCTTTGGTCATCCCCAGCCTCACATCTGGTCCAATGTGGGTTAGCATCCAGAGATAACTCATTCTCTTTTGTTGTTCCTAGTTAGAAATCCCTCTGAGCTCGAACTCGTTCACCTTCTTAACTTTGTTCGGTGACCTCCATATGTGTTCTTCAATTTTTTCAATGAAGGAATTTCAATTCTGATATGTTCTCGAACGGTCCCTTGCTTTTGTCTTGTAGGGGAAACCGCTCGTTGCGCAATAAACACTAGAAGCCCTTGGGGAATCTATTCATGGTCTTCACCTTCCTGAAGTTTTTCGTCTTCTATCAGGACTAGGTCCATTGAAGCTGCTTGGAGGAAATGTCGAACGTCCTTGAGTCGTTGCTCTTAATATCATCGGGCATGGTATGGGTCATCCACTATCCTTCGAATATGTATCTATCGAGGAACTCGTGTGGGTTAACACCATGTCCAGATGGTCCCGATTGATCTGGAGCTGTCGAGGGAGTTGGTTGAGTCTGCGCCAGGGCCACGAGCATTGTGGCACTTGCTTCTTCTTCCAGAAGCAAGGGGCTTGTGAAGGTCTGTGGTCGTGTGGACGGAGGCGTTCTTATGTTGAAGGTTGATGGGTCTATTTGGATTAGAGTATGGGTGGTGCGGTGCATGGTGGTGATTGTTTGGTAGTAGGTTGTGAGGTTTCAACGGCTCCAGTCCTTGTCTGCACCGAGCCTGATCCTTGGCCTGGTTCTTGACCACTAGAAGAAGTCCTTGGCCTCTTCTCCCCATCATGAGGATCCTGATCGTTAGGGTCGTCATGTCGTCGTCTGGAGTGGGAGCTTTGGCCTCGACATGTGGGTCAGGATGGTCCACCAGTTGCCTATAGAGTAATTCTTCCTAAGGCGACCGGATGGTAAGGCCTATGAGGCGGGCGAGGAGTATGTCGTGGAGCTCGGAGATTGGGATTGTGTATTGGTTGATTAGGATCAATGAGTTGATGAGAGGGTCGGTGGTTTTGGATTGTGGGGGTGTGAGGTTGGCTTGTGACGAAGTAGCCTCTGAGACGGGCGCTTTCCCTGTATCACGGCGGGACGTCTCAATGGCGGTGAGTACTCTCTCCATTATCTTTTCTTCGAGGGATCGAACGGCTTCGGAGAGAGCGGCTTCGAAACGTGCTTCTGTCACAAGGGGTTCTGATGCCTCTGTCGTAGATGGACCAGGTCGACAGATGTCGCCATTGAATCTATGAGACTCGCATCTATGGATGTGGTGACATGCTCAGATTGAACCTGTGCATCAGATATTACTATGTCGAGCTACGACTCACGATTGAGCGAAGAAGGGTCCGCATCCCTTGGAGTGATAGCTTGCGTCGTGTCTGACGTAGTGGTGACAGTTTTGAAGGTGGACTCGAAGGGGATGCTCAGTCGCCTTGGAGTCCGTCTTATCAATCTTATTTCCTCGTCTGACTCGGTGTCGGATGGGGTAGCCATGTGAGGGGATGATCCGTGTGCAATATCCACACGGGCTTGTTCTGTCACAGTGCTGGGTTGAATCGTTGAGATCAGAGCCTCGGTTTCTGGCGTTGTAGCCAGTGGTGGTGAGTTGTGCCCTGTTTCTGCTTCAGGCTGTGTTGACTATTGCAGGATATCCTCAATAGATCCTTGGAACACGCCATCAATTATGGGTACTTCAGCACCGAGTGATTGTTGTGGAGCCTCGAGTTCCAACTTTAGAGCCACTTCATCAATCAACATGACATCATTGTTTGGTAGTTGATTTCTTGAGTTGGGGGCTCCTGTTCAAGCTCCTGGGCCACTTGATCGATCAACTCGTCCTCAGGGCTAGGTTGGTGCTGTTGTTGTTGGGGAGGGCTCACATGAAAATCTGTCCGGGGGCCCTCTAATCATCTGCTCTGTGATATGATTCTCCCGGCAGTACAACTTATAGACGTCTCTCGAGGGATCGGGTAGCAGCTCGAACGGGATCGGCATCGATGGCTGATCCAAATTTGTGAGCCTGGGATTGTGGAAGAACTTGAGTCGTGGGGGTTGGTAGTTCGCTCCAAGAGGTAGACGCGGGTTATTCTCGTGCATCTCCATGAGTTGTCTGATGATGACGTTGAACCACCGGGCATACGGACATTTCTCGACCTCTTGTTCTCTTTCTGTCCGATCTGCTATGCTAGATCGTTCCAGATCAGTTGAACGAAATTGTAATTCCGTGAGAATGCTATGCCATGGAAATACAGAGAATGTTGTCGTTGCCTTTGTTGAACCCAGCGTGCTTTGGCGATAGACACTTGTTGATTCCAAACAGTGTCTTCCATGGATGCGGGATTCCGTTGCTCTGGACTTGAGCAAGTTTGGTGAGCGGTGGACGGCATCCCATGTGTAGAAAGTCACGCACCATCTCTGCATCTATAGGCAGAGGGTCATAGTTGGGGCTGAAGGGTAAGTCTAGGACAAGACCGAAATCATCCTTGATGAAGCTTATATGTCTCGTCCCGAGGACCGTAGTGAATCGATATGATCCGTCAACTACTAGACTATTGATTCTTCCCCAGAATTGCTGTAAGTAGACCATTGGCACGGATGGCCTTGCAATATGGAAACAATGATCTCGTCCGAACACCTAAAGGTAGTCATGTCGGGTTGGAAGTTGGTGTCTTGAACCTTGAGGTCTAGGTTCTTCTCGTAAATGTGGTTGTAGGTTGGATAATGATCCATCTAAAAATCAATTTGAAAACCAAAACATTAGTTCAAGAATTTTAATATTCAGTCAAAGTTAATTCATCAAACCATAAGAGTCTATCATGGCATGGCATGATTGGTGAATGTATAATTCGGCACATAGGTATACAAAGGCGAACCCATTTAATTGACATTTAGAAATGAAATTTTCGAATTTTGAAGACAAAGTTTTGTCCGAAAATTATTCTACATGTTGAATTGTATGACCACCGTTCACTCCGTTCTTTTTATCGCTCGAGAATTGAAATCCATTAAATTGCCTAAGTGCGAATTTTGAACGTAATTCTCCGTTTTAATTTGCTATCTAAAAAATTTTATTCTCTAAGGTCTGCTACAGCGAAAGAGACTTACATAACTTTAGTAAGTGTTGCACGTTATATATGTGGGATTGTAGCCGAGAAATTCTAGGATCGAGAAAACTTTTCGTGTAAATTTACGATCGAGAAAATTGATTTCCGTGTAAATTTACGATCAAGAAAATTTTCGGGCGTGAATAAAATTTTCGCTGTGAAAGTTATCTAGCGAGAAAGTATTTCGATTTTAAAATAGTTTTTCGCTGCGAAATTTTACGATCGACAAAATTGACAACGAGAAACTAAATCATCGAGAAAATTTTTGATCGTTCAAAATTATGGCTGTGTACTTTTACATCGAGAAATTTTATCGTCGACAAATTAATTTTATCGCCGCTAAAATTTTCGACCGAGAACAAAATAGATATCGAAATTACTGTTTTCGATTGTAAGTTTTGCACTCTAAACTTAATTACACCTATTTGATCAATTCCATTCAGTAATGTTTTCGCTCGCATAAAATCGAATTTGATTTCTCGATTGTAAGTATATTTCGATCTATGTTATTTATTTTACCGATTTAGTCAAGAATTTAACGATCGAAAAATTTTTACGATGCAAACAGTGACTCAATCAAATTGAAATTCAATTGACACTTGTTTGCGAGCGAGAAAGTTCTTCGACGCCTTTAAACGTTTAAAACTCAGTTCCAGTCGAACTCTCAGTCGCACTTTAAAAATGCAAATAATTGAAGAAATATACTCCTAGACTAATCGAAAACCCTTAAACTATCCTATGATGCAGATTTCAACCCAGATAAACACAAAAACAGGTCAAAATCTTAACGAAATAGCATGTGGGTTTGTCACAGTTTGAACAATCAAAAATCTACTCAAAATCAGGCGTAAGATTATAAAATGTAGATGCAAACTTAGGTAAATCGCACGCAAATAACACATAAGTATCGTTTCTACCTTAAACAGACAATTCCAAGATAAAAATCGAAAGATTTTGGTAGAGATTGAAACGTCCGTGAAAGTTTTGCGAGAGAGAAAGATGAAAAGACTGTAGAATTTGCGATTAGGTTTTGCATGAGATAAAGTTTTTCGACTGCAAAAAGTTATTTTTTCTAGTTGGGCTGATTGGACATTTTGAGTTCGCATATTATCCATGCCTAGTTCTAATTTTCGCTCGAGAAACTCCGGTCGAGAATTTTCATTTGGTTCCTGTTTAATTTTCGCTCGACAAATTGGAAGCAAAAATTACCATTTGGTCCCAAATCAATTTTTCGCTCGAGAAACTGCGATCAAAAATTACTAAATTCGCCCAAAATTCTCGATAGTAAGTTTTCTAAGATTTTAGATTGAACCTAAGTTCAAGTAAAAACCACATAATTGCTCCTCCTATTTATGAACCCGCGATTTTAGCTATCCGACCTCTTTGCCTAATAAACACAATGAACTCCCTGTAATTCATAATGGTGAAATCTGGCTCCATAGTCAAATTTTGTAAATCTGCAATATTTAGAGCAAAAATGTCGGGAAAATTAGAGTTAGAAGCAATTTTTCTATTTAGGCGCACGCCCCTTGAACATTTTTAAGAAAAAGTTGGTTAAATTCAAATCCATAAAACACGTCAACGATCAAGATATTTAACCAACCAAAAATTAAAACATTGCCGTGCACTCCAAGTCTTGAATAATTCGTGAAGTCCTCCTCATTGTTTCTGCAACACTTAGAGAAAGGCCGTCAAAAATATTTGGAGCTCAAGGCAATTTTGTAAATGCTCCCCCTCAAATAATGCACCTCAATTGATTTATTAAACAAGTACATAAACCAATATGAGTAACAATTACAAAAAACAAAATGCGATTTTATCAAGATTGGCCAAGATACATAGTCCCCTATACATGTAACTATAATTTCGCGCGAGGGTATGAGCAAAAACAAATATTCGCAGTTTTATCTTTTCAGCTCAAATGCAAAGTAATATCAGAATGTGCGAAATATAACAAAATATCATTTTTAATCAACTCCACATAGATGCAAATTAAAATTGCATATTAAAATGTGCAATGTATCTTTTATATGTATATATTTTTAATTTTGCATAACATGTAGTAATAAGAAATTTGTACCTTGAGCGTCTCATCACAAAATTGTGTACTTCAGTCTTCAACATCAGCCTTGTCTTCTTGGCAATCGTATGTGGTAGGTTATGCCAAGGACTGAGCTGATGTGCACGTGATTGTTGGGAGCCCTTCGATCTCAGGTCCCTTGTGAGCGGTGCGGTCATGTTGACCTTCTTCATGTTGCTCTCAAGAGCCATCTGAAGGTCGTGCATGGCGAAGTACTTGACTTGGCGCATCATGTACCGGTAGAGTCCCTCGAGTCCTTCTTTCTTGATGAAGCCTTGAGGAACCTTGTATTTCTCCACATACAGCTGGTAGAGGTTGTACACCTCCTCGGCAGGGAGATATGGTAGGTCACTCTCGCTCAATTCGTCTCAAGTTCAATCTACTCGCTCAATGGCGTAGTATGGTGTTGGAAGTCCTCCTTTGGCACAGAAGAGGCAGAGGAGCTGACAAATAGGAGATAGACTCTTATAGTGTCTCTTTACTTGTGCTTTAGTCATCCCCAGTCTCATGTCAGGTCCAAGGTGGGTCAGCATCCAGAGATATGTCATTCTCTTTTGCTGATCCCAGTGGGAGATCCCTTTTAGCTCGAACTTATTCGCCTTCCTGACCTTGTCCGGTGACCTCCAAATGTAGTCTCGAATTTCTTCAAGGAAGAGGATTTCTATTATGATGTTCTCCCATGGTGTGTCGATCCGGACGGTCCCTGGCATTTGTCTTGTGGGGGAACCGCCCGTTGTGCAATCAACTTTGGAAGCCTTGGGAGCTCTTGTTCGTGATCTTCACCTTCCTGAAGCTCTTCGTCTTCTATCCGCACCGGGTCCACCGAAGATTGCTGTAAGAACTGTCGAACGTCCTTAAGCCGTTGTCTCTGATGCTCATCGAGCATGGAATGGGTCATCCACTATCCTTCGAATATATACTTGTCGAGGAATTCATGAGGATTGACACTATGTCCTGGTGGTCCCAATTGGTCTTGAGCAGCTGAGGGAGTAGCTTGAGTTTGCACCAGGGCCACGAGCATGGCGGCACTTGCTTCTTCTTCAGGAAGCAAGGGGCTTGTGAGATTCGTTGGTGTGAGCGGAGGCGTCCTTAGGGTAAAGGATAGTGGGTCAATTTGGGTTGTATGTGTGGCGACCCTACTTCTCTATTTAAGATTAGTGGCGGATTTCCGCAACGTAAGCCGCGGAAGGCCCGTCTAAGTAAACTTTTTCCTAAAATAATATACACTAATATAAAAGTCAGTCTACATTGTTACCTCTGTACACAGGCCGAAGGCCCAAAAATATCAAAAGAACCAAAAGTCCTAAACCGCTCCACAAGTCTTCATCCATGTACCGCCCCGCCCTCAAAAGTCCGTGGAGCACCGCCACCAGCCGCCTCAGTCTTGACGCGTATCGGCGTCAGCCTCAGTACCTACACACGTAAACACTGAGCAATTTGCCCAGTAGGTGAATAAAATGCATGTATGCAAGTGTGCACTGAACCTCAATCCCAATATCTCACAACATGATATAATGCACACTCTTTCTTTTCCCACAATTCCTATTTCACACAACACAGGGCCCTAGGTTAGGCTCACGCGCGCAATAAATATCGTGGGTGGTCACGTGATCACACCCGAATCCAATGGCATGGGTGGTTAAACCCGTATCCATAAGTCATGGGCGATAACGCCCGTATCCATATATATATATATATATATATATATCATGGGTGATAACACCCGTATCCCTTCTGGCGGTGTGCACCTCGAACCGACCACGTTCGAGTAGACAGATCGATCACGTCTGTCTCCGCCAGGAATCCTGTGAGCCCAACCGGTCACAAATATTCTCAATCTACCCCACGTACCAACATCTCAAATCATCACCGTCCCAATACGGTGGAAATCATCTTTTAGCCTGACGTGAAATGCACGTGCCATGCATATAATCGCAATAACACATAAAAACCTGATTCATATGAAACGTACGTAGAACACGTAAAATACGTAAATCACATAAGGCACGTAAATCACATAATCACATGAAAACACCTAAATGTGTTTACGTATTGTAGATGGATGATCCACCTACTTGTCCTCCTGCTAGCGTCAAATAAAAGGTCTGATGGAGTCCCTATATGTCGGAATATAATAAATATTATTAGTATTTTTATCAACCCTTGAACTGTATAGTCTCAAATAATTATATCATAAATCATTAAAATATTCTAAGCTTGAGATGACCTAGATCGCCCGACTTTCGGTCAACTCTAAGCCCATTCGATATTAGTTACCCTAAATCGCCCGATTGAGACAAAGGATTAAACTATATTAAACTATTTGTAATCTTAAAAAGAATCGTCCGATTTTGTCATACCCGAAACTGGGTTTCGCCGAGATGTTTCAAATCGCCCGATTCCTTGTATAATTAACCCTACATTTCGATTGTCTTACACAATTTAAATTGCCCGGTTTGGGCATGCATAAATTCTAGCCTCGCCCGATTCGTGCATGCATCGCCCGATTGCATGGTAAATCGCCGAGCTTCAATTACGTCACCATTTTGCCCGAATTATCAAGCTCTCTCTCCAATCGCCCGATTAATCACATGCCTATAGTAGTTTCGCCGAGCTTTTAGTTACTCTCAAATCGCCCGATTTGCTTAATCCTCAAATCGGTCGAAACCTATACAATTTCACATCGCCCGACTTGTTTATACTCTAAGTTTACTTTTTAACCTAAAATTCGGCCGAAACTCTCACAACTTAAACCGCCCGATCTTAATAGAAAATAGAATCGCCCGATTTCTACAAAAACCCTAAAACGAAATTCATATATTTTATTAAGATCAGCTTCAAAAGTTATATCTAACCCAGAATGTGGTACGGTCTAAAGCAACTTTTACTGAATATTATGAGTTCTAAAAGACACCGCGTACTTCGAGATCATTAAGACTCGTATAACGTTAATTCTCATGAATCTAAGTCGATTCCTAAAGTCTTAGGGTTTTCTCATACCTGCTAATCCTTGGACAGTCCATTATAACCATATATGTTTCGAAATTATATTAAGCAAACCAACATTTACTAAGCTTGAATGAACTCAGAACTAATACCCCTAGCATGATCGAAACTTCCTATAACCCATTACCTAATTATGCAAATTAAAAGTATATAAACATATATAACTATGAAAATCTTATGCATGAGGCAACTTCGAACATTTTAAACATGCCAACAAATCCTAATAAATCCTAAGTGCTGAAAATAAATTCTAAAGACATAGAAAACCCTAATATATCAAAACCCTCATTCACGGAAAACTTCCTAGAGTTGTAATTACCTTAAGCATCGGAAATTGCTCTATATATCTAATCATACAATTGTTGAAATCATTTTAAAGGTACCGAAAACTTCCCACACTTAATACAAATACCGAATTTTCTTAGTATCTAATATATTCACACATATAAACACACGCAAATACATAATTCAAAAACTTGTTCTTTAACACTTAAGTAAATCACGAAAACTATCCACACACGCAAATACATAATTCAAAACTTGTTCTTTAACACTTAAGTAAATCACGAAAACTATCCATATTACCTATAGCTACGTTTAGCCCTCATATAAGTACTATATTTATCATTTCGAGTTATCGATGGGGTCTGATCTTTACCAAAAATATTAACATAAGCACAACACTCATCAATTTCCAAAGCATAACCACGTATTAGATATACAAATAATACATGCACAGATCAAAATCCATAAATTGAAGTTTCTGACACACCTATAACATATTCAAATACATGAAGATTACGTACAGCACTTGGAACTCAATTTAGAGACAATCATAGACATATTCATTGTTGCAAGTGAAAATTCATCTACCTCATTTCAAAATCTGATTTGCTCAAATTTCCCCGATATTGAAAGTTCTCAGCTCTTCATGAGGTTCTAATCTCTTTCGTTAGGTGCCTTCTTTCTTTGTTAGCTTATGAAAGCTAATGAAATAGATATATATTAAAGGAAACTGATTTGACAAGGAGGTGACGAATATTTCCCTCCATGTTAAGAAATGTGACTAGTAATTATCCCCTTCGAAACTAATAAGAAATTTCTTCCCTATCATTATTTCTAGTCTTCTAGATGAATTCCTTGCCACACATGTAATCATATATAGATATAAATACACGTATGAAAATTTGCTCATTACCTTGAGGATCTAGTCATACTTAGCAACAACCTAGCAACCACGTGTACTTACTTATGTCTTTTCATGTTTTAGTGTTTATATTCATGTGTATAATTGGACATATATCTATATGAGGTCCACGAAAACTTTGGTTGAAAGATGGGCTATCGAGAACTTCAGTTTGGTCCATGAAAAATTTGGGTTTCAACGCTACTCCCACAAAACTATAGTCACAACTTAGAATTAATCCTCCATCTAATATCTTTAAACTTATATAAAAATTATTTATACTTGAAACCGTATATTTTATTTGTCAACATTTCTAAGTTGCATAATTATTCCGCTAACTACGCCGTAATCCCGTATTAAATTTTTACGGGCATTACAGCGGATTGCGAGGTTTCAGTGGCTCCAGCACTTGTCTGTGAGGCACCCGAGCCTTGTCTCTGACCTCTAGTCATGATCCTACGCCTTTATCTGGGTCATCATGTCGACATATGGAGCGGGAGTCTTGTCCTCGGCATGATTCGGTAGCATCAGGATGGTCCACGAGACGGTGGAAGAGATCATCTTCTTCCGGCGTGCGAGTAGTCAACTCGACTAGGCGGGTGACTATTATCGAGTGGAGGTCGCTGATGGGTATGGTGGCTGGGTTTATGAGGTTATGTGAGAGGATGGGTGTGGCGACTGGGAATGGTTGTGTGGGTTGACTGTGTGTGAGGATAGGTTGTGAAGAAGACGGCTCCGAGACGGGTGTTTTCCCACGATCTTGGCGGGACGTCTCGATGGCATTCCGCACGCTCTCCATAATTGTTTCTTCAAAAGCACTCAAAGATGTGGAGAGGGCGGCCTGTAGACGGTCTTCGGTCACATATGGGACGGATGCCTCCGTCATTGAAGGACCAGGTCGACCAATGTCGCCGGTTGACAACCATTGAGCAGACATCGGCTCCTCAGGTTGGCTCGTAGTCACTTGAGGTTCTGACTGTTCGAGACTTCCACCCAATCCTTGAGTCGAATCTTGGAGATTCTTCTCTATGGGTGTTGTGGCAGGTTCAGAGTGAACCAGTGTATCAGACAAGGTTGTGGTTGGGCTAGTGATGATTAGCAGTTGTGTCTGATGTGGTGGTGATTGGCACTGTGTTTGATGTGATGGTGACGGTGGTGAAGAGGGACTCGAGTTGTATACTTAAACGCCTTGGAGTCCGTCTCATGAGTTAGATCTCCTCATCTGACTCGGTGTCTGATGAGGTAGCCGGGTGAGGGGAGGGTTCTCGTGCAACATCCTCTCCGGCTTGTTCACCTGAGGCTCGCTGGGTTGAATCGTTGAGATCAGAGCTTCGGTCTCTGGCACGTAGCCAGTGGAGGTGAGTTGTGCCCCGTTTCACATTGGGTTGTGTTGCCTGTTGTAGGATCTCCTCAAGCGATCCTTGGAACACACTGACTATGATGGGCACTTCAGCACCTAGAGGTTGTTGTGGAGCCTCTTGTTCCAACTCTTCCACTGCATCAATCAAAGTTGCATCTTCATCAGGTAGTTGCACGTCCTGAGTTGGAGGCTCATGTTCTAGCTCTTCAGCCACCTGGTCTATCAGTTCGGCCACGGGGCTAGGTGGTTGCTGATGGTGGGAAGGGATCACATGGAAGTCTTTCGGGGGCCCTCGGATCATCTGCTTGGTGAGATGATTGTCCCGACAGAATCTCTGGTATTCGGCTCCCGAAGGGTCGGCAAGCCGTAGTAGCTCGAACGGAATGGCCATGGACGGCTAGTCCAAATACGAGCTTGGGGTTGTGAAAGAATTTTAGCCGTGGTGGTTGGTAATTCCCTTCAGGAGGTAGACGAGGGATGCTCTGCTCTTACATCTCCATGAATTGTCTAATAATCGCGGAGAACCACCGATCGTACGGCACATTCTTCGATCTCTTGTTCTCCTGTTGTCTGATATGTTCAACTAAGTCATTCCAGATCA
Source organism: Craterostigma plantagineum (assembly GCA_027422505.1). Classification (NCBI taxonomy): domain Eukaryota; kingdom Viridiplantae; phylum Streptophyta; class Magnoliopsida; order Lamiales; family Linderniaceae; genus Craterostigma; species Craterostigma plantagineum. The sequence continues at coordinate 197,379 of JAPQWV010000515.1, read as the reverse complement.
GTTGAGCGAAATCATAATTTTGCAAAACATAATCCCGTGGAAGATTCTTAGGATGTGGCCGTTTCCTTTGTTGAAGCCTTCGTGCTTTGATGAAAGACATTTGTTGATAATTCCGAACAATGTCTTCCATGGGTGAGGGATGCCATTGCTCTGGACTTGAGCAAGCTTTGTGAGCGGTGGACGGTATCCCATGTGAAGGAAGTCACGCAGCATCTCTGCATCCGTGGGTAGAGGGTCGAAGTTGTGGCTGAACGATAAGTCCAAGGTGAGGCCAAGATCATCTTTACTAAAGCTGATGTGCCTCGTCCCAATCACTGTGGTGAATCGGTATGTGCCATCAACTACGAGGCTTTTGATCATCCCCCAAAATTATTGAAGGTAGACCATCGGTACAAAGACCGTCACCGTGAGAGCATGCCAGAGGGGATGACCTTGGAGGATTGACACTATTATCTCGTCAGGGCACCGAAAGGTGGTCGTGTCGAGCTGGTAGTTAGTGTCTGGTACTCTTAGATACAGATTGTTGTCATAGATGTTGTCATATGCTCGAAAGTTTGCCATCTGACAATTTAGAAAAACAAATTATTAGCTCAAAAAATTTTATTTGAGTCGAAATTGGAATATATCAAACCATAGTAATGAATCAAATTGTTGCATGTTTGACAAATTCACATTGGAAATCATGAATTGGCACATAGGTCTACGAAATGAATTATTGAAGAGAAAATGAAATTTTTGTTGGGTTACCCGGTGTCTCCCGGAGACGCCACGTCCCTGGGAACGATGCGGAACAAAAATTTTCCGAGTTCCCCCATTGCCCTCGTAGCTCGGATCAGAATAGTAACACATAGACATGCAATAGGGCGGGTCAAACCCGTAGAGAATTACCAGTTGACGCGAGTGGCAGCTCCTCATCCTTTTCTTCAAGACTTCGTCGATGGTGATGGATAGCACTAGATCGTCACACCGACCTCGCAGTGTACCACGAAATCAAATTCTCTGAAGATGGCTAGAGAGAACTGAGCCGTCGCATGAGAGAAACGTGTGTGCGTTCGGTGTGTGTTTTGTGCCTTTGTTTCATTTCGCAAATCACCTCTTTTTTCTCGACCTTTGGAGCACGAAATTCATAGCCTATTTAAAGGCTTGGATTTCGATATCTTAGTCCTTAAAGTGTGAGAAATGTTTGCCAAATCTTACTCTCTTTTGAATTACAAATCCAAACTTAAGGAAACTTACTATTTTTAGAAAACTAACTTAAATACCCAGTCAAACTAAGTATATTTAAATATGGTATGGAATTCGAAATTTAATCCTAAATTAATTTCAAAATTTAAATAAATAATTTTCCAAATATTTTATTTCATATTTATTTATATCAAATATGCAAATTCCGAAAATACCCTCAAAGGCATATATCGAAATTAGCTTAAGGTGAAGTCCAATTTTATCCTCAAGCCCATTAAGCAATTGGCGAAGCCTAAGTCTCAACGTTAGTTTTATAAGAAGTCCAACTTCAATCCAATAAATGGCCCGAGGCCCATTAAGGCGTGGCCCAACGGCCGAAGGCCCGTTAAGGCCCAAAACACTTTCTCTCCTTATCATTACACGTTGATGATCCTTTTTAAGCCCGACTCTCTAGGTTCGACTCAATCGGCAAGGGAGGAATCCAAGAGTCCGATAGTTACCTAGTCAATCCCACAGTACCGGACCGTAACCCGATTCGAGTGCGAATTTCGACCCAGTCTTTATCCCAGAACCTCACTATAGATAACAGTGCTACGTATAAACCCTTCAGATGTGTCCCAATCAAGTGAGAGCCATGGTCTATGTCAAACTCACTAAACTCGATTTTATGATAAGACGGAGACGAGCAAATTACTAAACTACCCTCCATGTCTCACATGAGTTAGTTCAATACCTTGGCCAAGGATTTCGGAATTTCCTGTCGCTGTCCTCATAGCATATTTATCTCGATTACTTGGAAAACTGTGAATCCGTACTCGGTGGTCTAAGCCTGGCAATCACAAATCTCATCAACATCGCATCTGGCCCGTTGACCCATGCAACAGCAAATCGGGTCGAGGGGAACCAGTGACAGTCGAGACTTCGAAGTCAACTCTGTCAAAACTCCTTTCGGTCTAAAGTTCACATTAGATTACATAGTGTTGTCGTCGGTCATTGACACTCCTTGAGTAATAAGCCATGTTCGACCGTACGACCCGTGAGTCAGTGTCCATGAAAAGAGTCAATCCCTTGATTCGATTCGTATCACAAGTCATGACCTCCGCTTCCAAGCGAGATATCTGTTGGGGTGGGCCTAATTAATCGACGCCGGCCCCGGAACAGCGCAACGTGGCTATATCGGAAGCGCGGTTTGTACCAAGCGGCGTAGGGTGGCAAATTTTCGATTTTTAATATCTAAATTCAACCTTACGCCATTCGGCTTCTCCCGAGGGTCTGAGATGCTGCCCTAAGCCTCGGAAGATCGCGGTTAATTCGAATTATCAAAATTCAAATTTATTTCCAATTTATTCGAATTAATAATTTAGATCCAAATTAATCGAACAAAGCGGCAACCAGATGTTTTTCGATTATTTGGAGACCGAAATGATTTTTCATCAATACCAAACTTTCCAGAATAATTTTACACTTCCTAACGTTCGCAACGATAGGTCTTACGAATTATTCCGACATCGTTTGATATTTTTCTCAAAATCAAATCTGTGGTTCGAAATTATTAATTCGAGTAAAACGGCAGTCTGCCGTCTTTTAACTATTTGACGACCGAAACGATTTTCGATCGATACCAAATTTTCCAGAATAATTCTACACTTCCCGTCATTTCTAACGAGGGGTCTCTCGAATTATTCCGATACCATTTGGTATTTTTCGTAAATCAAATCTTTAAGGTTCGAGGTATACCTTTGGTGAACGAGATTTCTTCTGTCGGGGCCTCCGGGCTTGATCATCACGCCGGTATGACCTTGAACAAACCTCCGAAACTGTTCCTAATGGCTAGCACAGTTCGGTTCGGGCATTAGGACTCGTCAAACGAATCTGTGGCTTGTTGTACGTGGGTTAAAGAATTCTTTTAACTCTTTTTCCTCTCTTGTTATACTTAGGAAAAAAAACCAAAGTTCATCTCCCATGTAGAAACTCACGTTGCCTTCTTATTATACATGTTTAATTATTATTTTTTTTTTAAATTATTATTTTTCTAATGGAACAATACCACATGTCAAGGTGAGTCATTAAGCTAGATTAATCTAGCATCACACGTTAGCACTTAGTATTATATATATATTTATATATATTTTATTTACTAAGTGATAATTTCATTTCGGCCCCTGAGATTTCTAAATTCTCAATTTAGTCCATCTTTTAAATAATAAAAACAACTAAATCCAATCTAATTATTTTAATTATAATTGAGCCTCACTTAATTAATTAATTAAGCACTTAAGACAATCTCAAGTCCTAATTATTTCCGTGACTGTCACTGGAATTTAACTAAGTCGTCGACACCTCGTAAACTTTGCCACTACCTCAACGAATCTCATTCGTTAGGTTCCACAGAACAGCCCGCCGTTTTCGTTCAAGTTCATTACCATTTTTAAGAGCGACTCTCTAGGTCCGTCTCAACTGGCATGGGAGGAATCGACGAGTCCTGGTATTCGCCTAGCCAATCCAACGGTACCGAACAGATCCCAGTTGAGAACGAATTTTGATCTAATCGAAATTCGGGCGAACCGACTATAGTGTATACATTTAAATACTTCTTACGCCTTTCACTTGCGTCCCGGTTAGGTGAGAGCCATGCAAATGTCAAACTCACTAACCTAACACTATGTTATAATCGAGACCGAACCGATTATTTAAACTCCGCTCTGTATCTAATACAAGCAAGTTTTCCAAGCTTCGGCCGAAGGCTTTATAATCGTCGCTCTCCGATTACCTCATAGGACATTAACCTATACGAATATAGGCAGTGAATCCCGATAGCAGTCAAAGCCCGGTAATCACCTCCGTAAAGTCGGTTGCGTTTCGTCGCTGACCCGTGTCTCATTTATGAACACTTGCGAGCCGACAACTAGCGACAAACCGAAATCGCGAAAGCAAATCCGTCAATGACCCTATCGGTCTGAGGCTGCTATAGTCATTCGTTCAATCATTGACAACATCCTAGCCATGTGATTGAGACGAATACGAGCCGAATGTCCAAATACGCAATCTCTCTGATCACCAATATCTCCATCACGACCCACAACCTCTCAGGTGATCGGTGACACTACTGATACTATGTGGTCGTCAATGGATAAGTCATATTCGGATATCTACTCACCCACCTAGAATCCTTAGACTTACGGACTTTTTATTTAATGTTGAGATTAAGGACCGTCCGGTGTCTCCTCTCTCGTACAACGAGAATCAGACGTCCAACTCAAATATTTGGGTGTTATTTATTTATCGCACTACCGGATGCCAAGTAGACTTTAAATTTGATAAATAAATAATAATGCCTTTATTATAATGAAAATATATATACATTAATTTATTTGACGGTATATTCAATAAACCTGTCTTACAACCTATACATCATCGTGTGCCCTATACTATTCCTAGTCCTCGTATGGCATTCTGAGGGCACACTCCCTAACAATATCAGCAAACGATAGGTCATCGACAAATAAGCCGTGATCGGTTATCCTGCACCCAACTGGAGCCTCAGGCTTACGGACTTTTAATGTTCGAGGTTAAGAGTCCACTGGTGTCTTCCTCTCTCGTACCCATCGCACGTGGAATCGGCAGTTGTGCTTTGCTTGGAGCTTCTCCAAGACACTGCCCCACCGTTGAGCGCGAATACAAAACCTGAAGTAGATTTCCGGTCATCCACGTCCGACTGGAAGTCCGAATCGGTATAACCAACTACTTCTAGTCCCGCTCCTCCATAAACCAGCGTTAAGTCTTTAGTCCGTCATTTAAAGATATTCTTAACAGCTGTCCAATGTTCTTCCTCGGGGTTTGCCTGAAACCGACTTACCACGCTCACAGCGTAGGCAATGTCCGGTCGTGTACACAACATCGCGTACATCAGACTACCCACTGCAGACGCATACGGTATCCCACTCATCCGTCGTCTGTCTTCATCACTTTGAGGTGACATTGACTTTGACAAATGGATCCCATGTCGCATTGGTAAGAACCCTCTCTTAGAGTCATCCATTCTGAATTTCTTCAGGATTTTCTCTAAGTAAAGGGCCTGAGATAAGCCGATCATATGGTTCGCTCGATCCCTGAATAAGCGAATACCTAGTATATACGTCGCTTCTCCCAGGTCTTTCATGGAGAATTCGGTTGAAAGCCATGCTTTCACCGATGAGAGCATCCCAATGTCGTTTCCTATCAAAAGGATATCATCCACGTACAATACAAGGAACGACACCATAGTCCCACGGCTCTTTCAGTAGAACATGGCTCATCTACGTTTTTCACGAATCCAAAGTTCCGAACTGCTTCATCAAAACGTAGATTCCAGCTGCGAGAGGCCTGTTTCAGTCCGTAAATTGACCGATTCAGTTTGCACACTTTGTGAGCATCTGTATGCGACTCAAAACCTTTTGGCTGCTCCATATAGATCTCCTCCTTGAGGAATCCATTAAGGAACGCCGTTTTAACGTCCATTTGCCAAATCTCATAATCATATGTGATAAGCTGGGTAAACGACCAGTCCATATCTTATACGGAATACCGTTAACAGACTTCGAGGGACACCGGTTAATTGTATACGCTGCTGTCAAAATCGCGTATCCCAACAATGACATTGGTAAATCTGTATAGCTTAACATAGAACGAATCATATCTAATAAAGTTCGGTTTCTACGTTCGGCCACGCCATTCAATTGTGGCGTACCGGGCGGAGTCATCTGTGATATTATACCATTCTCCTTTAAGAACTGGTCAAACTCGACGCTCATGTACTCGCCACCTCGATCCGATCGAATGACTTTAATGACTTTCGAAGTTTGGTTTTCCACCAACGCCTTATACTCCTTGAACATTTCAAGAGCATCAGCTTTATACCTCATCAGATACACTAGTCCGTAACGACTGTGATCATCCGTAAAGGTAATAAAATAGTGGAAGTCACCTCGAGCTTTCACATGGAATGGCCCGCAAACGTCCGTGTGAATTAAAACCGAGAATTTCCGTGGCTCTATTAAAAGTCCCGGTGAAGGGTGATCGGGTCATTTTACCTTTGAGGCATGACTCACAAGTCGGATAGGGATCTGATCCCAACGGTGTCAATATCCCGTTTTTCTCCAACTCGTGGATCTGTTATTTTTAAGCTGATTTTCAGGTTTTAAGTGTGAACCGCAATCCATCTCGTCCGTTGATTCGATCTAATCCATTGCTCCTAAACACGTCACGTTGCACACGGGTTGCTCGTGAAGAAGCATAAGTCGTGTGACGACTTTATAAGTGAATCCGCACGTTTAAGTTTGTGCCGTCCGATTTCGATCCAACGGTCGACATCCATCATCCGATTCATTCCCTCGCTTTTAATCCTAGCCGCTGATCTATTTCACGTCATCTGTCGGCTGACATTCCATCTCTCAGCTTCAAATTATGGCAGTCTGATCGCGCACCAATGAGATCCAACGGTGACTGTAGTTCGTCATGTTTCCAGCTAACTTCATCACCTTCCTCAGCTCAGTTCGGCCGACCGCTTTCTCCGGCCGTTCCCGACGGCTCCAGCGAGGTTCAGGCTCGCCTATCCCGACAATCTCCACCTAGAGACTGCAACCTCGCGAACCCAACTACTGGAATCCTCATAGCAACCCAAATGTGACCGCTATAGCCGCCGAATGACTTACCAGAAACCAGCCTCACTCTGTTTTCTTCTTTCGAGAATCACCTTTGCAAGCTTCGAAACCCTTCCAAAGCTCCACCTGATTAATACGCTCTTACTCGGTTGACCAATGAGCTCCCTGAGCTGCGAGCCTCAAGAGTGAACTTACCAACCCCAAGTAGGATTGAAATTTCCCACTTGGAATCAACTCGAACACTTGAGGTCACTTCCTTCGCTGGGCTTGAAGATCCTTCCATCCTAGCGTTGAGCCACCCAAAGACTCTTCTCTAGCTAGATAACACTTTCTTCTTGCCCTTCCTCGTATCCAAAGCAGCATCTGGAATAAAACTTGGAAAATAGTTTTCATCAGTTTTAGACAAACTGATTTTTCCGCCCAGCTTGCTGTCGAGTTTCCTCCACTTTCTTTGCCAATGCTTGAGCTGTTCTCCACCTCAAAGACATCCATGCCTTGTGGTCTTGAGGTTCCTTCATCCCTTGGCTTGAACAACTCCATCTCATGCTTGGAAAGATCATCACAAAGCCTCTGTTACCGTGGGTCAGTGGAAGCAGTAGGAGGTTTCAGAATTCGTGCTGCGAGTTCCACTTTTTGCTCGTCATGTTTCTACCTCATCCTGAGTCTTCTGTGGCTCCTCTCGCACACCATTAGAACCACCACATTTTCTAGTTTCATGTGTGCATTCTCCACCACAGAACAACCCTCAAGCACGTAGACTGCCTTCTTCTCCCTGACAGAATCAACTTATTCTGTTTTTCACTTGAATTTTGCAGCTGCAATTTGTGTGTTGAATCCCTCCTATCCAAAGCACCAATGGATATAAGATTCCTCTTAAGTTCAGGAACATACCTGACATTCTTGAGGATGCTCAACACCCCACATGCAAGCCTCATTCGAATTGAACCATAGCCACTAACCTCGAAGCTTTTTCCATCTCCCACCTTAACTGTTTTTCCTCTTAGCTCCTTGAAGTCATGCAACCACTCTCTTTTGCACGTTATATGGAAGCTAGAGCCAGAGTCTAGAATCCATTCTTCAATCCTCTCGAGCTCAGAGACAGCCAAGACCTCAGCATACTCAAAACCATCATCATAATGGTTACTTGAGCTTGCGTTTCCCCCTGTCTGCGGTTTTGGGCAATTTCTCTTGAAATGTCCCACTTCATTGCAGTGATAGCACCTCCTAGGCTCAGCAAACTCCTTCCCCTTGCCTTTCTTCTTCCATGATTTGGCGTGATTCTGCACATTAAGCAGCTCAGCAGCAGAAACTGGATCAGCTGCAGTTCTTGATGGAATTCTGGTGTTTAGCTGTTTGGTACTCAGTGCAGACATCACATCTTCTATACTTAGCTTCTCCCTTCCATAGAGAAGAACTTCCTTGAAGTAATCATGGCTTTTGGGCAGTGAGCAAAGCAGCAAAAGTGCTTGATCCTCATCCTTGATTTCCTCTCCAATACTTTGCAAATTAAGAACTAACTTCTGGAACAGATTTACTTGCTCTTCAATGGCTGCTCCTTCCTCCATTTCGAACCTATATAAAGCTTGCTTGAGGTATAACCTTCTTCCTAGGGATTTGGTCATGTAAAAGGGGGCTTGCTTAATCCATAACTCATCGGCTGAAGTCTCCAAGGCAACCTTGTGAAGAACACTATCACAGAGGCTGAGTATGATAGCCGAGTAAGCTTTTTCTTTGATCTTCTTCTTCGCAGCTACGGTTAAAGTGGTAGGTTCCATTTCTGCATCCAGCTTCAAGCCTTCCTCCAAGCCTTTCTCCACAAGCACGGCCTTCATTTTGAGCTTCCACAACCCAAAATCATTAGCACCAACACCTCCATTTCGAGTTTTCAGGGATTCGAGCTCTCGTTCCATGCTCATCGCACCACTTGTTGGAAAATGGCTACCTCTGGAACGAGGTTTCAATGAAGATTTTATGTGTGCAAGTGTTTCGGATCAAGTTTAGCTATTTGGAGCTCAATCGAATCGAAAATTGCACCCAAACTCACACTCTTGCAAACAGATTTACGTGGTTCGGCCCAAAGTTTGGCCTACGTCCACGGATCAACCGATCTTCCTTTCATATAATTTACAACACGAAACTTAGACACTGTCGAGCCCTCTACAACTTTCGTGTTTAGAACACCGTGATTCTCACTCTATACGAAACTACAACCTCTCAAAGATGGTATCTCGAACTACAAACACTGTTATATATAAGCTGAAGTTCAGGTTCTAAGTGTGAATCGCGATCCATCTCGCCTGGTGATTCGATCTGATCCAACCTTCGTAAACATGCCACGTCGCACACGCGTTGCTTGTGAAGAAGCATAAGTCGCGTGACGAATTTATAAGTGAATCTGCACGTTTAAGCTTGGGCCATCCGATTTCGATCCAACGGTCGACATCCATCATCCGATTCATTCCCTCGCTTTTAATCCTAGCCCCTGATCTCTTTCGTGCGTCCCATGTACTGCACCGCTCCATAGGTCGCGTCCCATGTACTGTGCCGCGCTCAAAAGCCCGTGGAGTCACCGCCGCCAGCCAGCCGACAACTAACCCTGACACACATCGGTTTCGGGCTCAGACTCACCTATAAAAATAAAACCCTGAGCAAAAATACCCAGTAGGTGGTAGTAAAAATATGCGATGCATGCGTGCACTCACCCCAACCCCAATCCTCACAACATGATAATGTACGCTCGAACCTACGTCACATCTCATGCATAATAAGGTCCGAGGCTAGGCTCGGCACCCACGCGTGCAATGGCAAAGTACGCCATAAACCATGCGGTAGCCCACGCCGGCCGTGCCGGGTCGCTCCTTCCGCACTCAATCTCAACCCGACGGTTTTTCCCCGAGTAGTGTACCACTAACCCGGGTATACAGGAATCTCACATCTGTCTGCCGTCCCTGAGCCAAATGTATCTGGTGGTATACACCTCGGGTGGCTCAATCCCGAGTAGACAGGTGTCGCAGACCCTATCTCCAACCAGGTGCCCAATCGAGTCTAAACCTGACGACCAATATAGGTCACTCTACCCCACTCATCCGACACCATAAGGCATCACAGTATAAATACGGCACAAAAATCTCTCACATGACATGTAGTGCTGAAAGCGGTTTTAGGAAAATCGACCTCACGTATCTTCAACTGATGGTAACCGGAACGTAGGTCGATCTTCGAGAATACCGTCGCTCCTTGAAGTTGATCGAATAAATCGTCTATTCTCAGCAACCAATACTTATTCTTAATCGTGATTTTATTGAATTCATGATAATCGATACACATTCTCATCGACCCATCCTTCTTCTTAACAAATAGTACTGGGGCTCTCCAAGGCGAGAAACTGGATTGAATAAAACCCTTCTGTAACAAATCTTCTAATTGCTCCTTCAGTTCCCGTAGTTCGTTCGATGCTAACCGATACGGAGATTAGAGATCAGGGCAGCTCCAGGTACAAGGTCGATAACAAATTCAATTTACCAACCCGGAGGTAATCTCGGGAGAGCTTCGGGAAATACATCGGGATATTCGTTTACTATCGGAACCTCCTCAAGCTTCGGTTGGGAAGATTCCTTAGCTTTCACCGTAGAAACTAAGAATGATTTGCAACCCGTGTTTCCTCTCCCTCGAGTGATCTGAACCTAACTACCCTCTTCGAACAATCAATGATGGCCCCTTATTTAGAGTGCCAATCCATCCCGAATATGATGTCGTAATCATTCATCGAGTTTACTATTAGATCTACATTCAACTTCCTACCCTCAATACTAAAGGGACAATTTTCTACCATTAAGTTCGTCCTAGTTGGATATCTGTGTGGTAGAAATACTAAGAATTTCATGAAGAATGGGTGGGGTAGATTCCCGCCCTAATCACGAAATTAGCCAACACAAACGAATGTGTGGCTCCAGAATTAATGAGGATTGAAGACGGTACGTGGAAAATATTCAACGTACCCATAATTATGACCGGGTTCGCCTCTTTCTGTTCGTTCGTCAGTGTGAAAACACATGCAGGTACGGGTAGAGGTCAGATCAGATTCTGCTGCCGATTCTGCAGCAGAGGCTAAGCACTCGTGCAATTCCGTGCAACGTGTCTGGTCTCACCGCAGAAGCACTGCAGAGTCTGCACCGGTCGTGGTCCGTAACAGATGCCAAAGTAATTTCGCCCGCACTGTTGGCACTGTGGTGCTGAAATCTGGGGTCTATTAGGGACGCTAGTTGGTCCCTGGTTAGAGCTCGGACGCCACATCTGTTGACCCGGTCGGTTGCCCTTGTTCTTCGGGGCCTTGCCGAAGAACTGACGCTTCTGCCTACTTCCTCCTTGTTGTCTCTCCCTTTTTCGTTTCGCTTCCTGAGCCTCCCTCACCACTCCTTCCGCCTGCTCCGCTGTAAGTGCACGCTCCGTCTTGGCGAAAATCTAGCTGTCGTACACCCGCTACACTCAAGTCTCAATAGAATTCAGGATTTAACCCCCAAAGGAACCTCGTAACTTTCAGCATATCAGTTGCTACGAGATGAGGAGCGAAACGCGATAACTCCTCAAATCTACGGATATACTCCGGCACTGGCATGCGACCTTGCTTCAGGTTCATAAATTCGTACATCCGCTGCTCCTGATCGTGAGCAGTGAAGTACTTGTCATAGAAGAGCTCCATAAAGCGTTCCCACGTCATAGCAGCAGGGTCTTCCAACACCTTTACGGTGTTCCACCAAAATCGCGCGCTTCCCCGAAGTAGGGAAACGGCACACATCACCTTCTCATTTTCCGACACACGACTATAGATAAAGAGATCTTCTATCGTGCCGATCCAATCCTCGGCCACTGCTGGGTTAGCGCTTCGGCAAAAGTCGTGGGGTTTAGTTTATGGAATCTGTCCCCAATGATCTCCATATAGTCGGGTTGCAGGGAGGAATGCTGTCTCCGATGATTGATCAGATCATGGATTTGGTCCGACTGTCGTTGGATTAATTCAGTCAGACGTTGGATAGTGTTGTGTTCACGTGTTTGGAACTTAGGTTCGTCCCACTGACTAGATTCTCCTACAAACTCGCGTCTAGGTCTACCCCTCAACATTCCCGAATGCAATCTAGTAGAGCACATATCAAATCACATAATCACATTAGCACGTAACACTTAAAGGCGAGGCTGGTTCTCCCGGTTTTTGAGCGGCAGTACATGGAAGTCTTCAGAATCTAAAGCCTAAGCTCTGAAACTGTAATACCTGTAATAATTTAATACGGGATTTTGAAGTAATTAGACTTCGAAATTTTATTAGTCATTTCAGAACGAAACGAAGATATTAATTTTGTAAGTTTTCCAAATTAATTCAAATATATAGTTAGATAATAATTTAAAATGATAAGATTGACCATTGGATTAATAAAATATTGTACATAAGGGTTGAAATTGCTTAAGGAAAGAAGAAAAGGACGAGTCTCTTGTTCCCTCATAATTGAGATAACCTTTAATAAATATCTACAAGCATTATCAAAAAAAAGGGGCATTGATGTTGATATTAGGCATGACCAATTGATAAGTATGACTAATTGGTGAGTCATTTGATCGTGCGACATTACATGTGGAACACTTAGTACACTAATATAATATGAGAGGAAAGAATTACTTACTTAGCCCCAAGGTAAAACACATCGACCAATCACCTACTCGTAACCATCTCCTTTCCTAATGCTATATCTATTACTATTATAAAAGAGAGAATATGGCAGGTTTAACATCAGGTTCTCGGTTGTAAAATACCCAGTGTCTTCCGTGTGGGTTACTTGCATTTCCCAGTTACCGGTTTATGTGAGTGTGACAGAAGAAATTATTTTCTTCCGGCCACGTATTGTGGTGGTGGGGCAGCCACGACACAGATAACTCACAAAATAATTATAGACTGTTACTCCCTGTAACTTGTGCTTCGATGCAAGTGTCCAAAATATGCAAAACCTATTAAAATATGCATGTACCATTGTCTATCTGACGATATATAATACTACCTCCGTCCCATTTAATTGTTCCCGAAGATTAGTGGGCACGGAGATTAAGAAACCACATTATTTAATATTATAGTACACATTTTGAGGTATGGAGAGAGAAAAGTTATTAGTGGACACGCAAATCAAGAGGACTTTTTTAATATTAATGGTGTAATTAGTGGGATAATTTTTTATCAAAAATGGAAATGGGAAGAATTATGTGGGACGCCCGAAATAGAAAGATGGGAAGAAATAAGTGGGACTGAGGTAGTATAATATAGTACTAGGGAAGATCATTAATCAAAACCCATTACGACACGTAAAGTGACCTACTCTATCCATTGGTCCAAACATAGGCATGCATCGTTTTAAGCACTGCTTTCCATTTAAGCTTGGGTGTGAAATTTTGATGTAGACCATTCTCTTTCTCCACTCACTGTCTCAACACGAGTTCAAGAAACGAAAAAAAATTGATAAACTATGTTCACGGCGAATTTTGGTTTTCTCGAACGTTGGTTAGCTCACTATACTTATATTTAGCTCTAAGATGCTACTTGATCTTCGGGTGAGGGTAAGCTTCCTTCTACAGTGTAATATATTCTAATTGTCAGGGAAGTTCAACAAACTTGAACTCTTCGAACCACAATAAAGTTTTAGAAGGTGCGTGTGCGTGCAACGAAGTCACGGTTGGCGGTCTGAAAAAACTCTTTGCCGCTCGGAGGCTACAGTTAGGGTCCATACTTTTCCGTTGGGTCGAGCTCGAGCTCTACTACAATTAGGGTTCATCCGCTTCCAATACTCGTGGGGACAGGATAAAGATTCAACAGTGGTACAACATATACAAGGATTACGAAATCCTTTTCCGTTGGGTCTCGAGCTCTACTACAATTAGGTTCATCCTCTTCCAATAACCTGTTATGTATGAATTAGTTGTTTTCCCTTATCATTTATTCATGATTGCAATAAATTATCTCGCCCATGTGGGTGGATGAATTGAAGGCGTGATTGTTGATTTTGTTATTCCCGGCTGAAGGAAATAGTAACGACGCTTACTTTCTTCAGTTATGGTTGGTGTCTTGTTAAAGTAGGTCATTTTATGGTGTTTCGTTGAGATTGCATGCTTGATTTTAACTTCTACATGGATATAGGATTTGCGAGACATGTGAGCATACTTAACCCGGCAAAAAGGTTTGCTTTGATTAAGCTCTTTTTCTTCCAAATAATAGTGTAAATACACAACCATGCTTTAGTCTCATGGCTAGAGTAGTAATTTTCCTGAATCGACCCATCCACAATTGTCAGCTTATATAGCGCATTGGGGGGCTTATTCTAACAAGTTAATATTAGATGTATTTTCCTTATAAAAATGGTCCTTTGATCATCCTTGTTCTACATAAATCCTGAATCTACTTGGAACCAGTTTACGACATTGCATCTTCATACTTTTTACTCCTCTGCTCTTTTCGGCGATGGTGCGATTTCACTAAGGGTATAATATGCTTAAACTATGTTGCTCTTTCTTTCTTTCCACTCTCACCTTTTATAAGTTATGATTTCCTTTTTTTTGTTTGTGGTACAGTGACAGAGTTTTCCTTCTTCATTCAATCGGGGACACAAAGGTACGCTTTAAATTGCCTATGATATGTAATTGAGAGCACTTGGTTTTGTTGTTTGTTATTAGAAAACCAATTATCAGCACAATTGTTATTTCTTTTAATGCGATTTTTCATCATCTCCATGGATTAAGATTGTGCCTTAACGCAAGATATTGAAACTTTCATTGAATCTGAAACGTGTATCCGGAATAGTTGTGTAGCGAAAGGACCATAAATTGGGGCAGTTGGTTAACTTCACAAATATATATCTAAAATTCCCTACAAAAAAGAATGGTTCGAGATCGGAAGAGAAAATATGCTTCAGCTGAAGAAAGAAGACAGAAAAGAAATGAGCGTCTTAATGAGATGAACAGAACATATATCAATATATACCCCAACCTTGATCGCTTACGACGCATGGTTTTAGAACCTGATGTTCTACCTAATGTGCCTAATTGTATATTTTGTAGCGCTAGGCGTGTTTACTTAGAACCACCTGGATTTTGTTGTTCATCTGGAGAAGTTAAATTATGCGAGACAAAAATGCCATCAGATTTGGTAAATCTATACCTTGGTCGTTTTGAGGAAGCTAAGCATTTTCGCCAATATGTCCGTCATTACAACAATGTGTTTGGATTTACATCATTAGGGGTACATTACGATAACTCTTTAGCGAAAAGAAACAATGGAATTTACACGTTTCGGGTGCAAGGTCAGCTCTACCACTATTTGGATCCGTTAATTCCAGCGAATAATAATATCCCTAAAAACCTTCAATTGTATTTTTATGATACAGACCATGAAATTGTGAATCGTGTGTTAGCTAATTCTAATTTTCAAGAAGTAATTGTTGGAAAATTAGTTAGTATTTTGCAATCTAATCCTTACGCCAAATTCTTCAGAAATCTTGGTAGCTATCCTGATTTAAGTGAGTATAAAATCGCTTTACACAATGATCCCGCTGTAGATGAACGTGTCTTTTACAGGCCAAATACGTCTCAAGTTGCCGGAGTATGGTTAGAATCGGAAGATACAAATCAAGCTGCAAGTCCCCACATACAAGTATACCCAAAAGACCATCCAACCCAAATTATTAAACATTATTATGGTTGTTATGACCCCCTACAATATCCTCTTATTTTTCCTTGCGGCGAACCTGGTTGGCATCGGACAATAGAACGACTAAAACGTCAAAATAAACGAGGATGTTCAAACGAAATACAATGTGCTGCAGACATTCCGAGAGTAGAATTATGTCGGAATGTTGACGATATTATAACGAATGAACTTCAAGGTATCTTTAATTTGCGAGTTTAGGTTGTCACTTGTTTATTTTGGTCAACAAATGCATAATTTTGATTTGTTTCATAGGTTCCACTGGAAAAGCCGCTGGGAAGGCAACTATATCGTGCCGTGAATTTTATTGTTATAAGTTGCAAGTAAGAGAAAATGACTTTTCGTACTTGTTACATGTTGGAAGACTTCTACAACAATACGCAATAGACATGTACACTAAAATAGAGACGTCAAGGCTAGACTTATATAGAAGTGAAGAAATGCTGAATCGCCTGCGTAAAGAGGCATATCAAGGTTTGTTAGATAGTGTGGCTCAAGGTTGTCAGAGGGGATCTGAAGTCGGAAAGCGAATAATATTACCGACTTCATTCATGGATGCTCTATCTTTGGTGCAACGTTATGGAAAACCAGATATCTTCTTAACCATGACTACTAATCCTAATTGGCCTGAAATAAAAGCATTATGTTTATCTTCTGATGAAATACATAATAGACCATATGTTGTAGTAAGAATATTTCGTGCAAAACTTGAAGTCCTAAAAAATGAGTTATTTAAAAATAAATTTTTTGGTACTATTGTCGCATATGCTTATGTAGTTGAATTTCAGAAAAGGGGTCTACCTCACGCTCATTTCCTTTTAATTCTAAACTGGTCGTCGAAAATATTTGCTCCAGAGGCGTTCGATACAGTAGTTTGTGCCGAGTTGCCTGATGCAGATACGAATGCTTACTTGTATCAGTTAGTAAAGAAACATATGATGCATGGGCCATGCGGATCTTTGAATCCAAAATGTCCGTGTATGAAAAAGGATGGTTGCAAGTTTAAGTATCCTAAAGACTTCTCCGAAATAACAAAGTACGGAGACAACTCTTACCCAATATATCGTCGGAGAGACGACAATCGCTGCGTTCATGTACGAGGATCCCGTCTTGATAATCGTTGGGTCGTACCATACAATCCATATTTACTTGCAAAATTTAATTGTCACATCAATGTAGATATATGCTCCACAATTCAGGCTATCAAGTATATCTATAAATATATCTACAATGGTCATGATAAAATCTTACATACTTTGAACACAAATGATGATGAACAAACACTTGATGAAATAAAAAATTACCAACGCGCAAGATGGATATCAGCACCAGAGGCGATGTGGAGAATTTTTAGTTTTGACCTTAACCAAGTACATCCTTCTGTCATATCTTTACCAATTCATCTGGATAATGAACAAATAGTTTCATTCTCTCACGATCAGCAACTCCAAGCAATTATCAACAAGCCGAATATAAAGAATACCATGTTGACCCAATTTTTCTACATGAATGAGCATGACGACTATGCACGGTCCAAAAAATGTTTATATATTGAGTTTCCAGAATTTTTTACTTGGCATGCTAATATAAAAGAATGGAAGCGGCGTAAAAAACAAACTGTAATTGGGCGTATCTTAACTTGTCATCCATCTGAAGGAGAGAGGTTTTATTTTAGGTTATTATTATTACATGTTAGAGGACCTACTTCTTTTGAAGATTTGAAGACTGTTAAAGGAAGACTAACAACATTCCGGGAAGCTGTACAGATGTTAGGATTAATGGAGGATAATAATACCTCTGAGGAATGTCTTGCAGAAAGTGTATCATACATGATGCCTGCTGCTTTGCGACAACTATTTGCCACATTACTTATTTATTGTTCTCCCAGTAATCCAAAAGATTTGTGGTTGAAATTCGAAGACTATCTTTCAGACGATTTTGCCAATGACAAGACTCTTACTCCTGCATTAATAAAATACAAGACAATTGAGTCAATCACTTATCACCTATATTCAATGGGAAAAAGAATTGAAGATTTTTCTTTCCTAACCGACGATGTAGAGTTAAGTTCCACTAATAGTCTAGCAAAGGAATTGCAGGATCGTAACTGATGAAGACATTTCAGCATATACGAGACTAAACAAGGAACAAAGTATCGCTTATAATAAAATACTGTATCGCGCCAACAATAATATTCCAAGAGTATATTTTGTCGATGGTCCCGGGGGTACCGGAAAAACATTTCTTTATAAAGCTCTCCTCGGTACTATATGCTTTTCGAAACATATAGCTCTCGCCACAGCCACTTCAGGTGTTTCTGCATCTCTACTTCCTGGTGGACGTACCTCGCATTCAAGATTTAAAATTCCTTATGATGAGAATGGCTCAAAATCCTGTAATATAATCAAAAATAGTGTGCTAGCTTACTTGCTTCGACTAACAAAATTAATTATATGGGATGAAGCCACAATGGCAAAGCGTGGTGTCATTGACCATCCCCGCAATCCACAAACTCCTCCGACGCAACACCCTCGCCATTGCACAACCATACCCCTCTCAATACCGACCCCAACGTGGCTCCAGAGGACTTCTACTGCGTGCAGAACGAGATCGAGGCCTACATCTTCAATGATGAATGGCGTTACACACCCGCCGACGCAGTTGCAGCCAGGAAGTTGGTGGAGAATGCTCGACGTTTGCTAAAGGAAGCATCTCTTACGCTGATCAACACTGCAGACGACGAGAACGGGGAGGAGTACGACGCTGAACCCGCCGAACTCGAGAACATCCTACAATTTAAAGCGCAGCAAGCTGAGGCTCCTACTGCTCAACCGGATGTGCCCACGGCGGATATACCGGAAGCACCGTGGGAAAACAAGAAGATCACCGCACCATTCCAAGAAGAGATCAGGAAGAGGATCTGGCGGCGCAAGGAGCGGATCATCACGGCCTTCGATGAATACGAGCTGATGAAAATCCAAAATTGGAGCGAGGAAAAGAAGAAGCTTTACCGATGGAGCCTTCTTTGCCACAAGTGCACAAAGAGGACGCTGTCCGATGAGGAAAACATTGCTCTGGAAATGAATCGGGTCCCCATCTGCAAAGTCACTGACCTTCGCCAGGAGTCGAAAGGACGTGTCTACTATCCAGTGTTCACGGTAATGAGGCAGGATGAAAGCTTCAGTGAAGTGAGCGAGGCGGACTTCAAGTTTCCGTGCCTGGGTGATCTGTACAGCATGCTGGAATTCATGAAGCGGTTCAGACTCGTCGTCAGAAGTTCTGGACATCTTGTACGGGCTGAACCAGTCACTATGGGTTATGTGGCTCTCAAGCGACACATGCTCCGACAGGTCAGATTCTTCGCCTCCCACGATCTGCAGATGGCGGTGGAGCACAACCTAAAGAAGGTTAACCTGACTCGCCCATCTTTCAAGAACGCGGACGACAATCGAGAGGGCGATGTGATCGACGGAGATGATCCGGCGGTCGTCTACTCGAACTACAAGGGAAAGATGAGGCTGCTACGCTGCTCCGAAGTGGCAAAGTTCTCGGATGGGACACTTACCATCATCCAAGACAAGCTCATGAGGATTTGCCTCATCCTTTCGGAAGAAGACCCTCACTGCCGATCCAAATTCGCGAAGTTCATTGACGCCATAGCTGGTCGAATTGTTCTTCGAAGGAATCTCCGCGCCTTCGAGTTCAAGCTAGGACTTCGCGAAATACACACTCGCTAATCCTCCATCACAACGCCCAAGATCCAAGACTCCCAACAATTGACACAAAGGGGGAGATTGTTAGGATATTTATAGATTGTCAATAGTTTAAGTCTTGGATTATATTTTGTAATTATCCTTTTAGCCTGGGCTTTGGACTAGAAAGTAATTAATTAATCTTTAGAGTTTGGGCATTAATATACCTAGGGTTAATGTGGTATATAACGTTTTACCATCTCTATTTTCAAAGTAATCAAAGATCAAAAGGCTAACCCTATTTTTACATACAATACACACACTTGAAGGTGAGAACTCTCCCTTTTTCATTCCATCAAAGCCTCTTTGATTCCTTGTTTGGTGCAATTGGGACCAACAATATCACTTTCGAGAATAAAAAGAAATACGATCCTGATGAAATAGATATGAAGATCATTCAAATTAATTGAACTCGTATGGCCTTGAGAAGCTTAATGAGAATAGCTACAATTCTATCTCGGGCAGAGATCAGAGGTTACAAGCGTCCACCACGCTTTCTCTGTACCATTCTGACACCGAACGAAAATATTTCTCAGGGTGAGCAAAAGATTGGGGCATAGGGTTATACCCCGGATATCATTGGATCTTAGGTTTTAGGAATTCAGGTACGGATTCCTACTTCGAACGCTATCTACTATGATCACGATTCCGATCGACACTAGAACTAGTATCAAAAAAGTCGGCTAAAAGAAATCCTGAATCTTACCACATAATTGGTGGATACAAAAGAAAATGTGGCTCATAAGTCCACTAGAATGCATGTTGAGGTTTAATCGGTTAGAAGGGTACCTTCCATCTGGGATGGGTTGTTTTCAGCTTCTTCCGCTGTAAGCATGTATACCCGAGCGGGTACCTTCTGTTGTCTTGTAGGATTTGCTGCCTGGCCTCCCGATGCATTTTCCAGGCAGGCTACAGAGTAGTGGCCTTTCTTGCCACACTTATAGCAAGTAGCATTTTGCGAGAAGCAGACGCCCAGATGACGTCGTGCACATTTTGGGCATATGGGTACATTTGGTTGGGGTCTCCCTTGATTCAGATTGGTTTACTGAAGTGGTTCAGGGCAGTTTCCAAAACTGGGTTTCACATTCTTAGGTACAGACGGTTTCTTCGGGTTATCTCTATTCCCTTTGGGTCCTTGTTCGAATTTTCTCTTAACTTCCTGGGCTCGCACAATTTTGATTTCGGCTTGTTCAGCCATCAGGGCTCATTCCGCCATTTGGGCGTAAGTAACCCCTTGAAATCCAGCCATGCCAACGTCGCGATAGAGTTCTGGTTTCAAGTCCTCCATAAATCGCTCGATTTTCAGCGAGTTAGTGCTCACCATGTGAGTAGCGAATCGGGAAAGCTGTTCGAATGTCCTAATATACTCCGCCTTAACGGAGATTGATGAACTCGTTCATCCTCTGGGCACGAACGGGAGCAGTGAAATACTTATTTCGGAAAAGTTCTTTGAAATGTTCCCAGGTCATTGTCAAGGGATCTTCGAGAGATAATATGGTATCCCACCAATGACCTGCGCTTTCCCTTAATAGGTAGCTAGCGCACAAGGGCTTTTCTGTTTCAGGGGTACGACTATGTTGAAACATAGTTTCTAAGGTTCGGAGCCAATCCTCAGTCGAGGTTGGGTCAACAGCATCTTCAAAGGTTGGGGGGTTAAGTTTACGAAATCTTTCCCCGATCATTTCGATTCTATCAGCCTGAGGGGGTCCGTTACTTGATTGCCCGCCAGCGTTTTGTTGTTGGCTCAGTTGCTGGATTTGGGCAGATTGGGTGCGGACTAGTTCCGCGAGCTGAAGGATAGTCGCATCTCGATTATCAGTAGGGGTTGCGAGTTCTTTACCTTTATCTGCACCCCTAGTACCCTCATTCCTTGTTCTACCCATTGTTCTTCTATCCTATCGTTTTTAAGATCAATAAATCATATAACACCAGAAATTCATAAGAACATAAAACTTACGAGCAAGGCCGCTTCCGTGCTTTTGAGTGTGTGTACATGGACAGTCTGCAGAACCTATATCCTAAGCTCTGATACCACCTGTGGCAGTCCCGCCTTTCACCACTCTTTCTTAACTAGTCTACGCGAATGTTCTAATAATGAAATAGATTGTACAAAATTTCGTATAAATTTTTCCTTTGTGAAAAGGAATCGTAAAGTTGTCTACAAAATCATAGTGGGTCATATTTACATAGGAAAGTGCGCATGCGGGTCAAAATAATCTATCTACTGGGCCTCCACGAGGACGCATCCATGCACACACTTCCATCTCAAAAGCCCTCGGAAGCTTCAAAAGTTGGTCTCGCCATGAAAATGATCAAGTACCGTGATCGCGGGGTCTTACAACACATAAAACGTGTGAGCTTATAAAGCTCAGTAAGTGAAAATCATGCATGCAATGCACGTGGCCTAAATAGCGAAGGCATTCTCGCCAATGCTATTAACTCCTCGTGACCTTCTCATTTCTTCATTTCATATTGGGCCCTCGACTTTCAATCTTACTATGCACCATATTGAGCTCAAACCCCTAAGGGTATAATAAGTGGCAGTACACACATTGGGAGGCTAAACTGTTGGGATACCCGGTGTCTACCGGAGAAGCCACGTCCCCGAGTACTGTGCGGAACAAAGATTTTCCGGGTTCCCTTATTGCCTCGTTGCTCGGATTAGAATAGTAACACATAGACATGTAATAGGGCGGGTCAAACCCATATAGAATGACCAGTTGAAGCGAGTGGCAGCTCCTCGTCCTTTTCTTCAAGACTTCGTCGATGGTGGTGGATAGCACTAGATCATCACGCCGACCTCGTAGTGTACCACGGAATCAGTTCTCTAAAGATGGCTAGAGTGAACAGAGCCATCGCGTGAGAGAAGTGTGTGCGTTCGGTGTATGTTTTTTGCCTTTGTTATGGATGAAATTTTCACTCCTAATTATGAAATAGGGCTGCCCTATTTATACTATGATATATTTGGAAATCCCTAGGATATCTCAAAGATATGGTTTTGATTTTGCTCAAGTGGAGAGATTTTGCCATATCTTTCTCTCCCTTATTTAATTCAAAATTCATATAAGGATACTTACCATAATTAGACAACTAACTTAAATACTAAGTCAAACTAAGTATATGTAAATATGGTATAAAATTCAAAACTTAGTCCAAGATTAATTTCGAAATTTTCACCTTAGAATAAATAATATTCCAAATACATCATTTCCATATTTACATTTAATTTTTCAAACTAATTCCCAAGGCATAATTCGAAAATCAGCTTAGGGTCAAGTTTTTACCCTCAAGCCTTCTAAGCACTTGGCCAAGCCCAAGTCTCAAAGTTAGTTTCATACGAAGTCCGACTTCGGTCCATTAAACGGCCCAAGGCCCATTAAGGCACGGCCCAACGGCCCAAGGCCCGTTACGGCCCAAAACACTTTCTCTCCTTATCAGTACACGTTGATGATCCATTTTAAGCCCGACTCTCTAGGTTCGAGTCAATCGGCAAGGGAGGAATCCAAGAGTCCGGCAGTTACCTAGCCAATCCCGCAGTACCGGACCGTAACCCGATACGAGTGCGAATTTCGACCCAGTCTTTATTCAAGAACCTTACTATAGATTATAGTACTACGTATAAACCCTTCAGCTGTGTCCCAATCGAGTGAGAGCCATGGTCTATGTCAAACTCACTATACTCGATTCTGTGATAAAACGGGGACGAGGCAAATTACCAAACTACCCTTCATGTCTAACATAGTTCAATACCTTGGCCACGGATTTCATAATTTCCCGTCGCCGTCCTCATAGGACACTTATCTCGATTCCTTGCAAGACTGTGAATCCGTGCTCGGCGGTCTAAGCCCAGCGATTACAAATCGTCATCAAGACCCCATCTAGCCCGCTGACCCATGCAACAGCAAATCGGGTCGAGGGGAATCAGTGACAGTCGAGACTTTAAAGTTAATTCCATCAAAGCCCCTTTAGGTCTAAGTTTCACGTAGACTACTATAGTGTTGTCGTCGGTCATTAACACTCCTTGAGTAATAAGCCATGTTCGACCGTACGACCCGTGAGTCAGTGTCCATGAAACGATCCAATCCCTTGATTCGACTCGCATCACAAGTCATGACCTCCGCTTTCAAGCGGGATATCAGCACTCGATAGGTCATCGACAAATAAGCCGTAATCGGTTATCCAGCACCCAACTGGAGCCTAACGCTTACGGGCTTTTAATGCTCGAGGTTAAGAGTCCACTGGTGCCTTCCTCTCTCGTACCCATCGAGAACAGTGACTCAACTCAACACATTTGGATTTGTTCATCTATTGCTTTACCGAATGCTTAGTAAAGTACTCTTATATCCAATAAACGAATAACGCCTTTCAACAAACACATAAAAATATCTTATTACATAAAAGGTCGAATGATAAATAAGCTAATGCCCTATACAATCTAATCCTCGTATAGCATTCGAGTGCATATTCCTAACAATCTCCCACTTGCACTCAATGCCATGCGCTGCTGTATCTAATACCCATCTTTTCGAGATGTCTAGCCAGCACTGCCAGTGATAGAGGCTTGGTGAACGGGTCGGCCATGTTTTCCGCGGTCGCAATCTTCTGCACGGCTATGTAGCCATTCTCAACGAATCCACGTAACACGTGGTACTTTCTTTCTATATGTTTGGACCTGCTGTGAGACCTCGGTTCTTTCGCCTGAGCAATAGCGCCAGTATTGTCACACCACAATGGCAATGGCCTATCTGTTACAGGAACGACACCAAGTTCATCCAAGAACTTTCTCATCCAAACACCTTCCTTAGCTGCCTCTGAGGTCGCTATATACTCGGCTTCGCAGGTGGAATCTGCAGTAGTGCTCTGTTTGGAACTTTTCCAAGACACCGCTCCACCGTTGAGCGTAAAGACGAATCCTGAAGTGGATTTTTGGTCGTCCACATCAGACTGGAAATCCCCGTATACCCTTCCACTTCCAATTCTCTATTACCGTAGACCAACATCATATCCTTAGTCCGTCTGAGGTACTTGAGGATAGTTTTGATTGCTGTCCAATGTTCCTTACCAGGGTCAGCCTGAAACCGACTAACTACGCCACAGCGTACGCCAAGTCAGGTCGTGTGCAAAGCATCGCGTACATCGAGCTAGGCACTGCGATGCATAGGGGATTCCATTCATCTCTTTTTGCTCCAACTCACTTTGAGGGCTCATAGCCTTGGAAAGGTGAATCCCATGCCGCATAGGCAGGAACCCTTTCTTAGAGTTGTCCATATTATATCACTTCAGAACCTTATCTAAGTAAAGAGCCTGGGAGAGTCCTAACATACGATTCGCTCGATCTCTGTAAAGGCGAATCCCCAAATGTAGGTAGCTTCTCCCAAGTCTTTCATGGAGAATTCAGTCGAAAGCCACACTTTCACCATCGAGAGCATTCCAATATCTTTTCCTACCAAAAGGATGTCGTCCACGTACAATACGAGGAAAGATATTTTGCTCCCACTGCTTTTCTTGTAGATGCAAGATTCATCTTCATTCGTTAAGAATCCATGGCCATTGACCACGTCATTGAACGAAGATTCCAGCTTCTGGAGGCTTGTCAGTCCATAAATGGACTTGTTTAGTTTGCACACCTTATGAGCATCTCCTTGCGATGTAAAACCCTTGGGCTGCTCCATATATATTTTCTCCTTGAGGTATCCATTTACGAACGCAGTTTTCACATCCATATGCCAGATCTCATAGTCATAGTGGGCAGCTATCGCAAGAAATGTTCGAATGGACTTCATCATAGCAACAGGCGAAAAGGTCTCCTCATAGTCAATGCCCTCTTTTTGACTGTACCCTTTCGCCACAACCCTAGCTTTGTACGTATCAACCAATACGTCAGATCCTATTTCCTCTTGTAGATCGATTAACACCCAATGGGTCTGAAACCATCTGGAAGGTCTACTAGAGTCCAGACTTGGTTTTCGTGCATAGAATCCATTTTGGCTTACATAGCTATAAGCCATTTCTCCGAATCCTTATCCCTGGTTGCCTGATCATAGGTAGTGGGATCGTCTCCGATGTGCCCTACCATCGCAGCAACCTCGTGCTCGATGTGGACCATCCCGTATCTCAGGCTAGCGAGATACTCTACCCGACCTGCGCATCAGGTTGCGCCTCGGACTGCTCTAAGGTGTCTCCCGACACTGTAGTTTGTGAAAGCGCTTCTGAATACTCGCCAAGAGTTACTTCGCGACCCGCTCCACCTTCTCGAACGAAATCTTCTTCGAGAAAGTAGGCCTGAAGGGCTACAACGATTCTATGATCGTCGTGGAAGTAAAACTGGTATCCCATGGAATCCTCAGGATACCCGACAAAACGTCCTTTCACAGCCTTCGATTCCAGTTTATCTGCCTTGAGCTTTTTCACAAACGCAGGGCAATCCCAAATTCTAATGTGATTCAAGCTCGGTTTTCGTCCTGTCCATATCTGATATGGAATACGATAGACAAACTTTGTAGGACATCTACTCAGAATGTGTGCCGCTGTCAACAGGGCATGACCCCACAACGATATGGGCAGGTCTGTTTAGCTTAGCATAGATCGAACCTTATCCAACAGAGTTCGATTTCCGCGTTCGGACACACCGGTCAACTGCGATGTTCCAAGCGGCGTCATCTGTGAAAGTATCCCGTTCTTTTTCGAGAACTCGTCAAACTCGATGCTCATGTACGCACCGCCTCGATCTGATCGAACGACTTTAATGCTCTTTCCAGTCTGATTTTCCACCAAAGCCTTGTACTCTTTGAACCATTCAAAAGTATCATACTTATTCTTCATGAGGTACACCTTGCCAAATCAAGAGTGATCATCAGTGAAGGTAATGAAATAATGGAAGTTACCGCGAGCCGCTACCCCGAATGGTCCGCAAACATCCGTGTGGATCAAACTGAGAAGTTCTGCGGCTCTCGTAAAAGTCCCTGTGAAGGGCGACTTGGTCATCTTTCCAAGGATACAAGATTCACAAGTTGGATAGGGATCAGACCCAAGCGGCTTCATAACGCCGGTTTTCTCCAACTCAAGAATCTTCTGTTCTCCAGCGTGACCGAGTCGAAGATGCCACACCGGTCTTGAGTTCGACTCCAATTTTCGTTTGTTGGTGACTATATTCACAGTTTTTATTTTATCTTCGATATTTAGGTAATACAACCCATTTAGTAAACTTGCACTTCTGACGCAATTATTTCCAAAATAAATATTGCATATATTATTACTAAAAAGGAACTCATAACCATTTCTGCTCAAAACGGGAATAGAAACAATATTCTTAAGCCCCTTGGGCAAAACCAAACAATCGGAAAGCAGTAAACTATGTCTAGTAGATAAACGATAGTTCTTGATCCAATGTGGGATGCCGGTACACTATGTTCGCTTCCTACGTTGATCATGATCTCTCGATCCGCCAGCTTCCTACTTCGTTCCAGACCCTGGTTCGAAACACAGATGTGAGCACTAGCTCCCGAGTCTAAGATACATGAAGCGGAATATACTGTCGTAGAACAATTTGTTTCCGAAACGTAAAGTTCTTTCCCTGAGGCGTCTAGCTTCGGGCAATCGCGCTTCCAATGACCAAGCTCATTGCAGTGAAGTCACTTGCTCGTCGACTTGGCGCCTTTGAACACGTTCTTCTTGGCCTTGCCTTTCGAAATTCGTCCGGGCTTAGTGGGCTTGTCCGACTTTTACTTTGTACTCGACCCTCGAGTCTTAGCATTTGTGACAAGAACAACTTCCTTTCCTTTCACCTTCTTCATCTGAGTCTGCGCTGCCGACAACTAGTTCATTAACCCAGTCAATGTCATCTCGACCTTGTTCAGATTAAATTTCACGATGAACGAATTGAAGGAAGGTGGGAGCGACTGAAGTATGAGATCATTCTGGAGTTCGTTATCCATGATAAAGTCCAGTGCCTCGAGTCTTTCGATCCAATCGATCATCTTGAGCACATGCGCTCCGACGTCAATACCCTCAGCTATTTTGCAATGAAATAGTTGCTCCGTCAAGGAATAGCGAGCACTCCTGGAATGTTCGCCAAAAAGCTCCTTCAAATGAAGCAAATGGCGCCCACTTCCATTTTCGAGTGAGTGCGCTGCAACTCATTGCTCATGGAAAGAAGTATATAGCCCTTGACCTTTGGCTCGTCTATCTACCATTTGGCATACGCAGCCTGGTCTTCGTCACTCGCATCAGTCTCTGGATTGCGGTACGGGGGAATCGAGGACATAATTCAGCGACTCCATACCTAGGACTATCCTCAGGTTACGGAGCCAGTCCACGTAGTTTGGTCCCACCAAACAGTTTCTCTCAAGCAGCATAGTAATTATGTTCGTCATCGCAGTAAACCTCGATGAAAGTTTCATAGTGGAGTTGATGTCCCCGACTCGACTAGACTCGCCTCCCGATAAGAGTTTCGGAAACCTCGTTGAAAGTTTCATAGTGGAGTTAATGTCCCCGACTCGACTAGACTCGCCTCAGCCTTTAACGCAATATTTGGCTCATCTAATCTTATCGAAGTCACGTCGAATGCGAACTTATCCAATAAGAGTTTCAACTATCTTAGTCTCGGTCATTGACCCTCACCTCTAACCCTGGTTATTGGGTTTAACTGCCTAAGTGTGACCTATCAACTTATGCTCAAATGGCACAGAATGTACCGCCCCTTGCCGCAATACGCTTCGTGGGGGGCGGACTGGTATGACGAGCGGCGTCCAAGACGCACCCGAGATGCTTACACTGGGTTATTTCTAGCCTATCCCTATTACATGCGTCTTCAAAAGACATCGGGTCGCCGCACGGGTCTTGAAGTCGTCAAACGTCCTTCGTCACTCGAACGGCCTCAAAGTCACCGAACGTCCACCACGGGGGGGTTGCCTTCCGTCAAATGGGACCTCGTCTTCGTATTCAAGTCTAATCTAATAAAACGGTAAATTACAACACGGGGGGAAACATAAGTCCCGAACAACCCGTATAAAACAAATACAACTCGGGGGGACGTGACCCTTAACAAATGACCCGGAAACCAAATTCCTAAACCCGCAAGTGCGCTTTAAATCACATTCATAACGAGCACGTTGACAATTACATGATTTTGAAGAGAAACGAAAATTGGGCCTTAAACGGGCCAAGCCCATTAAAAGGCCCGTTAAGGCTTTGAGCATGAAGCCCCATAGCTGTCGCGACTCAAATCGTTCAGCCGTCAAAACACGCCGGAGAGCCATGGCGGAGAAGGCCGTCGGCATGGAGTCTCGGCTGGAGCCGGTGCCGCCACCGCCGGCGACGCCACGCCGCGCAATGCGTGCGTGTTCAGCTTGCGGCAGAATACTGCCGCGACTCCCTCGTCGCCTCAGCCCCTTCGTGCCGAGTCACTGCCTCGCCGGGAGAGATCGCTGCCGCAGCATTCCGGCCGAGCTGGAGTCGCTGCGGTTGTCTTGCGCAGCACGCACCGTGCGCGCCATCATAGTCCGTGGCCAAAGCATCGGACGATCTCAGCCGGGCCGCCGCACCTTGCGGCAGCACCATCATAGGCTGATCGGGCCTGCTCAAAGAAGCTCGAACCCGCGGCGTCCACGCGCAACGCGCGGCTGTCCGGGTCGTGGTTCATCGTCGGTTTGTACCGCACGAGTTGGTGGCCGTGGGTTGGCAAACGACGCATCGGCAGCCCAACGACGGTCGAACCATGTCGCCTTTTCGATCGTCTCCCACGCGCCTCGTTTCAATTTAAACACGTTATGATTTTGATCACGAGCGCTCGCTCTGATACCACTGTTGGGATACTCGGTGTCTACCGGAGACGCCACGTCCCCGGGTACGGTGCGGAACAAAGATTTTCTGGGTTCCTTATTGCCCTCGTTGCTCGGATTAGAATAGTAACACATAGACATGTAATAGGGCGGGTCAAACCCGTAGAGAATTACCAGTTGAAGCGAGTGGCAGCTCCTCGTCCTTTTCTTCAAGACTTCGTCGATGGTGGTGGATAGCACTAGATCGTCACGCCGACCTCGCAGTGTACCACGGAATCAGTTCTCTAAAGATGGCTAGAGAGAACAGAGTCGTCGCGTGAGAGAAGAGTGTGTGCGTTCGGTGTATGTTTTTTGCCTTAATGAAATTTTCACTCCTAATTATGAAATAGGGCTGCCCTATTTATACTATGATATATTTGGAAATCCCTAGGATATCTCAAAGATATGGTTTTGATTTTGCTCGTTAAGTGGAGAGATTTTGTCATATCTTTCTCTCCCTTATTTAATTCAAAATTCATTTAAGGATACTTACCATAATTAGACAACTAACTTAAATACTAAGTCAAACTAAGTATATGTAAATATGGTATAAAATTCGAAACTTAATCCAAGATTAATTTCAAAATTTTCACCTTAAAATAAATAATATTCCAAATACATCATTTCCATATTTACATTTAATTTTTCAAAATTAATTCCCAAGGCATAATTCGAAAATCAGCTTAGGGTCAAGTTCCAATTTTACCCTCAAGCCTTTTAAGCACTTGGCCAAGCCCAAGTCTCAAAGTTAGTTTCATACGAAGTCCGACTTCGGTCCATTAAATGGACCGAGCCCACTAAGGCGTGGCCCAACGGCCCTAGGCCCGTTAAGGCCCAAAACACTTTCTCTCCTTATCAGTACACGTTGATGATCCTTTTTAAGCCCGACTCTCTAGGTTCGAGTCAATCGGCAAGGGAGGAATCCAAGAGTCCGGCAGTTACCTAGCCAATCCCGCAGTACCGGACCGTAACCCGATTCGAGTGCGAATTTC
Source organism: Craterostigma plantagineum (assembly GCA_027422505.1). Taxonomy (NCBI): domain Eukaryota; kingdom Viridiplantae; phylum Streptophyta; class Magnoliopsida; order Lamiales; family Linderniaceae; genus Craterostigma; species Craterostigma plantagineum. The sequence goes on along the minus strand of JAPQWV010000515.1, from coordinate 167,259 downwards.
GACCAAGTCTTTATTCGAGAACCTTACTATAGATTATAGTACTACGTATAAACCCTTCAGCTGTTTCCCAATTGAGTGAGAGCCATGGTCTATGTCAAACTCACTATACTCGATTCTATGATAAAACGGGGAAGAGGCAAATTACCAAACTACCCTCTATGTCTAACATGAGTTAGTTCAATACCTTGGCCAAGGATTTCGTAATTTCCCGTCGCCATCCTCATAGGCACTTATCTCGATTACTTGCAAGACTGTGAATCCGTAATTGACGGTCTAAGCCCGGCAATCACAAATCGTCATCACGACCGCATCTGGCCCGCTGACCCATGCAACAGCAAATCAGGTCGAGGGGAACCAGTGACAGTCGAGACTTCAAAATCAACTCCGTCATGCTTACTAAAGTACTCTTATATCCAATAAACGAACAACGCCTTTCAATAAACACATAAAAATATCTTATTACATAAAATGGTCGAATGATAAATAAGCTAATGCCCTATACAATCTAATCCTCGTGTAGCATTCGAGGGCATAATCCTAACATAAACCCGAGTACTCCATCTCTGCTAAACCCTGTGGTGCCTTTCAATCCCAATGTGGTTCACACTGAGAGTCTAATAGTGCCTTTCAATCCCAGTGCAGTCCCATTGAGAGGCTAACCCGGGCACACAAATTTTGTTTAACCCTAAGGCGCCTTTCCATCCCAATGCGGTTTGACACGCAGGCGCTTCTCACAGGTAGCTTACTACGAGGTCGCCAACACTCGAGGTTCCCTCGGTGCCGCTCATTCCCTCGAGTTGCATCCTCCAGGTTACATCTCCCGCTACGGGTATCCACCTGCCTCTCGTGAATCAGGCAATTAATATTTGGCCTCGTGAATCGCCGTGGTGTATTTCCCCTACCTCTCATGAATCAGGTCATTCGGCCTCGTGAATCGTCGTGGTAGCATAGAAGAGTCGTGACCCATCATTGAGTCGACACAAATGCCCATATCGGCAAATATACATCACTCACAGGCGATCTTATACTCATGCACGCTCTCTTTCCCTGACTCTTATACTAGTCGTGCGCGCACGTGCTCATGCCATGAATCATGTAAACATGCGTGCAATATTCATAGAATAATTTACCTCACATAAAATCATAGAAGTCACATAAAATCATAGAAGCACATAACACATAATTTCACGCACATAAAAATTAGGTGTTGTAGTTGCGATTTCCACTTATCTGATATCCTTAGCTATATCGTACGGTAAGTCGCTAACATTCAAACCCTAAGTATAGAAACATATAAAATTAGAGTTTGCTAGTCTAATTACAGTTTCACGAAAGTGGCTTAGTTTAAAAACCCTAGTTTTGATTTTTTTATGAATTCTGAAACCCTAAAGTTTCGAACTTTGTCTTATGTTGAAAAATATCATTTTGAAATTCATAAAGATCCTGAAGCCTATTTTTCACCTACCTCGAAATTTTATTAGGCATGTTTCGAGATTTATCAAATAGTACATGACCTTTCGAAATAACTCTCGAAGTGGAATCTCGACATGGGTTTCACACATAATTGTGGGATTTCGAGATCATTTTACAACAATAGATCTCCACGTGAATTATAACATGGATCTCGAGCTGCATGGTACATTAGATCTCGACATTATATACAAGGGTTCGATATTTAGACAATATGCAAGGATCTCGACATGATTTTCGCCTTGTTTCTCGAGATGACTTACAAAGTGAACTCGAGCTTGCATGTTGAATTAAATCTCGACATATTAGAAATAGATCTCGACATATATCTTGAGATGGATGTCTGGCTTTTACATAAAATTTTGAGGTGCATGTCGATATTATAATAAAGATCTCGAGGTGTGTTTTCAAGGTTATACACGAAGATTTTGATACCAACATCAAGATAGGTCTTGAGTCGTATTTTGAGATTTCGTCCGAGTTTTATTATACACGTCTTAATAACTAAAAGAACAAAAGCACTTAAAATGCCCGACAATGTTTCCATTAACAAAAGACTCAAAGCATCATGTCCGCTAATATTATATTCGTTATCTAATAATCATGTGGTGTAACTGCCTATAATGTCTCCACTTCCAAAAGGAATAAAGCTAAGACGTCCGAACATGAAAGCCCCACAATTATTGTGATTTTAACATAATAATATATTATTTCAAAGTCCCGAAATTGTCCAAGTTCTAATAATTGATGTTTTATCATAAATTCGAAAATCCTACTCCTCTCTGAACTCAACATATTACGAATTTTTTTATTTTCAGATCTAAATAAAATAGGTAGTATGTTAGTTCAAACAAAATTCCAGAAATTAGGGTTTTTAAATCACTAGTCATACCCGAAAATAAATTCGACACTATTAACTTTCGAACTTAAATATGCATAAACCTAAGTAGACATGTTAGCACAACTTCAAATCCAGAAATTAGGGTTTCGTCTTCCTATCTGAAAATCCCATATAGATTGCATTAAAGTACAATAATCATAGGTTACAATAAAAATTTATAAATTGGAAATGAGATTTCTACCTTCTTTATATCCGAACTTGTGATATGCTAAAGATTGTTAATCGGCCGAGTATGGTTCTTGATAGATGCTTACAAGTCTTGCTTTTGTTCTCCTTTTCCTCTTTTATTTTCGATGGTTTTCTCACTTGCGATTTCAATTCCTTATTTCTTATCTACTTTACATCTTCAATTATTTCCTTGGTTATATATTGTTAATCCATTATATTGTTACTTATCCAGAAATCGACTTCCCTCCTCATATATACATCTCGAGACTTAAAAGATTTCGAGATCCATTGCTTCGACATTCTAATGAATGTAAATCTCTCCTATTTCATTACTCTTTGTTCGGCGATTTATAGTATTCATAGATATAGGATTCGATCGATTTCTCATCATGTTCATCAATCCATCGAGTTCTACTTTCCCTTCAATTGATCGATTCTTGGTCCTCAATCGATCTAAACTATTTTACACCATCTTACTTTTGCCTAATTGCTATATACTATATAATCTAAATTTCTCTAAGTCTTAATATCATCATATAATTCACTAGTCACGTAACACACATATAAGACTAACACATATATCACGTAGTACTTATTCACATAACACACAAGTCACGTAAAGCACTAAAAATATTAATACTTTTGTTCCCCAATTAATCTGTGTGTTACAACTAAGTCTCATATAATCTTAACCTTTTTATTTAATTAATCCAATAAAATCTCAACTTAAATACTTTCATACTAATTATATTGTAAATCCCGTAAATAGATTTTACAGGTATTACATCCCCCCTTAAAAGAATTTCGCCCCCGAAATTCCGTCGGTTGGAACAATACAGGGTAACGATTGGTAGGGAGTTGAACTGGCTTGGTTGGGTGATAGAAATTCACCCTACGAAGTTATCAAGGGATCTCAAATAATTTTCGAGAATGAAAAGAAATACGATCTTGATGAAATAGATATGAAGATCGTTCAAATTAATCGAACTCGTATGGCCTTGAGAAGCTTAACGAGAATAGCTACAATTCTATCTCGGGCAGAGATCAAAGGTTATAAGCGTCCACCACGCTTTCTCTGTACCAAACTGACACCGACGGAAATATGTCTCAGGATGAGCAAAAGATTGGGCATAGGGTTATACACCGGATATCATTAGATCTTAGGTTTCAGGAATTCAGGTACGGATTCCTACTTCGAATGCTATCTACTACGATCACGATTCAGGTCGACACTTGAACTGGTATCAACCAAGTCGGCTAAAAGAAATCCTGAATCTTACCACATAAGTGGTGGATACAAAAGAAAATGTGGCTCGTAAGTCCACTAGAATGCATGTTGAGTTTAATCGGTTAGAAGGGTACCTTCCATCTCGGATGGGTTGTTTTCAGCTTCTTCCGCTGTAAGCATGTATACCCGAGCGGGTACCTTTTGTTGTCTTGTAGGATTTGCTGCATGGCCTCTCGATGCATTTTTCGGGCAGGCTACAGAGTAGTGGCCTGTCTTGCCACACTTATAGCAAGTAGCATTTTGCGAGAAGCAGACGCCCAAATGACGCCGTGAACATTTTGGGCATATAGGTACGTTTGGTTGGGGTCTCCCTTGATTCGGATTTGTTTGCTGAAGTGGTTCAGGGCGGTTTTGAAAATTGGGTTTCACATTCTTAGGAACAAACGGTTTCTTCGGGTTATTTCCGTTCCCTTTGGGTCCTTGTCCGAATTTCCTCTTAACTTCCTAGGCTCGCACAATTTTGATTTCGGCTTGTTCAGCCATCAGGGCTCGTTCAGCCATTTGGGCATAAGTAACCCCTTGGAGTCCATTCATGCCAACGTCGCGATAGAGTTCTGGTTTCAAGCCCTCCATAAATCGCTCGTTTTCAGCGAATCAGTGCTCACCATGTGAGTAGCGAATTGGGAAAGCTGTTCGAATTTCCTAATATACTCCGCCACCGTCATTGCTCCTTGGCGGAGATTGATGAACTCGTTCATCCTCTGGGCACGAACGGGAGCGGTGAAATATGCTTGATGATATCGAGGAGCGACTGGAGCTGAGGAATACGCTCAGGAACTTCGAGCATACGCTGGGCTTGTGCATGTAGTATACGATTTTAATTGTTCTTTGATTTAATTAGTTGCCTTGTAATTAGGGGCTTTTATTGTATTTGTCTTAGTTTATGACTTAGTTTGTTATTTATACCAAGTATGTTTGGTCTAAATAGATGTACAAACATTGTGCTTAAAGAGAAGATTTGAGATATTGATCTGAAAGGCATGCTTGATTTCTAGAGAGAGAAACACAAGAAATCTTCTCAGTCTAAGCGAAATTCTCTCTCGAGCTCAATAGTAAGTTTTCGACCGTGAGGTAAAGTTGAACAATTCTGATCGTAAACTTAAGAATTTGAGTCTAGAAAGATCAAGGAGCAATATACTGAGTTGTCGCTAAAGTTGCCAAGCTTACCAAGGTAATAAAGAAATCTCTTTCAAAATCCGTCGATTCCGAAGATTCCTCAAGACAGTAGGTTGCCTTTGCTTTGATCCTAGTTGCCCTTAAGATATCTTTCTGTTCTGTTCTGCCAGTGTGGTTCTTAGGTATTCCCCCTTTTTAATGATGAGGGTGGAGTAAGGTAAGTTTAAAAGTTTATCGTATGTCGTCTAAGTGTGTGGTGGTAGTGTTTGGGTTGGAAGTTTATGGTTAAGGAAGAAACCCTTATTATATTACATTTGTATTTTTATGATATATGTGTGATGCTCTTATGTTGCGATGCGGTGATATTATGCTCTGATACAGTGATGCCCTGATACTTATCCCGCTGAATTTTTGTGAGATTTCTTGATAAGTGATAAGTGCCTGCTGTGATGAGTATCTGCTACATAAATCATGTTTGGAAAACGCGCACTTGGGCATGGCGAGCACACTTACGGGTAAATTTCATTCATGATGATGCGGGTATGACCCCGATCAACTAGATTTCGTCCGGGAAATTGAGTTTGTCGGGTGAAACGAATTGGGCTTGATGTCTTGGTGTGTGTTAGGATTGAATGTTGTAAAAGAAAAGAGCGAAAGAGACACAGATTTTACGTGGTTCGGACAGGTGTCCTACGTCCATGGGCCGCCGGAAACAGTATTCACTATTCACAGGTAAGAAACACACACTCGAGCTCACTTCACTCGTTACAGTGCATTCATGGCGAAGAAGATGACTCAAGAGAAGAAAACGCTAAGTCTACAATGCCAGCCACTCGTTACCTTCCACGTGTCCCCTGGTCGGCTTTGCTTCCTATTTCCTGCTCAAACTATTTCATTGCCTGCGCCCCTTGTACTTTTTCCGTACAAAGTCTATGGTATCCAGCTCTCCCTCTCACCTGCTCCATTGTCCTGAAAATTACTCTCTGCAGGTAATCGGGTTAGGAGGAATGCTGGACTAAAAGTCACTCCTATCACATGATATATCTTCGAGAATGACATGGGATATCTATACTTAGATAGGGGAGCAAATTCATTCATGATATGTCATCTGCATGTCATATAGAAAACTGCACTTAGGCAGGGGAGAAAATATGTACTAGCTTGATTATGAAATACTTACACATATGCATTAGGACTTGCATGATCAAATATGCTCACATGCTTTCGTGCTGCATCAATTACATGCCATCATAAAAAATGGGAGAATGTTGACCTTTTGGTCCATAGGCATTAGAATGTTTTGATGATTTATGTAATTGTAATGACATTAGGTCTATAAATTAAGCAACTTGATTTGTGTGAAATAAAATGTATAAGTACATAGTAACATTCGACTAAGCATGGATTAATTAGGTATGAAATAATTAATTGTCGAAATATTTGATTCACATGTGATTCTGTGATTAATTGGTAAAACTATGTGATCGCATGTTATAGATGTCTTATATATGAGCAACACTTCATATTTTCGAGTCACTTAAAATTTTTGAAAGTACAATACGAGAGTTTTGAGCAGAAACATTACCATTGAGATATCTGAGCGATTCACTTGCGATAACTTTTCTGCCTACCTAAGCGACCACTTGCGTCCAATTCATTGTCGAGACGGGCCATGAGGGCTAAATTCTCTTCTTCACAACTCGACGTGTCCTCGAGCCATTGGTCTTGTTCGGCCACGAGAGCTACTCGAGCTTCCTTCTGTTTAGTCAATTGGAGCTTCCTGGAGTAGTAGTTGGCATCTCTCTTCTTCGGAACAGTGCACTCTCTGGCAAAGTGACCTGGCTTGCCACAGTTGAAGCATTTGTTAGCCGCTTTTGGGTTCTTGACTTCAGAGCTCTCTGGTGCACATTCTTTGTTTTTAGAGCTTGTAGTCCCAAGTCTGTTGGCTGAGGTTGAAGACTTCTTCTTGAAGTATTGCTTGCTCATCATTTTTCCTATTAGAGCCAACTGCTTTCCTAGAGTTTTCAAGTTTGGCTCAACGTCGGAGTCCGACTCTTCTTGCGACTCTCAATGAGAAGGAGGCCTAACGATCTTTTCTTTTCTTAATTTTGAGCTCCTCTTCTCCGAGACTAAGGCAACAGTGTCTTCGATCTGTTTGCCCTTCTGCTCCTTGTGAATCTCGCTTATATCATCCTCATGTTGTGCGAGATTGTCAAACACAGCATGGATATCCAACTCCTCTAGATCTTTATTCTGTCGAATTTGAGGGGATATTTTATTCCATTCCGCTGGCAGAGAAGAGAGAAATCGGATGTTTGTCTCCATATTGGTCTTCGTGATTTCTATCTTCCTCATCTCGTTGAAAAGAGTGAGGTATCTTTGGTAGATCTCATATAGACTCTCCTCCGGCTTTGCTTTGAAGGAGTCGTAAGCAGTGAGAATGTTCGCTTTTTTGGCCTTTATGCCAACTTCCGTCCTCTGCATCATCCTATGCATTCATCCCACATTCCTTTAGCCGATGAAAGGCTATCAATCTGTCTATATATGTCATTGGGGATGCCCTGCATGAGGGTATTCATGGCTACTAGATCAGCCTTAGCTCGAGCCCTCTCCTCGATTGAGTACTCCCTAGGTTCCTTCAGTCGCCTAGATGCGGGAATTTGAGGGGTTACCGATTCATCACCGGAGACATTCACCCAAAACTTTGCGGGTCCCTCTTCTAGTGATCCAAATTCTCGGCTTGAGATCTTTTAAAGTGATGAAATTGAGGAAGCGGCTTCTCCAAACGGTATAACGCCTCGATGCAAAATCGGCGGACGATTGTCATTTCCGATCGAGTATGCATCTATTTTGTGTTGTAGTTGAGTTGTTGAAGGATCTTCATTAATGACGTGTTTGGTTCGCATCTTTATCTAAATCATGGGTTTATATGAAACCACTCTAAACCCATACAGAAGGGTTTAGATAAACACACACCCTCACATGTGTTTATTTAAACACAGTAACCAAACACACATTTTATTTATACCAATTAATTTGTTTTATATAAACCCTTACTTATTTAAACCCTGCTAAATATAAACATGTCAACCAAACGAGGTGTAAGTGTTTTGAACATTTGAAGATGATGTGATGTGCTTCACAAGTGACAAAGTTCGTAAGTAGCGTTTGATTCGAAAAATAGTTCGAGAATTATTTTCGATTCAATCTTTAAAGTTTGATCGAAAATAATTTCGTCGAAATAGAATATAATGTGTACTGTTCTCGTGCGAGAAAGTCTGTCAGCGAAATATTTTTCAAGCGAAATAAATTGCCCTAAATCGTTCGGTCGAGAAAAAATTTCCAGATCGTGAATTTATTTCGATCGTAAAGAAACAGTACGTTAGTAAGTTTATCGACAAGTCAAAATAAGTCTGTTGACTAGAAAAGTTTCTCGCGTGTAAATGACTTTTAGCTTGGTCAAAAAAGTTTGGCCGAAAATGTTTTTCGAGAGAAAGTGTTTACGCGTGCAAGGTCAAAATTGGTCTTCCTCGAAAAAGATTTCGCTGAATAATGCTCGAGAAATATTTTTTTAGCTAAAATCGTTTCTATTGTTGACGATTCTAGCGCTGACTTCATATTCAAACCGAGAAAAATTCTCGCGCCAAGTTTTTTTTTTTCGAGCGAGAAATTAATCCGATCGTAAACCTAGCGAGAAAAATTAGAATGATCGAGAAAAATCGCAGAATACGATTAACACAGATTCAAGTAAAAACAAGGAATTAGACAGTGAAATTTCAGGTAATTGTTCGCAATCATTTACTAACTACGCACGAACAAGCAATTAAACACGTTATAAAGCAAGTATGTCGAATTTGATCAAAATCAGAACGTGTTCTTCATGTTCTTCGCAAATAGTAAATCACATAATCGATTTAATCCTAAAAACGAAGTTCAAATAGCTACAAATCTGATCACAATCATCATTTAACACTTAAACGAGCACAGAAACATCAAATTCAAGTCAATTAAGCACATAATTATGCTATTGGATCGAAAAAAATTTCGCGCCAAACTGTTCTTCGATGAACAGTAAACTGAAATTGATTTTCGATCCAAATCCAACAATTTTTGATTCAAAACAGAACGAATTAGCTCTGTTACCAATTGGTAGGTCCTACGATTAACAACTCTATGATCCTAGGCATGAATTCTAAGTAATTCGATGATAATGATTGACATTAAGATTCGATCGAAAAACTCAAATGAAGAACAAGAGAGAGAATTCGAGTAAAGTGAGAAAGTTACTATTGTTTCTCTCTCTAGAAATTGAATTGCAAGCCTTTCGGATCAATTTCCAAAACTTTCTCTATTGATTGTGTTTGATTACAAAGTATTTATACCAAACACACTTGGTATAAATATCTAACTAGTCCTAATATAAGGGCAAATATAAGAAAAGCCCCAAATTACAAGGACAACTAATGAAATCAAGCACAATCTAAAATGTATACTCTACAACCTCTTTGAGCCTCTCACCATCAATACTATACCCGACGAGGCCTATGTACCAAGTTCTTCAACAGTCCCTACCGTGGGTGTTGAGGAAGAATCATCAGAGTCGCTCCCTCCCATTGCAGATATGGAACTTCCTCAGGCAAACGAACAATCAGAGATCATTGGAAATCTAGACCAACAAATGGTTGATGCTTCATCTTCAGCTTTGCCACATGAAGCGCAAGTGGACTAGAGCTCACCCGGTTGATTAGATAATTGGCGATCCTTCGAGCGGAGTAAGAACACGACATCAACACGGTCTTTTTAGCTGCTTCTTAAGCCAAAACGAGCCTACTAAAATAGCAAACGCACTACGAGACCCGGATTGGATAATTGCAATGCAAGAAGAAATCAACCAATTCGAACGTCTTCAAGTGTGGAAATTAGTATCCCGTCCGCATGGGAAAACTGTCATCGGGACAAAATGGGTATTTAAGAACAAGAAGAATGAAGATGGAGAAGTGATCCGGAACAAGGCACGATTAGTTGCCAAGGGATACAACCAACATGAATGCAATGACTACGATGAAACGTATGTTCCTGTTGCCCGAATTGAAGCTATTCATCTCTTATTGGCTTACACGGCTCATAAAGACTTCAGGTCTATCAAATGGACGTTAAAACTGCCTTTCTCAATGCGTACTTAAAGAAGAAGTCTATGTCGCTCAGCCAGGCGGCTTCGTTGATCAAGAACATCCCGATCACGTCTATCGATTGGATAAAGCTCTCTACGGACTAAATCAAGCCCCACGTACTTGGTATGATGTCTTGAGCGACTTCCTCGTAATGTCTGGATTTATTCGAGGAACAATTGATACGACCCTCTTCATCAAATGGCAAGACAAGGATCTGATGGTCGTTCAAGTTTACGTCGACGACATCATTTTCGGTTCAACAAATCCACGGCTTTGCAAGAAGTTTGGAGATCTCATGAAGAGTAAATTCGAAATGAGCCACATGGGAGAGATGCAATTCTTCCTAGGACTTCAAGTCAGGCAGCTCAATGATGGAATATTTATCAGTCAAACAAAGTATATAAAGGACATTCTTAAAAAGTTCGATCAAGATCAGAGCAAGCCTCTCAGCACTCCCCTGTCAACAAGCTGCAAGTTGGATGCCGATCCCACAGGAAATCGGCGACATCACACTCTACCGCAGCATAATTAGATCTCTTCTCTATCTCACTTCGAGCCGGCCGGATATCATGTTTGCCACTTCTCATTGTGCCCGCTTCCAAGCCGATCCCAAAGAATCCCACATGCTCGCGGTGAAGCGCATTCTTCGCTACCTTAAGGGCACATCTACCTTAGGACTATTGTATTCTAAAGGTACGAAGTTCAATCTTATCGGCTATACTGACGCTGATTATGGTATCCTAAAGGTCCGATTGGACATGAAAAGTACCTCCGATGGAGCTCAATGTCTAGGCGAAAAGCTAGTTTGCTGGTCATCCAAAAAGCAAAATTGCGTCTCAACTTCGACGGCTGAAGCTGAATACGTCGCAGCCGCCAGCTGTTGCTCCCTGATGCTATGGATGCGGACTCAGCTTCGTGACTATTGGTACAATTTAAATAATATACCCATATAAAGTGATAGTCAAAGTGCCATTGCGATTACGTGCAATCCTGTTCACCATTCACGCACGAAATACATAGACATTAGATATCACTTTATCAAAGATCACGTAGAAAAATGCACCATTGACATGTACTTTGTGAACACGGAATATCAACTAGCCGATATTTTCACCAAGGCATTGGATGAAAAACGATTCCAATTCCTTGTCGGAAAATTAGGCATGTTAAATCTCCCGTGATATGTGCATTATCTGATCTTCTGTGCTATCACATGCTCTATTCTATGTGTTTTCCATGCTCACTTGTCTTATCTTGCGTGATACATATATCTATAATAGAGGGGAATGACGAAATCCTTTAGGATGCTTCGGTCTAAGTCACGTAGAATTTTTTGCCGACGTACGACTGATTTAACTGCTTAATCTGTCAGTCTAACTCACATTCTTGTGTTTAAAGGTCTTAGTTTGCTCCACTAGACACAAAGTCACCTTTCACATGTGAGGACTCTAGCCCTTCAATTTTTCTCTCCTTGGATCTATCTCTCGAGTGACGTCACAATACAATTAAATGTCTTTTCTACCGATACTCGGCTTCATACTCGCCCTTCTTTAGATCGTCAGGAAAATGATTTGGGGCATTTAGTCAATTCCTTACTCGGCATTTTACAATCCTTTTCCATATCATAGCCCTTAGTCATCCACTTTGGACCTTCTTCGACTTCCTTTTCTTCATTTGAAACCCATTTCAACCTTCAACCAATTCTATTTTTGTCAAATGGTTGTTCAAACAAGAAAAGTAGGGGGAGAAAAGTAAAAGAAAACGAGAAGATGACTAAAGAAGGCAATGCTCAACGCACAAAAACAGACCAAAGGAACCTGCTTTTCAAACTACCAAAAGAAGGCATGGATCCTGTGAACTTCTCCGTCGATAATCTCGAACGCTCGTCAGAACGGCTGGAAAGAGGAGCACCTCGAAGTGAACTTCTCCAACGATAATCCGGTCTTCTATCGGGAAACGAGAAGAGGAGCACAGCCTTGGGTACGAATTCCATAACCGTGAACTTTTCCAAATTGATAATCTCTGAAACCTCTCTAGGGATTAAGAGAAGAGGAGCACGGTATCGGCCCAAGAACCAACAGGAAGATCTTCGCCTACGATAATCTCCTAGAGCCTCGTGGGAAGCGGAGCTTCAGCTTGAGCATAAAAAGGATAACATAAGGGATGGGATTGAAAAGATGAAAAATTTTTTGCCGAATGAAAAGGAGGAGACGGACATAGAAATGGAAGACGATAAAGATACGCTCACCTTTTCCTATAAATTTCCTTCCTCCCTAAGTCCTAGCCAAATTAAACCCTTAAAAGTCCCTTTGATTCCAAACGACGATCTCTAGCTTAGGTGAAATGATTAATTATGCCTTGATCATAGGAAAATTGACTTAAAAGTGCTTGTGTTGACTTGAGCGATATATATATAAAATCCCCGAGTAAAAAATAATAAGAGCGCTAGAGTGAACTTATAGTGAGAGTTGAGCGATATATATATAAAATCTCGAAGGGCTCTACCGGTTCATGATGCGCCAAGTCAAGTACTTCGCCGCGCATGACCTTCAGATGGCTCTGGAGAGCAACACGAAGAAGGTCAACATGACCGCACCGCTCAACAAAGGACCTGAGATCGAAGGGCTTCCAAGCAATCATGTGCACATCAGCTCAGTCCTAGGCGTCACCTACCACAATCCAATCGCTAAGAAGACTAGGTTGATGCTGAAGACTGAGATTCATAAGTTTTAGGATGGAATGCTGAAGGTGATCAGGCAGAACATAGAGAAGAGATTGGAAGAGATCAATCGGGAGACAATGCGGAGGATTCATATGTTCGTGAGAGAACAACCGCTCCTGTTGGAACTATTGACGACATCGAGGAGTGCCTGAAGCTGAGGAAAACGCTCAGGAATTTCGAACATGCGCTGGGCTTGCGCAGGTCATACTACGCCCGACGAGGACAGACAGCGCGGAAAGAGAAATCAAGCACAAAGGGGGAGATTGTAGAATATTGATTTTAATTGTACTGTGATTTAATTAGCTGTCTTGTAATTAGGGGAGTTATTGGTAATAGCCTTAGATTAGGACTAGTTTGATATTTATACCAAGTTTGTTTGCTATAAATACATGTACAACATTGAGCTTAAAACATAAAATTAGAGAATTGATCCGATAGGCTGCCAAATCCAATTCTAGAGAGAAAAGCTCAGAAATCACTCTCACTCTACTCGAATTCTCTCTCGGTGTTCTTCATTGAAGGTTTTCGATCGAAGTTATACAATTCTAATCGATTTCCTTAGGATTTGAGTCTAGGATCATCTAATTATGCTGCGGTAGGAGTTGAAAATTGAGGACCTAACAATTTCGGTTCCTAATAGTTTTCAATCCAGTCTAGAAAGTTCTGATCTAGTCCTGTATTTTCAATTTAACCCCAGGACTTTCAATTTTATTGAGTTCTCACTCATTATGTGATTTTTCGTTCACAAATTATTGTTTAGTTGTTTTTACAGGTTCGTCGTCGCAAAACTTATTTTTCGCCGGCAAAACATTTTGCGATCGAAAAATTTGATTTTAAAGGTTTAGATGTTAAAGTCTCAAACGACGATGTTTTATCAAATTGCAAAACTTTTATGATCGCAAATCAATACGTAACTGTTTCAAATTCAATACTATGTTCTAAAAACAGTACCTCATCGAAAAACATAACAATAAAAAATAGTGCTCCACATCCTCATTCGAAAAACTTTTAATCGAGAATTATTTTCGATCGAAAACAATAACCTTCAATTTGCACTTTATAGAAAAGCTTTTGGTACATACTATTAAATTTTTAAATGAAAGTTTATAAACCAAAATCTTTTCGAAACTGTAATTTTTTAAAAGCCAAAATATTGTAATCAGTATTAAAAATTCAAATCCATATAACAGTTAACGATCAAAATATTTAACACAAAATTAAACTAAAATAAAAACATTATGAATCCAATCATAAAGAAATTAGAAAACAAAGTAAAAACATTACAAGACAGAGTGACTGAGCTAAATCGTCTTGAACTCAAATCAACTATGTGGAATGAAGTCCCTGAACAATATGAGATTATTCTAACATACGCAATAACTGGTACACTAGAGTTATCCCTTTAGATAAAATTATTGCGAAGCTAGTTGAAACTAACACATCCTCTCAGAAGGCAGTGATTCCTAACTCTCCATTGTTTAACATATTGGAATCCTTACAAACTGGGTATGCTATCATGAAAAATGAGCAGAAAAGTAAATGAGTTATAGGACAAATTAGCTAAGTAAGGAGGAAATAGCTAGTCTCGAGTGTAGCTTAGGAGGAGCTCTATTGCAAAAATTGAAGAATTATCTAAGAGCACCAATATTAGCGAGATAAAGTATATTCCCTTAGAAAAGCATAGTTCGGTAGTAAATGAACTAGAAGACGGGCTAGACAACAATCACAAATGGCCACTTAGCAACTTAGATGGGAAAAAGTCATTTTAAGGTTAGACTAGAAGTTGAGAGCAAAAAGGTCACTAGTCTAGAAGACGAAATAAATAAATCTAATTCTAACATTAGTGAATTAAGAAAGAGTCACCTGTCAGGCCGAGAAGAGCAGTGCTCAAAATAACTATGCTTTCTCAAGAGAAGAACGCGGGAATCTCTATTCTAAGATTAATCAATTAGAAAATCTTTTTGCGATTTCTAAGACCAAGGAAGCACAATCTCGTCATTCTGAAAATTCTTCTTCCATTGATATACTTCCTATAAAGAAAATAGCGGATTTATATTCTACAATAGAATGGAAAGAAAGAATTTGAAGCAGAAAAGAATACACTTCTAACGGAGATATCTAGTCTCAACAGGATCAAGGGACGCAAACGGATGATCTCGTTCCTACCACCGAAATGACTTCTACTAATTCTACGTCAATTTTGACCAAAGATGAAATTCAAAGTAAAAGTCCCGCACTTTCTATACTCAAGGAACAAGTCCCAGGGAAACGAGAGAACAGAAAAGCTCCAAAACTGAATAATAAAGATCACAAGCCTTCGTCTCTCGTTCCCAAAAAGAAAATTTTGCACGAAAATATTTCATGTTCTAGTGCACAAATTTCATCGTGTGCTTCAAGTGATCCAACAAATTTTTCATTTGAAAAGGCTAGACTTGAAAATAATTTTTCTCATTCTAATGTGAAAGGTGTGAATTCTAACCGTAGGAAATACGACTTATGTGCTATCGATGCTTATAATTCTATATTCTCGTATTCCTACATGCAATATCTGGTCAAGGTTCATTCAAAGAAACATCTCATGCGCTTAGCCTCGGAGAAAATTTTTAAATCTTCTCCCAAACACAGTTTCGCCCGAGCTAAAAAGTCTTATCCATGTCAAATCGCTCCCATATGGGTTCCTATTTCTTCACGAAATTTACGTAGTCCCAAACAAATTTGGGTACCGAAAGGTTCATTAATGGATGATTTAGGACAACATTTAAATTCGGTACCTTTTATGCTTAAATCATTAACTACTAATAAGGGAGGACGCACATTACAATGGGTACCAAAGTCCCACTTATTTTGTAGATTTTCCCTCATGTATGGAATTTGACGTAGTGGCTCCACATACATGAGGATGAGGCGCGAGCTACTACAAGTAAGCTTCAACGAGGTATATTTAACATTTACATGCCCATATGAGCTTCATCGAAAAAAATATATCTATTTTCTTTCAAAATTTTTCAAATGGTACATTTTCGATATGCGCTTTAAATGATTTTTAACAAATGCATATTACGAACGGACACGATAAATACCATTTTTGGATTAATACCTTTTAAATGAGCTTCTGAGGGGAGAAAAACTTACAAGCGATTTAAGGAATGAGATTCGTAATATTCGTCAAGCTAATTACGCACATTTCTAGGGTGAGAAAATTTATTTTCGAAGCATTTTCTTTGGGAGAAGGAAAGCATAAATAAATACTTTGATTTTCTTTATCTTTTATACTAAGTTAAAAATAAAACCTTCGGAAAAGGTTTGCCGATTTTTTCTTCACTTTCTCGAGAAATTTTCACCGTAAAGTTTCTTGACTTTTCGTCATACTTTCTCCGAGATATAAATATAACACTACTATATTAATAGTATACATACATACATATCCCCTTATATATATATATATATATATATATATAAGGGGATATAAAAACAAAGGGAGATATAAAAAAAAAAGAAAGAAGAAAAAAAAAAAGAAAAAAAAAGATAAAAAAGAAAAAAAAATAGAAAGAATAACTAAAAACTCTCTCCTCCCTTCCTTTTTCGATATGCTTCCCGGATTTATTCTCCCATATCCAAAGATGGACATACCACGAAGAATCTAGAGCTTCCAAACGGACAAAAATTTCCAAAGGCGACGGTGACGATCAAAATGAAGATCAAATGCTCCGGATTTTATCGACTGGCTCCGGCTTGCTAATTCAACTAGAGCAACAATTCTCATGTATCCCGGAGGCACAGATTTCATGTTCCTATTGCTCAGTCTAATCCGGCGTGATCCTAACCCCGGAACGCGTTCGAGCATTTGAGACGACTCAATTTTCCACCGCTTTCCCATCATCCGAACACTAAGCAAGACTACTTCGATGATGCCTCAGAAATCTTTGAAGGTGCATCACTCCCTTATCTCACATAATTTTCGGACCCAACTCCCATAGGTGCATGTGCTAATATTAATTAGCTCCCGTGTGGAAGTCGTCGCATTAGGTCCAACGACGCATGCACAACCGAGCCTTACCCACTCGTCTATATCTCAAAAGATAGGTGTTTCATAAATCACGGGAAACCACGTATGCTATCATTGTTTCACTTGGAAAAGGGAGATATTGAACTAAGTGGTATTCCGCCCCGTACCACGCTTTTATTGAACACTCGCTTCTAGTGTGTCCTCACTCAACTAAATTTTAAAATTTTTAAGACACATACACTTTTTAATACACCTAATCTTTGTGGTTACGTTAGAACTTCCGTAGACATATTTTTTCTAAAGACATGCTTCGAGGATCGGAAGGAAGTCCGACCGTTGCGACATCAAAGCAACAAGGGTTTCGGCCATCTTCTACCAGCTCTGCTCCTACTTGATGTCAATGGGATACCTATGTGGCCCCGGTACTCATTTTGACAGATTGCCTTTGTTGCTCCGTCCGGTTATTACCCTCACCGACCTTCTTGTATGTCCTTATCTACCTCCAAATTAACATGCCGACATCGTTAACATGCCGATGCATACACAATCAGTCGGTCCATGTGACAACCCTAATTGTTAATGACTTAATTTGGCGGATTTCCGCAACAGAAGACGCAGAAAAGCCCAATTTACAAAAAACTTTTAACGAAAATAATATACATATCATAAACTGTAGTTTTACAAAAGGTATCTGTACATGGGTCGGAGCCCCAAAAATATTCTAAACTACTACGCCGCTCCACAGGTCGCATCCATGTACTGCGCTCGCCCTCAAATGCCCATAGAGTCACCGCCACCAGCCGCTAACTAAGCCCTCGCGTTCATCAACGTCGGGCTCTTCCGTACGTACAACACGTAAAAGACTGAGCTATTGCCCAGTAGGTGAATATGCAATGCAGCGTGCACTCATTCACAATCCAATCGTCACAACATGTTATAGTGCATGCTCGTTTCCTCTTTCTACTGTATCTCAATATCAGGTCTCTAGGCTGGACTCGGCACCTCGCGCGCAATAATTAAAATAAAATATCTGGTCCCTCATGCCAGACTAGCGGTGCCCACCTCGCGCGCAATAATTAAAATAAAATATCTGGTCCTCCTATTAGGTCGCCCCTTCCGCTACATAACTCTACCGACGGTTTGCACCTTGGGTCGCTCACGCCCAAGTAGACAGATTGCTCACGTATGTCTCCCATCAGGTGCCTCGTGAGTCCAACCTCAATTCCTCTAAGAGTACTGCCAAAATCGGCATACTCTACCCCACTCAAATCGACACTATAAAGTGTCACCGCACACGCGGTCATAATTTCCCAAAATGTTGTGATGTGTCGTGATATGCAATGCACATTATATAAACCACATAAAATAAAATTGCATATGGTATATATGTAGATACGGAACTCTTTTATTTCTTAAAAATTCCAGGATTTAACTCTTACAGTCCTAAATAGACTAAATGGGCCTACAGTTAGGCTAAAGCCAAAAGGTGCTTAAAATATGTCAACGCGTGAAAGTGGTCTACTCCTGAAAGTTGGATTCACCGATTCGAATTTAAAAGAGTCAGTCAACTCTCGAAACTTCCTAGTTAAATGTACTCACTAACACATAAAATCGCCTGATTCCTACGTAAGGGTTTCGTCCGAAAGTGAGTCAACACATGAAACCCTTTGGTCAAAATTCCGTAGCCAAGATTCCTAAAAATTCTAGTCTTACCCGGAAGTCTTAAAATATTAAAAACTGAAATAACTTAGATGACATGAGTGTAAAAAGGGTAATAATATACTTAAATTATTAAATATTCTAAGCCCTGAAATAACCGAAATCGATCGAAGTTCATTATTCTGGAGTATTAAAATATTTTCAAGACCTGAGATAATATAAATCGGCTGAATGTTCTTATCAATCGAAAGTCCACTCGACGGAAGTCACTATCGATCGAGCCTTACTAGTATATTAAAATATTTCTAAGACCTCACATATTACTAATCGGCCGAAAGTTCTCAACTCGGCGATTGTTACCTTCGACCGAGACTTATTATGTTTAATTTATTAAAATCTCCTAAGGGCTGAAATAACCTCAATCGAAAGTTTTCAATGGTCAATACTTGAGCTCGGCGATTCCGACTCATAATCGATCTACTGTCCCGTATGTTGCAAATTATTAAACTAATCCCAGATTTGAAATACTATAAATCGACCGATATTATGTCATATACCCAATTATTATAATCTCTAACTTGGTGGTTCATCTGAAGTGTAAAATATGCCTCAGAGGGGGGGTGAATTAGGCTTAAAAAAGTTTTGGCTTTTTCTCCTTTGAAAACTACTTTTCTTTAAGAAGATATTGCAGAGCACGTTATTCCCTAGAGACCAGTAAGATTGTCTATGTTATCTCCCTAACCCTGTTTACAGAATATCACGTTAATCTCAGAAATCCTTTAAACGATATCACCTAGTTATTTGCCAACGTTCCGGGTTTGTCTCACAGAAAAAGTAAATAGCGGAAAGTAAAGTGAGACGGGATTTTTATACAGGTTATATCCCCAACTGGGGTTTAATCCTGTCCTTGGGGTGTGATCTCCCCAAGAGTTCAATCAATCACTAGGTATTACTGGTTACACTATGATTGACCCGTTCACAACCGAAGCACTATGGATACTAGACCTCGTTCTAGGCTGACGCACGCCAAGTTTCGATTCACGTCGTTTACCCAGGAAACCTATTCCCCGACTGGATGCAGCTTGCTACCGAAGGGCCACCGAATCCACAAAATTCGTCCCTCCACATGCGTAAGACTCCACTCGTGCTCCTTTGTGCGCTCAACGTGCCCGCAGACACAACACGTCCGAAGACTAGGATTTAGGATATGGTGATACTAAAGATCAAGGGTACAAATTTCGCAAATGAAAGCTCAACACAAACTACGAATGAATCGCAAATTTCGCTCAAGAACTCTTAGGGATTCGCTAGCTCGTGTGTTCGTTTTGTACCCTTCAATCGTGAAGTGTTTCATTCTATATAGACCCAATAATCGCTTCTACACTTCACAGGGAAAGTTAAGCACAGAATATGCAAGATAAAGCTTAATAATCACGTGCATTAACTCAAACAATCATGCCAAGAATAAACCAATTAAGGTCAACGGTCATGCATGATCACTCACCATAAATACCACAGATTAACATTCATTCCACAGTAATCTCATCTATTCGTCAGCATATTCCATATATATTCCACTCATCATATTTTCAATGGTAAGCTCAATCAACTGATTTCTTTCCCAAATATGATACCCAATTCGCACAGAGAAAGATTTGATCTACTGAGTATAATGCAAAGCATACTTTCCATGTATGGTGATCTCATCCGATTTCAGCACATTCCATAAATAGACTCAATCAGCATCTTACCACATATAAGCCCAATCAATTAATCACTTTCCATAATATAAGTCCTAAGTCGCATAAGGAAAGATAGATCATGATTCACTGATTTAAGAGTCAAACAAGATATCACTCCAACGGATATATATCATTGATATTCTTTCCTAAAATAAATCAATCACATGTAAGCATTCAATCAGAATATTTTTTCCATATATAGCATAGTCATTTATATCCGGGTGATCACATAGATATTCTTGCCTAAAATAACCCAATCTCGTGTACAGCTCATATATCACTTAATACAATATATCTTCCATATATAGCTTAATCATATCAGCGTGATCTCAGACGATATTCTTTCCCTATATAACTCAATCATGCGTACAATCCATATACCACTTATCGGAACATATTTTCCATATATAGCACACAGTGATATTCCATCCAAACGAGAACGTTCAAAACCAGGTGATCACATAAATATTCCAGTTAAGCACAAGATCACACATATTCGATTTCTTATCAGTTTATTCACATTTAAGCGCTTAATCGAACATTTTCACATACTTAAACATCACACAACATGCATATCGAGTTTTCTAATTTGTACCCCCCAATTTACATAATTACTTGGAATAATCAAAACTCTCATAGTCATTTGGACCAAAAAGGTCTACAATCTCCCCCTTTTTGATGATGACAAGTAATTAATGCCTATCTTAAGCATATGACTCGATATGAAGCCATTTACGCACGTAGCATGTTTAAGTATCACAGCATGCGACATATGATTAGAGCAAATAATTTTAGATTTCGAAGCATGCTCCCCCTGTCTAATTGCTAGTATTCCCATGTAAAGCACAACAGCAAAAACATATAGCAATTACCAGGTCATATATCATACGAAATGTCACAAGTCACCATGGAATGTCACAAATTTTCAGATCATATCATATGGAATGTCACAAGTTACCATGGAATGTCGCAAATTATCACACCATATCAGTTTGCTCCCCTGCCTATGTGCGGAATTCCTTAATCCTTAACAAATCACAAACTCAAGCACAGAGGATTAAGACATAAGCATATAAAAGCAAGCCAATAATTAATCGCATTCCAAGATGTCTAAGAGTAAAAAAAAAAGTGAACGACCCGACACCAAACCAAAACACCCAAAACATGGCATTAATTTCCCAAACTTCTCCCCCTTCAGCATCAAAAAGGAGGGATCCATAACACCACTACCTTACCCAAAACATGCAACTTACCACAACCTACTAGCCCAAAATCCAGCAAACTAAAAGAACTTAATATTAAGCACAGACGGGAACTAGGCATACTAGGGCTAGGAAATCACTGGAGATCGAATTTCTCATGTCTGGAATCACTATCAGATGAGGCAGGTGAGGATTCAGTGATATATAGATCCGTGGAGATCTCCTTCATAAACTTTTTAACCCTTTTAAAGTGTTGTGAGATCTCATCGAACTTCTTCCTGTTATCATCCTTGATGCCTTTGATACTCCGTCTCAAATCAGCTATGGTTCCCTGCTCGTCGTCGCTCTCTTGCTTTCGGAGAGATTGGGGATTTGATCAGAGCAGCCTTTTGCTTCTTGTCGGAGACACATCCAGTGCCTTTGGTTTTCGTCACGATTGAGATCGAAGAATTGAGGAGCGAAATAACGAAGTGAAAGACTTAGGGTTTGAATAGATTCAAGAAAGAAGAGAGTGGGTGGTTACATAAAGGTCGAAAGCTTATTGGATGAGAATGGAAAGAAACTATGGAGGGATGTAATATCAACTAGACGTGAGGCAGATAAGGAAAAGATTTCAAAGTTTGAAATTTCAAAGATCATGGCTAGATAAGGAAACTGCCCATTAGATGGAATTAAAAGAAGATCGGAGGATATCTCGTGGGAATTAAGGAAGGAAATAAGTAAAGATCAGAGTTCAAAGGAAATATTGGCTGTAAATAGATTTTGACATAAATGTCGAAGAAAAGTCTAAAAATAATCTCTTCATGAATGGAAAGGATTTGAAAAGATAATGAAGATATTCTGAATAGAATCAAGGAATAAAATCGCAGAGATCCTAAAGGATAAGATCAAGGAAGTACTAAAGCCTAACATATCTAGTTACCTTTCCTATTGAGCTCAATAATTCCTAATCGGTCACGGATATCACAGAATGTACTCTCAATAAGGGGTTTCATGAAGATATCAGCCAACTGATCATTAGTTCACACGAAGTTCACGCTGATATTCCCTTTCTGAACATGCTCTCGAATAAAATGATGTTTTACTTCTATATGCTTAGTTCGAGAGTGGTGTACGGGATTCTTAGTGATACTAATGGCACTAGTACTATCACAAAAAATGGGAATTTGGTCATACCTTAAACCGTAATCACTCAAGGCCTGTTTCATCCAAAGGATTTGCTGAGAACAACTTCCTAAGGCCATATATTCGGCTTCGGTTGTGGATAGGGCCACGGCATTTTGTTTTCGACTGGACCAAGTTACAAGGGAATTCCCTAGTATTTGGCAAGTACCACTAGTGCTTTTCCTATCTTCACTAGAACCGGCGTAATCCGCATCCGAGTATCCCATAATGGGAATTCCTTGGAATTTGGATACCACATACCATGATTGATTGTTCCCTTCAAATATCTAAGTATCCGCTTGACTGCTGTCAAGTGAGATTCCCTAGGACTCGATTGATATCTAGAGCATAGACCAGTGGCAAACATAATATCGGGTCTGCTTGCCGTAAGGTATAGCAAACTTCCGATCATACCTCTATACTTAGTTTGGTCAAAAGGCGTACCTTGTTCATCACCGTCAATTTTAGCGGTCTGGTGCATAGGAGTGGGAAGTACCTTGGAATCAGCCATTCCGAATTTTTCATGTAGTTCCTTCGTGTACTTCGTTTGAGATATGGATGTTCCCGTATCCAATTACTTGATTTGCAATCCAAGGAAGTACGTGAGTTCTCCCATTAGGCTCATCTCAAATTCCTGTTGCATAGACTTAGAAAAGTTCTTGCAAAGAGTGATGTCAGTGCTTCTAAATATGATATCATCAACGTATATCTGCACAAGTAGTATGTGATTTCCTTCGCACTTTATAAACAGAGTGTTATCTATTGTTCCTGTTATAAATCCCATGTCTAGTAAAAACCTACTCAATCTTTCATACCATGCCCTAGGGGCCTGTTTCAAACCATATAAAGCTTTGTTTAATTTAAAAACGTGATTTGAAAATTCCTCTTTTTCAAAACCGAGAGGTTGCTCGACAAAAACTTCCTCATTTATAAAACCATTTAAAAATGCACTTTTTACGTCCATTTGGAAAAGCTTAAATCTTTTAAAAGATGCATATGCAAGTAAAATACGTATTGACTCAAGCCTAGCTACGGGTGCAAAGGTTTCTTGAAAATCTATACCTTCTTCTTGGGAATAACCTTTGGCGACTAACCTTGCCTTGTTTCGTGTTACATTACCGTTCTCATCCAGTTTATTGCGAAACACCCACTTCGTGCCTATTATGGACTTATCGTTCGGTCTTTCCACAAGAGTCCACACCTGGCTCTTTTCAAATTGTGCCAGCTCTTCTTCCATGGCAATCACCCACGATTCATCGTCAAGTGCTTCATTCACTGTCTTAGGTTCCATGGTTGACAACAGCACGTCATGTGATTCCTCAGCAGTATCGTTTCGTGCAGTTGCTCTCGTTTTGATCCCTAAAGTGATATTCCCTATGACCTGTTCAGTGGGATGGCTGGAAGCATGTTTGAATTTTCTGCGTTGTTGCTCGTCTGAAGCTTCAGGTTCCTCTGACATATCATCTAGTTCCAATGGAATTGCGTTCACTTCTTTATCAGTAATCTGTATATCTGCAGGAGACACAACTATACCTACCTCAGTAGCATCTGCGTTAGGAAATTCATCAAACGTTTGAACAGTCTTCTTCCTATTATTAAACACTCTAAAAGCTTTGGAATGAAGGCTGTAACCTAGGAATATCCCTTCATCTACCTTGGAATCGAATTTCCCTCTTTTATCCATATCATTTAAAATGAAACATTTGCAACCAAATACATGGAAATATCCTATGTTAGGGGTTTTGTCGTTCCAAAGTTCATAGGGAGTTCTCTTAATAATTGGTCTTAGGAAATCCTATTCGAGACATAACATGCCGTACTAACAGCTTCGGCCCAAAAATGTTTTGGAGTATTATATTCGCTCAACATAGTCCTAGCCATTTCTTGTAATACTCTATTTTTCCTCTCGACCACTCCGTTCTGTTGAGGCGTAATAGGGGCTGAAAAATTATGACTATAACCATTTTCATCACAAAAAGATGCAAAGGATTTGCTATCAAATTCTAGACCGTTATCACTCCTAATCTTACGGACTTTCATTTCTTTCTCATTTTTTAGCTTCTTAATCAGTGGCGCAAGATTATCTAAAGCCTCACTTTTGTGCGCAAGAAATAAGACCCATGTGTACCTAGTATAGTCGTCTACAATCACAAAGGCATATCGTTTACCTTTCAATGACATAACCTGTACCGGACCAAAAAAGTCAAGATGCAGCACTTCCAGTGGTCTGGACGTAGAATCACATTCTTAGGCTTAAAGGACGTCTTGGTCTGTTTCCCCATTTGGCACGCTTTACAGATTCTGTCTTGGTGGCTTTCATATCTGGAATACCTCTCACCAACTCATTGCATGATATGTGAGACATTAGTTCAATGTTAGCATGTCCCAGACGTCTATGCCATAACCATGTGATATCATGCGTAACTGCTAGACACTTGACGTTTTGGTTAGCAATATCATCAAGAGCGATGCAGTAAATATTACCATGCCTAGATGCACTAAACACAATCTCATCATTCTTTTTAACAAGACATTTATCTTTGGCGAAAACTACGGTATGTCCATCATCACATAATTGGCTAATACTTATTAAATTATGTTCTAAGTTCCTAACGAACCATACGTTATCTATGGTGATATTTAAATTGTTACCGACAGTACCAACTCCCACGATTTTGGCTTTTGCGTCGTTGGCGTACGAAACGTATCCTCCATCTACCGCCTTCAACGACACAAAATTGCTATATCACCTGTCATGTGGCGAGCACCGCTGTCGAAATACCAGCTACTCTTCTTACTGGAATTCTTCCTTCGTACTGTAGAAAGAAGCACTCTTCTGAGGTACCCAATTTCTGTTGGGTCCTAACATGTTAGCGGGAAAATAACTTCTGTAACATATGAGATATCATTGTGCGTAGACGGTGATCTCCTGTTATAATCAGATACAACAGTAGCATTTACAGGTGACTTCTTAGGTCTCCAGACATACTTAGCTTTATCAGCTTTCTTTAAGGGACAGTTGTATGCATAATGACGATTTCTACCACAACAGGAACACTTAATCTTAGACACAAAATGTTTAGCATGCTTTCCTTCAGTGGAATAACCTATCCCTGACCTACCAATGTTCCTAGGCGTACTTTATAGCAAATCTAGGTTCTGTTTACCCTCAAGTAGTCTAATAACTGTCTGTTTTTCTCTATCTAAGGAGTTTATGAGTTCTACAATCTCTCTGGATAAGTCACTGTTTCTCTTTTTTGTTTTCTCACAGTCACAGGGAATTCCCTCTTTCTTAGCAGTAACTAACTCTTCTTTCAAACGTGAGATCTCAAGAACAGCCTCATGTTTTTCCTTAGCTAGTTCATCTCGCTGCCTTATCAATTCCTTATTCAAGGAATCTAGTGACTTAATCTTTCTTTCCGTTTTTTGAAGTGACCTACACAGATCTTCCTTACTTTCTTCTATATCAGAAACAGATGAGTCACTTTCATAACCATATAAATTGTTTAGGATATGAATTTTCTCAATGGAGGAAGAACGAGATACCTGATCCTCGTCAGCCATGTAAGCGTGATCCTCGTCTTCAATTTGTTCCAGTTCAGAGTCATTTGATTCTGTCACCATAGCCTTCTGCTTCTTGGTTTCTCATTGCTAGTTGCGGGGCATTCATGTGCATAGTGGCCTGGTTTGTTGCATCGGAAACACTTCTGAACTTTCTTCCCAGACGTGGATATTCCATTGCTCTTGTTCTGGAATTTGTTGAAGTTCCCTTTGAATTTCTTTTTCTGCTGGAACCTTTCAATTCTTTTTGTAAGCATGGCCAAATCGTTCATCAGGTCCTTTTCTTCGTCGTCAGAATCAGATTCTTCTTGGTTGGATTTGAATGCAATGGACTTCTGATTTTATTCTGAGACTTCTCATTCATTGATGTTTGAATCATCTCATAGGATATAAGAGATCCAATCAGCTCGGAGATGCTAAGTGCTTCTAGATCCTTTGCTTCGTAGATGGCAGTAACCTTGGCATTCCATTCTCGTGGCAGTGATCTCAGTATCTTTCTTACTTGTTCACTGTCGGGAACTTTCTTGCCGAGAGAGAACATTTGGTTGATGATTCCCATGAATCTGGCGTACATCTGGCTTATATTTTCGTCAGATTCCATTGAGAACAGTTCATACTGGTGAGTGAGTAGAGCCAGTCTTTCTTGCACGACTCGTTGGGTTCCTTCATGAGTGACTTGGAGCATATCCCACATGACCTTCGCTGATGAGCAGGAACTCACCCGAATGTATTTTTCCCGTGTGAGTGCTCATGCGAGAACGTTTTCGCCTTTGCGTTTCGCGTGATTCCCCTTTTGTCATCAGCAGTGTAATCTTTAGTATCCTTTGGAGTTCCATCAGATTTCGCAGCTGTGTAAGGTCCGTTGATGATTGTCTCCCAAAGCTCGTAGTTGACAGCGATCAAAAATTCGATCATACGGTTTTTCCATACCGCATAGTTCGTACCGTCGAAGAGTGGAGGCCTGGAGTGGGATTGACCCTCTGCAAAAATATCACTGGAAAAAGCCATTAGATCTTAACTCAGGCGTGTTAAGCCTTTCGTTGAGTAACCTCGCTCTGATACCAAATGAAGTGTAAAATATGCCTAAAAGGGGGGGTGAATTAAGCTTAAAAAAGTTTTGGCTTTTTCTCCTTTGAAAACTACTTTTCTTTAAGAAGATATTGCAGAGCACGTTATTCCCTAGAGAACAGTAAGATTGTCTATGTTATCTCCCTAACCCTGTTTACAGAATATCACGTTAATATCAGAAATCCTTTAAACGATATCACCTAGTTATTTGCCAACGTTCCGGGTTTGTCTCACAGAAAAAGTAAATAGCAGAAAGTAAAGTGAGACGGGATTTTTATACAGGTTATATCCCCAACTGGGGTTTAATCCTGTTCTTGGGGTGTGATCTCCCCAAGAGTTCCAATCAATCACTAGGTATTACCGATTACACTATGATTGACCCGTTCACAACCGAAGCACTATGGATACTAGACCTCGTTCTAGGCTGACGCACGCCAAGTTTCGATCCACGTCGTTTACCCAGGAAACCTATTCCCCGACTGGATGCAGCTTGCTACCGAAGGGCCACCGAATCCACAAAATTCGTCCCTCCACGTGCGTAAGACTCCACTCGTGCTCCTTTGTGCGCTCAACGTGCCCGCAGACACAACACGTCCGAAGACTAGGATTTAGGATATGGTGATCCTAAAGATCGCTCAAAGGGTACAGATTTCGCAAATGAAAGCTCAACACAAACTACGAATGAATCGCAAATTTCGCTCAAGAACTCTTAGGGATTCGCTAGCTCGTGTGTTCGTTTTGTACCCTTCAATCGTGAAGTGTTTCCTTCTACCCAATAATCGCTTCTACTCTTCACAAGGAAAGTTAAGCACAGAATATGCAAGATAAAGCTTAATAATCACGTGCATTAACTCAAACAATCATGCCAAGAATAAACCAATTAAGCTCAACGGTCATGCATGATCACTTACCATAAATACCACAGATTAACATTCATTCCACAGTAATCTCATCTATTCGTCAGCATATTCCATATATATTCCACTCATCATATTTTCAACGGTAAGCTCAATCAACTGATTTCTTTCCCAAAATATGATACCCAATTCGCACAGAGAAAGATTTGATCTACTGAGTATAATGCAAAGCATACTTTCCATGTATGGTGATCTCATCCGATTTCAGCACATTCCATAAATAGACTCAATCAGCATCTTACCACATATAAGCCCAATCAATTAATCACTTTCCATAATATAAGTCCTAAGTTGCATAAGGAAAGATAGATCATGATTCACTGATTTAAGAGTCAAACAAGATATCACTCCAACGGATGTATATCATTGATATTCTTTCCTAAAATAAATCAATCACATGTAAGCATTCAATCAGAATATTTTTTCCATATAGCATAGTCATTTATATCCGGGTGATCACATAGATATTCTTGCCTAAAATAACCCAATCTCGTGTACAGCTCATATATCACTTAATACAATATATCTTCCATATATAGCTTAATCATATCAGCGTGATCTCAGACGATATTCTTTCCCTATATAACTCAATCATGCGTACAATCCATATACCACTTATCGGAACATATTTTCCATATATAGCACACAGTGATATTCCATCCAAACGAGAACGTTCAAAACCAGGTGATCACATAAATATTCCAGTTAAGCACAAGATCACACATATTCGATTTTCTTATCAGTTTATTCACATTTAAGCGCTTAATCGAACATTTTCACATACTTAAACATCACACAACATGCGTATCGAGTTTTCTAATTTGTACCCCCCAATTTACATAATTACTTGAAATAATCAAAGCTCTCATAGTCGACCAAAAAGGTCTACATCATCATTCGTCATAAGTCGAACTCATCATACCTAAAAGTATTAAAATAATCTAGAATTTGAAACACTCTCTGAATCGGCTTAAACGTCATCCCACCAAATATATTAAAATAATCTAAAATTTGAAACACTTTTAATCTCCGAAACATCATTATATCAAAATATTAAAATAATATAATTGAAACACTATAATCGGTCGAAGCATCATCATACCAAAAATATTAAAATAATTCAAAAAGTTGAAATACTTGGAATCGGCCGAACTTATCTTATTTACCTAGCTATTGTAATTTTACTTAAAGAAAACCATCGTATATTGAACTTATTAAATTCTTCTAATTTCTGGAATCCTTCCGTGTTGTATTCATCACCCATGATAAGGTTGACTACCTACAACTAATTAAATATCCAAGTGTACCATGCTACCCGAAAGGATCATCATGCACCTTAGAAGATTTCTCCATAACGCGGCTCGAAGGTTAATAATCACATATATTCATGTGTAAAAGGAGTAGAATGTCAGCACACAAAATAAACCCAAAATTTTGGTTTTAGAACATATAAATCGTTGAGAAATCCCACATATAATCATAGAACATTCCAAATAGTTCCAACAATTAGGGTTTCCTAGCATATGAGTCACGCCAATTCCTCATATAAAATCATAAAACGTGTTAATAAATAAATGTTGAAACACATTTACCATGTTGTATGGGATTTTCACCTACCTCACTTCCTAAATGTTAAGTTGATTTGTTTGATGGTGATGATCTTGCCAAAACTTCCTTGCTTGATCTTTTCCTTCGTTTCTTCTCCCTTCGGTCTTTCTTTGTGCTGTTTTCTCTTCATTCTTTCATGTTTATTACTTGACTTCTAATCCTTCTTTTCAGCTCAATTGTCGAGGAAATACGTTACCTTAAGGCTAATTGATTATTCATTCTTCTCTCTAACCATTTTGGGCTAAAAGTTATAATTTATTTGGGCCTTGTTCTTTGTATTCGGCCAACTCCCATCTTAGGCATTTAAACTATTTTAAACTGGGCTCTATTACTACTTTATATAACTTACTTATTGAATCTCTTTACTGGACCCATTCGAACACTAACTTGATTAATTCGAACATTTTCAGCGCTATTTACATTCCTATAGAAATTTACGGGTATTACAGTCCACCACCTAATTACGCCGTGTGTACCACTATGAAACCGGGGTCTCTCACAAAGCCACATTCCAAGGAGGCTCGGTACAACTTAAAACAATCAAAGAAAGAGACGGCCCACCTTCTTCCCGAACTAAAGACGCTTCTTCGAGGCCGAACCAGACAACTTCCATTCGGGAATGACGAATCTGGCAAAACGGAGAAGATGGCTAAATACGAGCCATCTCCTCGACCGAGCGACACGTGATTGAAGCATCATCAATGATCGAAGTTGCCAACCGTGTCCATGGCATCAAGGATCGAAGTTGCCAACCGTGTTGTATGCATCAATGACTAAAGTTGCCAACCGTATCCACCTCTCCAAATCTCACACAGACTCCCCGATCTCAACACAAGGTTGACCCAAATAGGGGGAGTTTTGAGTTTTGTGCACCTTCAACGGGAGAGATGGAACGCGGACTTTCAAAAATCCGACAAAGAACTTCGTACATCTTACGGCATTTAGGAGAAGAACTTCAAAAGAATATTCGAAGAAAAAGCTGATGCCTAGAAGACCGGGTGAGCTTGAAGATTTTCTAAAGAAGGGATTTCGAGGACTCGAGGACTCTTTCCATTGCAAGATGAATACAACCCACGCAATGTTAAAAATTGAATACAAAGGGGGAGATTGTTGGAACTATTTTATTGTATTCAATTAATAGAGTTGTCTTAGTCTTGCTATGCAAATTAGTAGTCTTGGGCTAAATTGTAATTAGTCTTTGTGTAGGACTACTTGTGTAAATATACCACGAGGTGGTATATATAAGTGAGCTCCTTAGGAAATAAAGAGTGCGTTGTACAGGGTTTCACATTTTTTAAAAGAATCGAATATTTTAGAAAGAAAATTAGCGCCAAACCCTTCTTAAGTTCCAAGTAATTTCTCTCCCAAGCTTTTGGTAGTCTCATTCTTAGCTTTTGATTTTATAGATTATCGATGCGATTCTTGTCTAGATCGATTATGTTGGATAATTAAGGACCTAACACCTTGTCTTGCACCTTCCATTCAGCCAGAACTACGACCCTCTGCCGACGGATGAGGAGATGATTCACGATTTTCTCCACATGGGATACCGTCTGCCGCTCACCAAGCTCGCGCAAGTACAGAGAAATTGCATCCCACATCCATGAAAGACACTTTTCGGGATTATCAATAAGTGTCTGTCGCCGAAGCACGCCAATTTTTTACAAAGGCAACGAAAACATCCTTCACATCTTCCACGGCATCGCATTCTCTCGAAATTATGATTTCACACAGCTGATATGGAATGATCTTGCAGAACAGATCAGACAAAAGGAGAACAAGCGATGGAAGAATGTACCGTATGTAAGGTGATTTAATGTGTTAATTGCCCACCTCATGGAGCTTTACGAAAATATTCCTCGCCTGCCTCCAGGTGGAAACTATCAACCACTACGGTTCAAGTTCTTCCACAACCCAAAGCTCACGGATCTAGATCAGCGGTCGATGCCGATTCCATTTGAGCTACTCCGTCTCGCCGACCCCTCAAGAGACGTGTTAGGTCCCTAGATTATCAACTCTACGATCCTACACTTCAATCCTAAGGAAATCAATTAGAACTATAGAAAATAGAATTTCGATCGAAAACCTTCGTTGAAGAATTTTGAGAGATAATTCGTGTAGTGAGAGAATGTTTTCTGACTTTCTCTCCCTAGAATTTGATTGTGAAGCCTTTCGGATCAATTGACTAAAATTCTCTTTTAAGCACAATGTGTTTGCAAGTATTTGTACCAAACATACTTGGTATAAATACAATTTAAGTCCTAATCTAAGGAAAACTACAAATAAAGCCCCTAATTACAAGGACAACTAATGAAATCACAGCACAATTAAAACTGATATTCTACATTCTCCCCATTTGCGCTTGATTGCCCTTTCCGAGCTATCTGTCCTCGTCGGGCAAAGTACGACCTGCGCAAGCCTAGTGCATACTCGAAGTACCTAATGCAGTTCCTCAGCTCTAGTCCCTCCTCGATGTCGTCAAGTAGTTCCATCAGAAGCGGTTGTTCTCTCATGAACATGTTAAGCTTCAGCATGGTCTCTGTTGATTTCTTCCAATCTCGTCTCTATGTTCTTCCTGATGACCTTGAGCGTCCCATCACAAAACTTATGAACTTCAGTCTTCAGCAGCAACCTATTCTTCTTTCAATAGGATTGTTAAAGGTGATTCCTAAGACTAAGCTGATGTGCACGTGATTGTTGGGAAGCCCTTCGATCTCAGGCCCTTTGTTGAGCGGAGCGGTCAAGTTAACCTTCTCCATGTTGCTCTCGAGAGCCATTTGAAGGTCGTGTGCGGCGAAGTATTTGACTTGGCGCACCATGAACCGGTAGAGTCCCTCGAGTCCTTCTTTCTTCTTGAAGCCTTGAGGACCCTTGTACTTCCCTACGTATAGCTGGTCGAGACGGTACACCTCCTCGGCAGGGAGGTAAGGTAGGTCTCTCTCGCTTAGCTCTTCTCGAGTTCTGTCTACTCACTCTATGACGTAGAATGGTGTTGGAAGACCTCCTTTAGCACAGTAGACCTTAGTAGCTGACATATAGGGGATAGACTCTTGTAATGACTTTTCGCTTGTCCTCTTGGCATCACCAGCCTCACATCTGGTCCAAGATGGGTTAGCATCCAGAGATAGGTCATTCTCTTGCTGATCCCAGTGAGAGATCCCTCTGAGCTCAAACTCGTTCAACTTATTGACTTTGTCTGGTGACCTCCACATGTGTTCACGAACTTCTTCAAGGAATTGGATCTCAATCCTGATGTTTTCCCATGGCGTGTCAATTCAAACAGTCCCTGGCATTAGTCTTGTAAGGGAGTCTGCCCGTTGAGCAATAAACTCTGGAAGCCTTGAGGGAATTTGTTCATGATCTTCACCATCCTGAAGTTTTTCGTCTTCAATCAAAACTAGGTCTACCGAAGCTCGCTGTAGGAAGTGTCGAACGTCTTTGAGTCTCTGTATTTGCATCTCCTCGAGCGTGGTGTGGGTCATCCACTATCCTTCGATGATGTACTTATTGAAGAACTCGTGGGGGTTGACTCCACTTCTTGATGGTCCCGATGTCTGGAGCGATTGAGAGAGTTGCTTGAGTCTGTGCCAGAGCTGTGACGACCCTCACATTCTAATTACTATTAGTGGCGGATTTTCGCAACGTGTCGCGAAAGACCCGTCTAACAAGAATTTTTTCGTAAATAAAATAAATTACAACAAAATTGGTCTATAATCACTATCCACGGGCCGTAGCCTCAATATCTCAAAATATTAAAAACCCTAACGTCGCTCCACAGGTCGCATCCATGTACAGCCCCGCCCTCAAAAGTTCGTGGAGCACCGCCGTCAGCCCACCTCAGCCGCGACGCGCACAAGTGTCGGGCTCGGTACCTACAACACGTAAACCCTGAGCTCCTCGCTCAGTAGGTGAAAATATGCATGTATGCAACGGGCACTCAAATCCCCATCTCACGACATCGTACAATGTAATATGCACGCTCGACTTTTCCCTTATCCCTAACTAACATATATCAAAATATCATAACAGGGCCCTAGGCTGGACTGGACACCACGCGCGCACAACATTGAGCGGTAGCCTACGCTAGTAGTGCATCTGAACGATCACGCCAGACGTCCCCCTACCAGGACGCTTCCTGGCCTGACGCACCTGAATCGCGGCCCAAGCCTCACGCACCGGACACTCACCGGCCTGATGCACCTGAGTCACACGCTCCAGGCCTCACGCACCGGGGTCTCACGCTAGCCGTTCGCACTTGAATCGACGCACTGCCTCGACGGTCACTATCGTCTGGTATCCCAGTACTAACCTCAACTCTACATCGAGTAGACCACCAATATCGATCACATCTACCCATATGCGCCTTACGCCGACACCGTAAGGTGTCACTATATCAACATGGTTAACCTCACTCGTTCTACACCACTCATCGACATCCCAAACATGACCGTTCCGCACGGTACTCGACTTCCGCACTGACGTGGTATGCAAGTGCAGTGCAAATCACAGACATGTAATATACAAAAATATTTATACCTAAAACACGTAATCCATGAAGTTCACGTAATCATATAATGACATAATCACATAATCACATAATTCATATAAATATCATATAATAATACACACAACCGTTTACGTGCCGTATGTGGATTACGCACCATGTCACATAATTTCACATAACATTTACGTGTCGTAGGTGAGTTTCACCTACCTGTCCTCCTGATAAAATTAGCCACATAATCTGAAAAATTTCCTATGCTTCGAACCTTTGCCGAAAGTCCTATTACTTTAAGCATTGAATTGTTCCCTGTATCTGAACATGTAAATACTGAACTCTTAATACCTAGTACTATTCACATGCCGTAAACTTTTAAAGTAATAACCACGAAACCAATATAGTATTAGTCTTGAATTGCCGAACACAAAAGAAAACGAAAACTCTATATTTTTGAATACTTAGTCTATGTAATACATATAATAATTAACCACTTGGAAGCCTACGAAGACTATCGTATGTGTAATAACTTAATCGATACCTATGTTCACTCCACACCGAGAACAGTACTTTATGTAACCTATATATATATATATATATATATATATATATATATATATATATATACTAACCACTTATGAACTCATGAGAACTATCTTATATTAAATTGACCTTTAAATGTTCCTAGTATTGATCAAATGTCGATAACCTCTTTACAAACCTACCACACTTATCGGGAAAATAATAGCTTATATTTAAATTCAAAATTAGGGTTTCCAAATATGTAGCAGCCTAAACTATTTCAAGTATCGAAACATATTTATGCTTCAACCATTCAAAACGAATGCCTGTTCATCTCACGAAGACCCTCAACATTACATGCTTTAAAACCCAAACATGCTCAACTATCGAAGGCATATAAACACTTCACTAATCTGAAAATCCATATTCTTATTTCGAAAGATTTTCACATAGAGCATGGAAAGATTATAAAATAATTATATAAAGAGAGTCACGTATATGTAATTGAGATCATACCTACTTCACGATTAAATTCCCTAGCTTGGTTAAGTTTCGTTCTTGCTTAAAAGGTTCGTCTCTTCTCTCTAGCTAGTTCTGAAGGGTTTCTTCTTTTTAACATGATAAGTATTTGTATAAATATATGTACACGTATAGGCTTTGCATGTTACCTTAGGATTAAGGAAACACAATATTTAGTCATATCTACATGAGAGAAATGGTCTCCACGTGTTACCCTAGCTCTCTTAGGTTTAATACTTATAACTAAACTACAATTATATCTATACTATTATAAAAGGGGGAATGTGGCCAGTTTCTATGGTGGGTTACAGGTTAGTAATCGCACTTAACTAATTGTATGTGTTACCTGTATTTCAAGGTTGCCAAGATCACTTTCTATATAATAATACAATATATGTATACATATCGTTTACGAAAAGCTGCCATATTCTGTTTTCTTTTCTCTTTTTGTTTTTTTCCTTGTAGTTTTTGTTAAAATAATGCAAATATAAATCAAATCATATAAAACTAAAAAAGAGATAACTAATATTATAAATCACATATTTGACGTGATTCTGTTTTATTTTTCTTATATTTACCTTTTCTTATTATAATAAATCAAATATGTATATTATATCCAACTAAAAATATAAATAATTATAAATAACATAATTTATCATTTTCGATAAAATGCTCCGTCTGATTTCAAAAACATATCGTTTTACACTTCATTTTCTGTTTTAAACACAAGTCATTTTACTATTTTCAAGAAAAGTAGCTTGAAAATTTTAAGTTTTACCCCTCATTATAAATAAAAATAATTAGATTAAATGGGATAAAACAGTTGATTAAGCCTATAATAAAGATTTTACTCTATTTCTTAATATGCGTGCAATTTCCTTAAATAATTTACTTAAAATCAGATGGAGTATATGGTAAATAACGGGATGGGCAACTATCAATCCACTATCAAGTTGTTGTGGTTTGCTGGATATAAAATTGAAAATGAATCAAGCTCGTGCACTGGCCACGATTGGAGTTTTTGGGATTGGCTGGTGGAAATGACGATCGTGTGTGCAATTTCCATAATTTTCATTTTGTCCATGAGGGTTCGATGTAAATTTTTTAGGAGAATGAAATACTCCGCGTTAAATGTGTAGGATGCTTTTTTAGGGTTTTCGTTATTCTAATGGAAATTCATGATTTTAACATTGTGTGTTAATTTGCGGAAAAGATATGTGATATTGGACTTCTTGTTTTCTAACCAAAGTTAAAATTTCTACTTCACATATGGAGTTTTGAAGTTGGTTGATGCTTGTTCGATTTAGTACGCAAGTGTTGAGCTTCTGGCATTTTCATAGTATTTTTTTTGCTTTCACAAGTGTTTAAAACTAGCTAGATCTTCATCTTTTAATTGGGAGTGTCGGGAAGAGCGAGCCTGAACCTCGCCGGAATCAACCAGAGAAAGAGATCGGATCGAAACATGCTCGGGTTCGTCGGCACGCGCAAAGGGCGTCACGGCCATGACTGATGGCAGTGTGAGATGCTGCCCGGCGTCACGGCCGTGAACATAGCTGCCAGAGGCCGTGATGTATGGCAGAATGGAGTGCCCGTCACAGTCATGGCCGTGAAGGTGATGTCTGAGGCCGTGAATGACGACAGTGTGAGCACGCGAAGCTTGTTCGAAGTTGTCACGGCCGTGACTGATATGTTGCAGGCCGTGACTGATGGCAGTGGCCACACATGAGGAAAAGCATGCTTGGTCACGGCCGTGACGAAGGGAGTCTCAGGCCGTGACCTGTCACAGATTGATTGCTTGGGTCATGCTTTGCTTGCTAGGGTCATGCACAAAGGCAAGGTGGCACGTGGGGCAATCTAGGACGTCCAAGTGGCTAAAGATTGGTGGCTAGGATCAAGCCCAATTCACACAATTGGTGTGAATTGCATCTATAAATAGATCTCAGATTTCTCTGTTTTTGAGTGATCACTTTTGAGAGCTTATTTCTTTGTGTGGAGAGAATATCACTGTGAGGGTAGAACACGGAAGTTGTAGAGGCTTGAGTGCTGTGTAAACTTCGTGTTGATGACTAAGTGAAAAGAATCTCGGTTGATCCGTGGACGTAGGCACAAGTTGGGCCGAACCACGTAAAATCCGTTGTTAGAGAGTGTGTGTGTGTGTGTGTGTTAGAGTGCTGTTTTTGGGTTGATTAAGCTTCGAAATAGCTTGAATCGATCCTTAGAACTAGCAAATACGAAAATTACATTGAATCGGGATTCCAACGGTGGTCATCCCCCAACAGGGAGAAAGGAGTACAACTTCTCATTTGTGATACTTGTGAGAAATTTGATCCCATGATTCATTTTAATCTTAAAAGTAGTCGTAGTTGTTGGATTCAACATTTCGCTAAGATTGATATTTTATGCCTCCAATTTGGTATTTGAAGATGATGAATCATCGTTATATAAACTAATAAATGCGATTTTTTCTTAGTATCGAAATAACTTTCACCCATAATCATTTGTGAAAAGAGTGATTCAACATAACTCTCAACCATAATCATTTGTGATAAGAGTGGTATTAACTTCAATCAATGATTTTCTACACGAGCTCAATGATGTCTTTTCTTCGTGGACTTCATGTGAAGAAACAATTTACTTAAGTAATGACGACCGTGTTGATGTTTGATCGATTGCAGACCATGAAGAACAATTCCACTCTTTAACGTTACATGGCCGCCGCATACGCAATCATAAAAAAATGCACTCAATTATACTGCTTTAAATACTTAATCGAACTGAATCTCTTTGCAACGAGGCACGTCTTATATTTGGAAACTTTAAAAGTAATGTATCACCGTAAAATAATTTTCCGTCACTCCATTTTAAAAGTAAAATTTCAGGTCTCATTCAAGTTTTTCAGTGAAATAAAACATAAGGACAAACGCTAATTATGTTAAATCCACCCGAAGGAACATGCATTTTAATATTGGCGATTTTATATTGCGGTATCAAGAGCTAAATCGCTTTGTGAAATATAAACGGGGTATGATTACATAAAAGCCGCACAGTGTGCGGCCACATCATCTAGTTTATATATAAAAGGATGAATGACAACGAAAACTTATATATGTGCTCAGGAGTTTTCTACCAATCACTGTACTTGTATATATATTATATTAATACCATGAACACCTTCTCGATGTATTTGGTTTAAAGTTTAGGACCTGAGAACTTCTATGTGTATGGTATACGACAATTTTCTGTGTGTCTATGTGCAATGAAGAAAACTTTAGGTAGGTCCACGAAACCTTTTTACTAATGAGTATTTATTTTAAAGTCCAAAAACATTCTCTTAGACTATTTATAGTTTCGGACATGTTTTATCAAAACATTCAATTTTATTCAAACTCCCAAAACTTAATATTTCTTTATTAAAATTTATAAGTTGCGTAGTTATTATTCTAACTATACCGCAATCCCGCATTCCGCAATCCCGCATTAATTTTTTTACGAGTATTACATTCTCCCCCTTAAAAAGAATTTCGCACCCGAAATTCTGTGGTAGGGACTAGAGTTTGGCTCTACGACTAGACTCGCCCACATATTTTCTACATTCTCTAAACCTACTTGTTCCTATTTCCACCACGCTTCTGCTGCGCACTCTAACTAGCAATATTTATTCCTTTTATCTACAGTGAGTCACATAAACAGGCACAAATCACATAATTGCGTCAAACTTAAAACTTGCAGGCAAGGCTAATCCTCCAGACTTTTGAGCGGCCGTACAAATCACAAATCACATACTTTTGGGAGGCCGTCTTATAAGTCGAATTTCCTCATTTGACACTGTGTCTGACGAGGTAGCCGTATGAGTGGTAGGGTCACGTTCTGCCTCCTCATGGGCTTGTGCTGTCGGCAGAGGCACTTCGGGTATGATCGTGGCAATCAGGGCCTCGGTTTCTGGCGTGGTCGCCGTGTGAAGTGGGTTGTGCCCCGTTTCCACTTCAGGTTGTGCTTCTTATTGAAGGATCTCCTCAATGGACTCTTGAACACACCGACATTGATGAGCACTTCAGCTCCTAACTCTTGATTTGGAGCTTGGAATTCCAATGCATATGCCACTTCGTCGATCAACATACCATCTGCATCGGGCATTGGATCATCTTGAGTTGGAGGCTCCCGTTCCAGTTCTTGAGCCACTTCATCAATTAGCTCGGCCTCAGAACTGTAATGTTGTTGTTGAGGGCTCACTGCAAAGTCTGTCGGGGGCCCTCGAATCATCTGCTCTTTCAGATGATTCTCCCGGCAGTATAGCTTATAAATGTCTCGCGAGGGGTCGGCAAGACGAAGCAGCTCAAACGGAATTGTAGAATACCATTTTAGTTGTGATTTGCTTTAATTAGCTGTCCTTGTAATTAGGGGCTTTTATTGTATTTGTCCTTAGTTTTTATTTATACCAAGTATGTTTGGTATAAATAAATGTACAAACATTGTGCTTAATGAGAAGATTTGAGAATTGATCCGAAAGGCTTGCCATTCGATTTCTAGAGAGAGAAACACATGAAATCTTGTCACTCTAAGCTAAATTCTCTCTCGAGCTCAATAGTAAGTTTTTGATCTTCAGATAAAGTTGAACAATTCTTATCATAAACTTAAGAATTCGAGTCTAGGATCATAGAGTTCATAAATCAGGATCTACAATTG
This sequence comes from Craterostigma plantagineum, assembly GCA_027422505.1. Lineage (NCBI taxonomy): Eukaryota > Viridiplantae > Streptophyta > Magnoliopsida > Lamiales > Linderniaceae > Craterostigma > Craterostigma plantagineum. The sequence goes on along the minus strand of JAPQWV010000515.1, from coordinate 127,274 downwards.
GTATCAGAGCAGATTCGTTCTGTTTTGAAGCGAAAAATGTTAGAATTGGATCGAAATTTGAATTCTGGTATTGTTCCATCGAAGAACAGTTTGGCATGAATTTTATTTTCGATCTAATAGCTCAATTCTGTGCTTAATTGGTTTGAATTTGATGTTTCTGTGCTTGTTTTAGTGATATACATTGAGTCATTACTGTTCGCGATTAGATTCATAGCTGTTTGAACTTCGATTTAGCAGAGTCGATCGTATTTGAGTGATTACTGTTCGCGCGAAAAACCATTTTGAACACATTCCGATTTTGATCAAAATCAACATGTTTTGCTTTCTAATGTGTTTAATTGTTTGTTCGTGCGTATATATCATCTGATTACGAGCAACTACCTGTAATTTAATAGTCTAATTCATCGTTTTTGCTTGAATCAGTGTTAAGTGTATTCTGTGATTTTTTGCGATAATTTCAATTTTTCTCTCTAGGTTCTTCGATCAGGTTAATTTCTCGATCGAAAAACTCGGCGCGAAAATTTTTCTCGATCAGGATACAAAGTCAGAATTTAAGTCGTCTTTACCAAGAACGAGTTTAGTAGAAAAATTTCTCGAGCATTACTAAGCGAAAATCTTTTTCGACGAAGACCAATTTTGACCTTTACGCACGCAAAAATTTCCGTCGGAAAACATTTCGGTCAGACTTTCTAGGTTTGGGCAAGTGAAAATCCTTTGAAAAAAAAAGCAAGTGAAAATCATTTGGGCAAGTGAAAATCATTTGCATACTAAACATATTGTTTCTTTGTGATCGAAATAAATTCATGATTAAGAGATTTTTCTCGACCGAAGATTTCGAACAATCTTTTTTTTGCTCGTAAAATTTTTTCGCTGGCAAAGACTTTTTCGCACTAGAACAGTAATCAATACATTTTATCTCGACACAATTATGTTCGATCAAACTTTAAAGATTGAATTGAAAATAATTATCGACTACTTTAATATCAAACGCTACTAACTAGTTTGCTACTTGTGAAGCACGTAACATCAATATCCAAATTATCAAAACAACAAACGAAGATCCTTCATCAACTCTAGAAGATAAAATGGATGCTAACTCAATTGGAAACGACAACCGTCCCCCGATACTCAAGAGAGGCGAATACACAGTTTAGAGAAGCCAATTTCTGAATTTTATCGAGCTAAAAGATCAAGCAGATGGCCTTCTCAGCTCACTTGAGCAAGGCCCAGCTCAGTTCTGGGTAAATGTACCTGGTGACAACACTGCTAATCCTTCGATCCCTGCCTCTAGACGACTTAAAGAGCCTAGAGAGTACACTGTAGAGGAAAGAGTGAGAGCAAAGGCTGATCTGATAGCCAAGAACACCCTAATGCAGGGCATCCCAAGCGACATCTATCGACAGATAGACAGCATCCTAAGAGCTGAGGGAATGTGGGATGACCTGCATAAGATGATGCAACGAACAAAAGTCGGTATAAGGCCAAGAAGGCAAATATTCCCACAGCCTACGATTCCTTTAGAGCTAAACCTGAGGAGGGCTTACATGATCTCCACCAGAGATATCTCACACTCTTAAATAAGATGAGGAAAATTGAAATCACTAAGACAGACATGGAAACCAACATCCGATTTCTTTCCTCTCTGCCCTTAGAATGGAAGAAGATATCCACTCAAATCCAACAGAATAAAGACCTTGAGGAGTTGGATATCCATGCCATGTTTGACAATTTCGCACAGCACGAGGAAGATATAAGCGAGATTCAGAAGGAAAACTTATCGACGACACGGTTGCCCTAGTCTCGGAGAAGAGAAGCTCTAAACCGCGAAAAGAAAAGATCATTAAGCCTCCTACCCCCTCAGGTCATTATGCCAGAGAATGCACTCTCCCAAAGAAGAGAGACGCCAACTACTACTCCAAGAAGCTTCAACTCACAAAGCAGAAGGAAGCTTGAGTAGCTTTAATGGAAGAACAAGACCACTGGCTCGAGGACACATCTAGCTCGAATGAAGAGAATTTAGCCCTAATGGTCCACCTGGACGAGCATTCTGAAACTGAAACCTCAGACCCGACGGACGAAGACCAAGCATCCGAATCTTCTCAGGAGGTAGTTTCTCCTTCCACATTATTGACCATGTTAGAATCGTATCAATTAGTATACACTAACATGAAACGTGAGCAGAAAATCACAAAGGAAGTAGAGAAGAAACTAGCTAAGTCTCAGGAGAAAATTACTAGTTTCGAATAAGAACGTAGCAGCTCTAGTTCAAAATAGAAGAACTTACTAAGAGCTTAAATTCTAGTGAGACTACAATGCCTCAGATAGTGCAGCATGATTTAAAAGTTAAAGAATTAGAAGACATGCTGGAAAATAACTATAATTGCTTGGTTAGAAATCTTAATGAGAAAGCTAACCTGAATTGTAGGTTAACAGAAGCGACTACTAGGATCACCAACATAGAAGCCGAATTAGATAATCTAATACTAAGCTTTGTGAACTTATGAAAGATATAGACGCCTATAAAGCGGTCAAATTAACGGTGGAAAATAACTTTGCTCTATTAGGAGAAGAGCGTAAGAAGTTATACGCTAAAATTAAAAAAATTAGAGATCTTATAGTAAAGAAGGGACAAACTGAACAGACTATACTTTTTAATCAGTCCAAGGACTTAAAATTTTATGATTATAAGTATGCTTAGGTTTTGAGAACCCATGTCACTTGCGGTTGACTGTAAACAACTCTACGATGTCAAATACATGGGTCTCGGACTAACCTCTCTCATGGCTTTTACTGGGGAAAAAGAAACTTATGAACTAGAGGAAGCCAGAAGAAAAGCCTAAACCAAGGCTGAAATCCCCTTTCGCTATGACGAACTGAATCAAAGTAACGACAATGAGAATCTTCCCAAGGGTAAAGCTCCAAGTTCTTGAAGATCATTCCAATAATAAGGAAGCTCAATTTCATCATTCTGAAAATTCTCTCTCTATACCCCATATTGTTAGGAAAATAGAAGGGTTAAGAGTTTCTTTAGAAAAAGAAAGAGAGAATTTTGAAGCTGAAAAGAAAAAATTCCTAAAAGAGATGGAAAATCTCAAAGCTTCCTCCATCTCACAAGCCATTTCTCACGCATCTTCCTCAACCAAAAATATCATTCCGAAAAGCGTGAAGAAAGAAAAATCGCCTTCAAAAGATCAAAAAGTTAATTTTTCTCTTACGTCTACAGGGAGCGTAGGGCCAACATTAGAGTCGAAGGCAGGAGTGCCTAGATTAAAAATAGAGAAGGAGTCCGTAGATATGAATGCATCTAAGAAAATATCTCCTTCTGTACAAATAAAAGACACTCGTAAAAATAAAAGAGCTGTTTCTTTTGTTCAAATAATTGCTTCTACACGTTCTCTTCAGCCGACCACTTTTAGAAGCACTAGATTCAAAACAGGCTCTACTTTAGCAACAAAAACTAATCATTCTAAGACAAATGCCTCTAGGAAGACCCGTAGGGAACAACATCCATCCATAAAGAAAGCATATGGCGCTATTCATACTTGTTCTCACCTAAGGTATCTCGTTAAGATCGAATCCCCCAAGCACCTTAGGAGACTATCCAATGAAAAGATATTTTCCATTCTCAAGCCTACTAAAGCAGTTTTCCGGGCTGAAATTAATTTTCCCTGCAGGTTCAACCTAAATGGGTTCCTAAATCTCCGCCTAAAAAGACGAAAGCCAAAAAGGCCATGCCGTCTACAAAGGGCAAACCCAACACAACTTCTTCGCAATTGACTTGGGTTGTTAAAGCTCCTACTAACACTAGTTTAGGAACCATATCTGAACCTAAGAAGAAATCTGCTAATCTGAGAGGACCCATTTAGGTACCTAAAGCTCTTTAATTTGTTTTCGCAGATCCATCATGTGTTGTACCTTGATTGTGGTTGCTCCACACACATGACGGGAATACAAGAGCTGCTGAGAAACTACAAAGAACGACCGAATGGAAAATCTGACAATCAAGGATGTCTCTTACGTCGAAGGTCTCCGCCCATAAATTGTTCAACATAGGCCAATTTTGTGACAAAGGATTCCAGGTGGTCTTTCATGCTGACCGGTGCAGAATATTGGATAGTCAGAACAAAGAACTCCTCCAAGCACTTCGGAATCCAATCTACACACGATTAATCTGACGTCCGTGCGGACCACGACAGCTGTTTGCCTCATCTCCCAGATTATGGCATGAACGTGTGTCTCATCTAAACATCAAAGCTCTTCAACGACTATCAACGAAAAAGTTGGTTCACGATCTACCAACGATTATTCTACAAAAAGAGCATCAATGTTTGACATGTCAACTAAGAAAAATGAAGCGAGCGTCTCATCACGTCAAACTAGTTGCCTCTACTTCACGTCCTTTGGAATTGCTACATACGGGCCTATGTGGACCTATGCAGACAAAGAGTATTAGTGGGCACAAGCTGCTAGTTATCGTCGATGATTACTCTCGCTACACATGGACGAAGTTCCTCCGAACAAAGGATGAGACAGGGGACTTGATAATTAATTCTGTGAACGCTACTCAGAATTTGCTGCAACAAACCATTCAAGTCATCGGAACGGATAATGGCACTGAGTTCAAGAACAAGTACCTCAGTGATTTTTATCAAAAACATGGAATTAGTTAGCAATTCTCAGCCGCCAAGATGCCTCAACAGAATGGTGTCATTGAAAGGAAGAACAGAACTCTAGTGGAAGCCGCACGTACGATGCTGATTCAATTTGACCTCCCACACTTTCCTTGGGCTGAAGCAGTAAATACCGCCTGTTTCACTCAGAACAGGACGGTGGTTCACAAGCGCTTCGATAAGACTCCATACGAAAAAATAAACAAGCGAGTACCCAATATTTCCTTCTTCAATGTCTTCGGGTGCAAGTGCTTTGTGGCGAACGACAGAGAGCAACGTGCTAAGTTCGACCCTAAAGCATTCGAAGCCACAATCGTCGGGTATTCATCAACTTCAAAGGCGTACCAAGTATACATCAAGTCCAACCGTTCAATCCAAGAAAGCTACAATGTCACATTCCATGAAGTGGCAGATGGCTCATGCACACCTCAGTTCAGGACCCGTACCTAACCAGTTGGCTTCTGAATACAATAGTTTAGAACCCGTATTCACTGGTGTGTTGGCACAAAACCAATAAGAGATGGTAACGATTCAGGATTCAATGTCAGAAGAAGCTCTGAGACTTGCGTTGGAGGACTTGGACTATCTCTTTCAGCTCGTATATCCGGCCAGGCACTATTACCACACCCTTAGTGGATCCCTCACTCGACGAGGCCGATGTACCAAGCTCTTCAAATGTCCCCACCTAACCCGACTCAACTGAGGAAATCTCATCAGAATCGCTCCATCCAAGTGAAGAATCAACTTACCTCAACCTAATGAACAACCTGAAATTTTTGGAATCTCGGTCCACAAATGGTTGATGCATCTACTTCAGCCCTGCCACATGAGCGAAAGTGGACTCGAGCACATCCGGTTGATCAGATTATTGGTGATCTTCCGAGTGGAGTAAGGACAAGACATCAGCACAGTCTCTTCAGCTGCTTCTTAAGCCAAAATGAGCCAACCAAGGTAGCAGGCGCACTAAAAGACCCAGATTGGGTGATAGCTATGCAAGATGAGATCAACGAATTCGAGAGTCTTCAAGTGTGGACTTTCCGTCCGCATGGGAAAACATTATCGGAACTAAATGGGTGTTAAGAACAAAAAGAATGAAGATGGGGAGTGATCCAAAAGAAAGCAAGGTTGGTTGCGAAGGGATACAATCAACAGGAAGGCATTGATTACGACGAGACCTATGCTCTTGTTGCCCGAATCTAAGCCATCCGCCTTTTCTTGGCTTATACGGCTCACAAAGACTTCAAAGTCTATCAAATGGATGTTAAGACCGCCTTCCTCAACGGCGTGTTAAAGGAGGAAGTCTATGTCGCTCAGCCAGAAGGCTTTGTTGATCAAGAACATCCCGATCATGTCTATCGATTGGACAAAGCTCTCTACGAACTGAAACAAGCCCCACGTGCTTGGTATGATGTCCTGAGCGATTTCCTCGTGAAATCTGGGTCCATACAAGGGACGATCGATACGACCCTCTTCATAAAATGGCAAGACAAAGACTTGATGATCGTCCAAGTTTATGTAGACGACATCATCCTCGGATCAACAAATCCACAGCTATGCAAGAGGTTTGGAGATTTGATAGAGCAAATTTGAAATGAGTCACATGGAGAGATGTAATTCTTCTTGGGACTCAAAGTCAGGCAGAGTAAGGATATTCTGAAGAAGTTTCATCAAGATCAGAGCAAGCCTCTCAGCAGTCCTATGTCAACAAGCTGCAGGTTGGATGCCGATCCCACTCAAAAGCGGTCGACATCACACTTTACCGCAGCATAATCGGCTCTCTTCTCTATCTCACCTCAAGCCGGTCGGATATTATGTTTGTGACTTGCCTATGTGCCTGTTTCCAAGCCGACCCTAAAGAATCTCACATGCTTGTGGTTAAGCGGATTCTGTGCTACCTCAACGGCACCTCAACTTTAGGTTTAAGGTATCCTACAGGGATGAATTTTAAATTAGTTGGTTACACTGATGCTGATTATACAAGTTGCCAAATGGACAGGAAAAGCATATCCGGCGGCGCTCAATTTCTAGGCAAAAATCTAGTCTGCTGGTCATCCAAGAAGCATAACTGCGTCTCAACATCGACGACTGAGGCTGAATACGTCGCGACTGCAAGCTGTTGCTCGCAAATGCTATGGATGAGGACTCAACTTGGCGACTATGGGTACAATTTAAATAATAGACCTATTTGTAGCGATAGCCAAAGTTCCATTGCGATTACGTGCAATCCCGTTCACCACTCACGCACAAAACACATAGATATTAGATATCATTTTAAGATAACGTAGAAAAAGGCACGATTGACATGTATTTTGTGAACACAGAATATCAACTAGCTGACATTTTCTCCAAGGTTTTGGATGAAAAACAGCTCCAATTCCTTGTCGGAAAATTAGGCATGTTGAATCTTCGGTAATCTGTGCTTTACGTGCTCCTATGTGCTTTCACATGTTCTATGCTATGTGTTTTCTATACTTTAATGCTATATCCAGCGTGACATATTTCATTATAATAAAAATACAAATATCTAATAAAATCCAATAAATTATACATATAAATATAATAATAGGGGAATGACGGTATCTTTAGGATGCTCGATCTAAGTCACATATCAATTTCCCTGACATGCGACTGATTAATTGCTTAATTTTGTCAATCTTAAGTCGCATTCTTGTGTTTAAAGTTCTTGCGTAGACTCCACTAGGCACAAAGCCAATTTATATGAGTGAGATTTCTAGCCTTTTCTTTCATTCAACAGATCTATTCTTGAGCGAGTCACACAATCATTGCTTGTCTTAACTAGTGATTCTTGGTCTCATACTCGCCTTGCGTTAGAACGTTAGGAAATTATTAGGGCACTTAGGAAATTCCTCACTCGGCCAAATATATACTTTTCAATCCATTAACATAGCCTTTAGTCATCCAGAGCCTTCTCCAAATTCCTTTTCTTCACTTGAAAATCCATTGAGCCTTCAACCGACTATCAAAACTTTCGGCGGGATGTTCAATCGAGAAAAGGAGGGGGAGAAAAACGAGACGAAAAAGAAAAATATGACAAAAGAAGGTGGAAAACGCACACGAGGAATGCTCAACGCACAAAGAAAAACAGACCAAAAGAACCTGCCTCTCGATTATCTCAATCTCAAAATCTTTAAGAAGGGGGCATGGATCTTCCTCTGAACTTCTCCATCGATGATCTCGGACACTCGTCAGAACGGCTGGAAAGAGGAGCACCACGAAGTGAACTTCTCCAACGATAATCCGGTCTTATATCGAGAAAATTAGAAGAGGAGCACAGCCTTTGGTTCGAATTCCATAACTGTGAACTTCTTCAAATCGATAATCTCTGAAACCTCTTTAGGGATTACGAGAAATGGTGCATGGTATCGGCCCGATAACCAACAAGAAGAACTTCACCTTAGATAATCTCTCAGCCTCGTAGAGAAGTGGAGCTTCAGCTTGAGCAAGTGCAGAAAATTTACAAAAGATAAAAGGATGAAAAAGACAAAAGACGAAAGAGGAAAATGCCGGAGAAAAGGAGAACGGCGAAGAAACGGAAGATGACATAAAGCTCACAATTTCCAAAACTTCCCTTCCCTTCTTAGTCATAACCAAATTGAAGCCTTCAAAGTCCCTTTATTTCCAAAACGACAATCTCTCGCTCGATGAAGCGCCTCGATCACAGGTAAATTGACTTAATATGACTTGTATTGACTTGAGTGATATAAATATAAAAATCCCTAGTAAAAAATAAATGAGCGCTAGAGCGAACCTAGTGAGAGTTGTCGAAATTGATCCTACTTTGAACTTAGGACTTAAGTTTGCTGACGGGACTTGACGGCACAATATCTTTCAAGTGTCTTGTGAATTTTTAGGCGTGACAATGATCGAAGCAAAATAATCTGACCCCATACTATTAATAAAATTAGTATATGATAAAATAAAAAAATTAATTAAATAAAAATATATACAAAAATATTTTTATCGCACATTTTAATATGCAATCGTAATTTGCATCTATGCGGAATTGTTTAAAAGCGATATCCTGTTGTATTTTACACATTGGTATGCAATTTACTTTGCATTTGAGCTGAAGTGTTGAAAATGCGAATTTTTTGCTCATACCCTCGCGCGATAGTATAGTTACATGTATAGGGGACCATGTATCTGAGCCAATTTTGATAAATCGCGTGTCTAGTAATTGTTACTTAGATTGATTTATCTACGTGCTTGATAAATCAATTAAGGTGCAAAAATTGAGGGGGAGCATTTACAAAATTTATGCCTTGAGCTCCAAACTATTTTGATGATATTTCTCTAAGTGTTGCAGAATCAACGAGGACATCACGAATTAATCTCGACTTGGAGTGGACGACATTGGTTCAAACTTTGGAGGGTTAAATGTTTTGATCGTTAACGTGTTTTATGAATTTGAATTTAACCAATTTATCTTGAAAAATGTTTCAGGGGGCGCCTAAATAGAAAAATTGCTTCAAAAAATTTACTCTAAAAATTCTCGACATCTTTTGCTCTAAAAGTGCAGGTCTATAAAATTTGAAGATGGAGACAGATGTCATCAATCGAAATCATAGAAAAACTTACTATCGCAAAATTTGGGCAAAATTAGTAATTTTCAATCGCAGTTTCTCGAGCGAAACTTGATTTGGGACCAAATCATTCTAGGATTTACTATCCAGTCAATGTTCGTTCTGAAAAGCATTTATTACGAGTAGGTGCCTAGAAGACTTTTACAAGTACACATTCTAGGAGCACATATTCACATGCTATGATTACTTATCCGTGTAAAATCAAGCAAAAAATGGATTCCTAAGTCGGATATCAACTCGCAAAGTCCTAGTTGTTAGGTCCTCAATTATCAACTCCTATCTAGACTCAAATCCTAACGAATTCGATTAGAATTGTATGAAATTAAATTCTATCGAAAACCTTCAATGAATATCATCGAGAGAGAATTCTAGTGGAGTGAGAGTGATTTATGAGTTTCTCTCTCTAGAATTGGATTTGGCAGCCTATCGGATCAATTCTCTAATTTTTTTGTATTAAGCTCAATGTTTCTACATGTATTTATACCAAACAAACTTGGTATAAATATCAAACTAGTCCTAATCTACGGACTATTACAAATAATGCCCCTAATTATAAGGACAGCTAATTAAATCATAGCACAATTAAAATCGATATTCTACAATCTCCCCCTTTGTGCTTGATTGCTCTTCCGCGCTGTCTGTCCTCGTCGGGCGTAGTATGGCCTGCGCAAGCCCAGCGCATGTTCAAAATTCCTGAGCGTTTCCCTCAGCTTCAAGCACTCCTCGATGTCGCAAGTAGTTCCAACAGGAGCGGTTGTTCTCTCACGAACCTCTGGATCCTCAACATTGTCTCTCGATTGATCTCTTCTAATCTCTTCTCTATGTTCAGCCTGATCACCTTGAGCATTCCATCGCAAAACTTATGAATCTCATCTTCAGCATCAACCTAGTCTTCTTGGCGATTGGATTGTGGTAGGTGACGCCTAGGAGTGAGCTGATGTGCACATGATTGCTTGGAAGCCCTTCGATCTCAGGTCCTTTGTTGAGCGGTGCGATTATGTTGACCTTCTTCGTGTTGCTCTCCAGAGCCATCTGAAGGTCATGCGCGGCGAAGTACTTGACTTGGCGCATCATGAATCGGTAGAGCCCTTCGAGGCCTTCTTTCTTGACGAAGCCTTGAGGACCTTTGTACTTCTCCACGTATAGCTGAGAGAGGTTGTATACCTCGTGGCAGCGAGATACGGTAGGTCGCCCTCTATCCACTCGCTCGATAACGTAGGTTGGGGTTGGAAGACCTTCTTTAGCGCAGTAGACGCTGAGAAGCTGGCAGATCGGGGAGAGACTCTTATAGTGGCTCTTGACTTGTCCTTTAGTCATCCCCAGCCTTACATCATGTCCAAGTTGAGTCAGCATCCAGAGATAGGTCATCCTCTTCTGCTGATCCCAATGAGAGACCCCTCTTAGCTCAAACTCGTTCGGCTTCTTGACTCTGTCTGGTGACCTCCAAATATTTTCACGGACTTCTTCAAGGAAGGGTATCTCTATTCGAATATTCTCCCACAGCGTGTTGATCCGAACGGTCCCTGGCATTTGTCTTGTGGGGGAAACCACTCGTTGCGTGATCAGCTCTGAAAGCCCTGTGGGATCTTGTTCATGGTCTACACCTTCCTGAAGTTCGTCGTCTTCTATCAACATGAGGTCCACCGAAGCTTGTTGCAAAATTTGTCGAACTTCCTTGAGCCGTTGTACTCGATGCTCCTCGGGCATATAATGGGTTGGCCACTGTCCTTCAAATATAAATTTGTCTAGGAACTCATGTGGATTGACGCCATGTCTTGAAGGGCCCGGTTGGTTTGGAGCAGTTGAGGGAGTCACCTGAGTCTGCGCTAGGGCGACGAGCATGGCATCACTTGCTTCTTCTTCCGAAAGCAAGGGGCTTGTGAAGGTCGGTGGTGTGGATGGAGACGTCCTTAGGTGAAAGGTTGGTGGGTCGATGTGGGTTAGAGTGGTAGTGCGGTGAGTGGTGTGGGTGGTTTGTGTTTCACCTGCTCCATCGCCTGTTTGCGTTGCACCTGAGCCTTGTCCTTGGCCATTGTCGTAGATGTCCTTGGCCTCTTCTCCCCCTTATGATGATCCTGATCGTCAGGGTCTTCATGTCGTCGTCTGGAGTGAGAGCTTTGGCCTCGGCACGTTTTGGTAGGTGGCTCAGGGTAGTCCACCAGTCGCCTATCGACCGATTCCTTCTGAGGTGACCGGATGGTAAGACCAATGAGGCGGGCTAGGAGAATGTTATGGAGATCGGTGATTGGGATGGTGTATGGGATGACTAGGATGGATGAGTTTTGTAGAGGGTTGGTGGGAGTGGGTTGTGAGGGTGTGAGGTCGGCTTGTGCTGAAGTTTGCTCCGAGACGGGTGCTTTCCCTGAATCTTGATGGGACATCTCGATTATCGTGCGCACGCTCTCCATAATTTTGTCTTCGAAAGATTTGAATGCTGCGGAGAGAGCGGCCTTGAGTTGGTCTTCAGTCACAAAACGGGCGGACACCTCCGTAGATGGACCAGGACGACTGATGTCGCCTGTTAACAACCCTTGAGCAGACACCGACTCCTTAGGTTGGCTCGGAGTCACTTAAGGTCGTGACTCTTCAAGAGTTCCACCCAATCCTCGAGTTGAATCTTGAGAATTCTCCTCTATGGGTGTTTTGGCAGGCTCAGTTTGGGCCTGCGAACCAGTTACCGGTAGATTTTGTTACGGCTCAAAATTGAGCGAAGAAGTGTCCACAACACTTGAAGAAATGATCAGCGCGGTATCTGGTGCGGTGGTGACGGCGAGGAAGAGGGACTCAAATGATACACTTAATCGCATTGGAGTCTGTCTTATAAGTCTGAGCACCTCATCGGACTCCGTATCGGAGAGGTGGCTGTGTGAGGAGAGGGTTCATGCTCCATGTCCTCATGAGCCTGTTCCGTCACCAATGGAAGTGAACTTTGCCCCATTTCAGCCTCGGGTTGTGCTTCTTGCAGAGGAACCTCCACAATAGGCTCTTCAAGCACTCCAACATGAACGGGCACTTCCACTTGGAATGTTTCTGCTGGAGCCTCTTGTTCCAACTCCGCCGCCACAGCATCGATCAACGTGGCATCTACATCAGGTATTTGTTCGTCCTGAGTTGGAAGCTCCTGCTCTAGCTCCTGGGCCACTGTATCAATCATCATGTCCTCAGGGCTAGGTTGTTGTTGCTGCGGAGGGATCACATGGAAATCTGCCGGGAGCCCTCTAATCATCTGCTCGGTGAGATGGTGTTCCCGAAAGTATCTCTAGTATTCGTCTTCCGCGGGGTCGGCAAGACGAAGAAGCTCGAGCGGAATGGCCATCGATGTCTGAGCTAGATCCGTGAGCTTGGGGTTGTGGAAGAACTTGAGCCTGGTTGGCTGATAGTTTCCTCCTGGAGGCAGGCGAGGAACATTCTGCGCGTACATCTCCATTTGTTGACGGATGATGACGGAGAACCATCTCGGGTACGGCACATTTTTGGACCTTTTGTTGCTTTCTGTTTGATCTGCTCTGCGAGGTCGTTCGAGATCAGTTGAGCGAAATCGTAATTTTGCGAGAACATGACTCCGTGAAGTATCCGGAGAATGTGGCCGTTGCCTTTGTCAAAGCCTGCGTGCTTCGGGGACAAGCACTTGTTGACGATTCCAAATAGTGTTTTCCACGGATGGGGAATCCCATTGCTCTGCATCTGAGCTAGCTTGGTGAGCGGTGAGCGGTACCCCATCTGGAGAAAATCTTGCACCAGTTCTGCATCTGATGGGAGAGGGTCGTAATTTTGGCTGTGAGGGAGGTCGAGGAGTATTCTGAAGTCGTTCTTGCTCATACAGACGTGCCTCGTCCCTACAACTGTGGTTAGGTAATACTCCCCATCCAAGATGAGGCTCTTGACACTCCCCCAAAATGGTTGAGGTAGACCATTGGCACCGGGGCCGTCACCGTAAGAGCATGCCATAGTGGATGGCCTTGCAGTATGGATACGATGATGTCGTCTGAATAGCGGAAGGTGGTCAGGTCTAGTTGGAAGTTCGTGTCATGTACATTAAGGTACATAGCCTTCTCGTAGATGTGGTTGTAGGTAGGGTAGTGATCCATCTGAAATACAAGCTTAAGTCATTAGCTAGATTAAAAAAATTTATTCGAAATTCGAATTTGTCAAGCCATAATGATGAAGCTATTGATAACATGTTTGATAAAATAGTAGTGGAAATTTAAATGCACATATAGGTCATATAGAGTGAATTTTTGAAGAAATAATTTCATTTAGACATATGCATGTACGTTCAAAGAAATTTGATTGAAAATTTTTACGAAGTGTTTAAAGTACTGTTCACCCCGTGCTATTTATCGTGCGAGAATTGAAATTCTCAATTGAATTGCCTAAATGTGATTTTGAATAGAATATCAAACATTTTATTCGCTAATGATAGCTACAGTTGAGAAAAGGACTTAGAAAAGTTCTAAGTGTTTGAACTTAAAGTGTGGTACTGTGGCCGGGAAATTTTACGATCGAGAAATTTTCATGTAAATTTACGATCGAAAAATTTTTCTCGCGTGAATAAAATTTTCGCTATGAAAATTATCGAGAGGGAAAGTATTTCGATTTTAAAGAGGTTTCGCTGCAAATTTTTACGATCGAGAAAATTCTAGCGTCGAAAAATTATTTTTATCGCCGCTAAAATTTTTCGACCGAGATCAAAATTGAAATCAAAATTTTCGACTATAAGTTTTTGCGCTCGAAAATTAAAGGGATTGCATCTATTTTATCTATTCCTTTCATTAATATTTCGCTTGCATAAAATCAAACTTGTGTTTCTCAATTGTAAGTAATTTTCGATCTACGTTATTAATCTTAATGACTAAATCAAAAGGTTAGCGATCGAAAATCTTTTACGATGCAAACAGTGACTTAATCAAAGTTCAATTTTCGCTGTTTGCGGGCGAGAAAGTTCTTCGACGCATTTAACAGTTTAGACCTTAGTTTAGTCTTATCCTTCAATCGAACACCAATAACGCAGAAAATCGAAGTTATATTCACTCAAAATGATCAAGAAACATCGAAACTAGCTTATTATACAGTTTTTAACCTAGATTATACTTAGAGATGGTCTAAAATACTGCATACAGGTCTTCGAGTTCTCAGAATATGACCAGTCGAGAAATAAATACAGAATCATGCGAAATATTCCAAAATGCAGATGCAAATGTAGTTTAAATACACGATAATCCCTAACAGAAGTCAAATCTACCTTTTAAAGACGAAAATCAGATGAAAAATAGAAAGATATAGAAGATTTTTCTTTTGAGAGAAGAAGTTTTTCGCACGAGAAATTTGACTGTTGAATTTTACGATCGAGGGTTTTTGGCGCGTCTTCAGGGATTTTCTGACTGCAAGTAATGATTTCGTTTAATTTGGGCTGATTAGACGTTTTTGTGAGACTTAGTGAATTTGAGCCCATTACTATTTGCGATCGAGAAACTTAAGATCGAGAAACTATCTTTGTTTACTGTTTACATTTTCGCTCGACAAAATCCGATCGAAAATTTACATTTGATTACTGTTTAATTTTCGCTCGTCAATTTTGAGAGCGTAAATTAACACTTGGTCCCAAATCAATTTTTGCTCGAGAAACTGTGATTGAAAATTACCAAATTCACCCGAGTTTCTCGATAGTAAGTTTTTTTTTTTATTTTTCAGATTGATCCTAAATTTTAAAATTAAACTACAAAATTACTTCTTCTAAGTATAAACGAAAGTGCATTTAACTCCCTGTATTTTTTAAGAAATTACATCTGGCTCCAAGACTGGTCTTCGATAATTCTGCAATACTTAGAGCAAAATGTCGAGAATTTTTAGAGTTAATTAAGAAGTAATTTTTCTAATAAGGCCCCCCCTGTATTGTTTTACCAATGTCTTGAGTCCACAGTCATGAAGATTTCTGAATTCCTCCTTATTTAAGCGTTGTCCAAAGCGATTCAAAACGAAAATTTCTGCAACACTTAAAGAGAGAACACAAAAAATATTTGGATCTCAAAACATAGGATCGTTGTAGATGCTCCCCCTCAAATATTGCATATGTATCGATTTGTCATGTAATCAAGCAAATCAATACAAGTAACAATCATTATGACACGCAATTAATCACTCTAGCCTTAGTTACATGTTCCCCTAATCATGTAATAAAGATTTGCGCGAGGGTATGAGCAAGAACATATATACGCATTTTAATCAATTCAGTACCAGCAAGTTAAATATGCATTACAATGTGCGAAATATATAAATATATATATATATATATTAAATATCGTATATCTATATATATATATATGTATAATTTTCATATGTATATTAATATTATTAATAGTATGGGGTCAGTATTTTGCTTCAATCGATCGTCACGCCTAAGTTTTCGTATGACACTTGAAAGGCACACTGCCGTCAAGTCTAGTCATCAAACTAAAGTCCTACGATCGTAGAGTGATCCATTTCGACAACTCTCACTAAGTTCACTCTAGCGCTTTTTTTGACTCGAGGATTTATATATATATATATATATATATATCGCTCAAGTCAGCACAAGCAATTTTAAGTCAATTTCCTATGATCACGGCATAATTAATCATTTCACCTAGGCTAGAGATCGTCATTTGGAATCAAAGGGACTTTTAAGTGTTTAATTTGGCTAGAACTTAGGGAGGAAGGAAATTTATAGGAAAAGGTCAGCGTATCTTTATCGTCTTCCATTTCTACGTCCGTCTCCTTCTTTTCTTTCGGAAAAAAAGTTTTCTTCTTTTCAATCACAGCCCTTATGTTATCCCTTTTAAGCTTAAGCTGAAGCTCCGCTTCTCCACGAGGCTCTAGGAGATTATCGTAGGCGAAGTTCTTCCTGTTGGTTCTTGGACCGATACCGTGCTCCTCTTCTCTTAATCCCTAGAGAGGTTTCAGAGATTATCAATTTGGAAAAGTTCACGGTTATGGAATTCGTACCCAAGGCTGTGCTCCTCTTCTTGTTTCCCGATATAAGACCGGATTATCGTTGGAGAAGTTCACTTCGAGGTTCTCCTCATTCCAGCCGTTCTAACGAGCGTACGAGATTATCAACGGAGAAGTTCACAGCAGGATCCATGCCTTCTTCTGGTAGTTTGAAAAGTAGGTTCCTTTGGTCTGTTTTTGTGCATTGAGCATGCCTTCTTTAGTCATCTTCTCATTTCCTTTTACTTTTCTCCCCCTACTTTTCTTGTTTGAACAACCATTTAACAAAATAGAATCGGTTGAAGGTTGAAATGGGTTTCAAATGAAGAAAAGGAAGTCGGAGAAGGTCCAAAGTGGATGACTAAGGGCTATGATATGGAAAAGGATTGTAAAAGGCCGACTAAGGAATTGCCTAAATGCCCCAAATCATTTTCCTGACGATCTAAAGAAGGGCGAGTGTGAAGCCGAGTATCACTAGAAAAGACATTTAATTGACGTGTGACTTCACTCGAGAGATAGAGGAAAAAAAATTGAAGGGCTAGAGTCCTCAGATGTGAAAGGTGACATTGTGTCTAGTGGAGCAAACTTAAGACCTTTAGACACAAGAATGTGACTTGGACTGACAGAATTAAGTAGTTGAATCAGTCGTACGTCGGCAAAAATTCTACGTGACTTAGACCGAAGCATCCTAAAGGATTTCGTCATTCCCCTCTATTATAGATATATGAATAGTTTTTTTATCAAGACAAGTGAGCATGGAAAACACATAGAATATAGCATGTGATAGCACAAAAGATCAGGTAATGTACGTATCACGGGAGATTCAACATGCCTAATTTTCTGACAAGGAATTGGAATCGTTTTTCATCCAATGCCTTGGTGAAAATGTCGGCTAGTTGATATTCCGTGTTCACAAAGTACATGTCAATGGTGTCTTTTTCTACATATTGATAAACGTATTTCACTACGTTTATCGTAGTATTTATACATTTATTCGCCATATTTACACTTCTTTCAATATTGAAGGACCATAGGACGGCTCTCAGGCGAAAAGGAGCGAAAATGAGGCAAAACGGAGCAAGAATGAAGAAATCAGTCATGTGTCACGGCCGTGACACTCCTTGCACCAGGCTGTGTCAATGGACAGAACCGAAGCCAAAGGACACTGGTCTCCGTCACGGCCATGACACACATTGCACCAGGCCGTGACAAGAGGCATAAAAGGAAGCCAAGCGATGCAGAGCACAGTCACGGCCGTGAAGCCCGCCTGAAAAGTAGCAACGGGCTAAAAATTCATATATCTCAATCAAGATCTCAGATTGATAATTCCTTTGGTCAGAATCAAGAAGGACAAGTCTTCCATCTATGGTTAAAAGTTCAGGTCAATCGGACATCGTTTACCCCTCCATCTGAGAGAAATACGAAACTGCCGCAAAGCTGTTGAGAGTGTCACGGCCGTGACACTACTGCACAATGCCGTGACGCGCGGCAGTGAGCTCATTTTGTGCCCAGAGAGTGTCACGGCCGTGACCTATCATGTCCCAGGCCGTGACAGTGTCTTTCACTATAAAGGTCCGATTTCGATCCAGAAAAGGGGGACACTTACCAGATATCAACCCTACACCCTCAAGAGACGAAAAAGAGCAGAAAAGACCAGGGAAACACGTCCCGGAGCACGAGAGATGGATCAAGGACCAATCAAGCCGAATTGAACGAAGAACAAAGATTCATCCACGCTACCATCGCAGATCATCAGTACACCAAGATCATGGATCTTTCTACCTCGTTCCTTATTTCTTTCGTTGTTTTTCCTTCAATTATGAGTAGCTAACTTCCCTATGTGTTTGGGATTAGATGAACGCTAGGTTAATTCGTATTTAAGACACATGTTTATCGTAACTCGTGTTTAGACTATTTATCGTTCTATGAAATTGCTTCTTCGCTTTAATATGTCTATGTGTTAAAGTGCAGTTATGGAAAATCGTTTAGGGCGACAGCTAAATAACGATTAGGCCTTTCGTAGATGATAGGATTCGAGTATAGGGCGAAAGCAAATACTCGATCCTCGCTGTTAGTAATTCTTAATTCTTAGATCCGCGCGAGCGTCTAGGGCGACAGCAAATTCGCGAGCGTGTAGGAAATTACTGTGATCTAGTCTTAACCACGTAGGAACGATATTTCATTGTCTTAGGCGATAATACAAGCGGGATTTGAATCCCGAGCACATCTTTATCATCTGAAAGCTCTCTTATCACTTTAGGCGTGTTCTTTGAATCTCGCGTTGATTTAGGGGTAATCTGTTAGGATAGTTCGTACAAAAATCCGCGCACTTTATTTAGGCGAGATATCAAATCGATAGGTTAATACTAGTAGTCAATTTATTCATTGTGTTCGATACTTGTTTACTCACTTTACTGCACTACACACGATAGGTCCACTGCCTATCGCACGTTGGTGATAGTAATTAGGTATTCGTTTTATATTATCACTTGTCGCACTTGCAATTTACATTAGCACACCACGTGTCGATCAAGTTTTTGGCGCCGTTGCCGGGGAATAGAGTGATATTATGAACAACGTAGTTCGGTAATTTAGCCATTCTTATTTGAAGTTTTCCTTTTTTTCTTTATTACTATTTGCGTTATTTGTTCTTTTAGTCATTGTTATTTTCGTTATTTTGTTTTACGGGTCGATTTCTTCTAGTCCAGATACAGAAGTAGATATGACGGACCACAGAGTGCCCGTCCACGAGAAGGAGCCATCACTACAAGATCTCCTCAAGAATGTCGCGCTAGGCGGTACTGAGTCTGTGATTGTCATCCCGCCGATCGAGAACAACAATTTCGAGCTGAAGCACTCTTGGCTTCAGATGATCTTCCAGACGGCCCAGTTTGAAGGCAATCCCGACGACGATCCCTACTCCCATCTGAAGGCCTTTCTGACGGTGACCGACACCATCAAGATCAACGGTGTCTCGGGCGATGCGATCAAGATGATGCTATTCCCGTTCTCAATGAAGTTCAGGGGCGAAGGACTGGTTGGAGATGTTGCCGCTCAAATCGATCACCACGTGGGAAGAGATGCGGGCCGCCTTCATTGGCCACTACTTCCCACTATCAAAGGTTCTAAGGCTGAAGACGGAGATATCACTATTTCACCAGAAGGATTCAGAAAATCTCTACGAGGTATGGGAGCGTTACAAAGCGCTACTGAAGAGGTGCCCACAACACGGGATGTCGAAGGCAGCTCAGATCAACCGATTTCGCGAGGGGCTCAACGACCAAACCGTTCACATGTTAGACGTAGCCGCAGAAGGAGGGCTCGTGAAGCTCTCTGCTACAGATGCTTGGAATTTAGTCGAGGACTACTCGAGGAACAGCTTCATGCGAGGTAACACGAGGATTAAGACGCCAGGCGTGTTCGGCGTGAGCAAGGAGACGGCTATGAATGCTAAATTTGAGGCGCTCCAGCAACAGATCGCGGCGATGAACTCTCAGCTGCAGACGGTGATTGGAGCCCTACTTCCCAAGGCCGGGCAGGCGCAGCCCGTGAACGCCGTGAGGACCACTGCACCATCACAGCATACGCCTTACGTACCACCGTGCGGGATCTGTGGTGCAGCCCACGAAATGTCTGAATGCCAACTAGGGCAGTCGCTGGAGCACGTCGATTATATGGGGAATTACCAAGGTGGCCAGCGAAGCTTCCAGCCTCGAGCGCATCCTAACCTGGCGTACGGGAATCAGAACCACCAGGGGCAAGGGCCGCAAGGATTTCAGCCAAGACCATCCGATTTCCAAACGGGGCGCCACGCCAATACCAGAACACACCCGCAGGAGGATCCGAGGACATGAGGAAGATGAAGGATATGATGAAGGCGCTCCTCACGAACTTCAGCAACACCACCGCAGCTCACGAGAATCGAATGATGAAGATGGAGGAGTACATGGAAGCAAACGATGTACATGTCCAGAACACAGATGCCTCGATTAAGAAGCTGGAGCAGCAAGTGGGCCAATTAGCAAAATAACTGGCGGGGCAAAATCAAGGATCACTCCCGCGCTATACCGAGACATTCCTAAGGAGTACTACAACGCAATCACCCAGAGGAGCGGGAGAGGAATGCAATTCCCACCAAGCAGAATTCAAAGGAGAAAGTCCATTTCGAGGGCCACGACGAGCCAGAAGTAGAGGAAAGAAGGGAGGTAGAGCCGAGAAGGCCAAGGATGACAAAGAAAAGGTGCGAGCATTCGTGAAGACGTACCAGCCGAAGATCTTGTACCCAGCTCGATTGAGGGAAGTTGCACTTGAAAAAGAGAAGGTCCAATCTAAAAAGGAGGAGGCCGCACCCGAAAAGGAAAAGGCGAAGGAGATCGAGCGGCCACCAGTGAGGCCGTACCAGCCAAAGGTTCCCTATCCGGCACGGTTGAAGAATGACAAGGATGAGGCGCTATTCAGCAGATTTTTGGGTATGTGCAAAGAACTACTTATTAACTTACCATTTGTTGAAGCTGTTACGCAGATGCCCAGTTTCGCGAAGTTCCTGAAGGACTTGCTGACAAATCGACGGAAGCTCGAACACGTCTCCACTGTATACCTACGAGGAGAGTGCTCGGCGATACTCCAGAGCAAGATACCGAAAAAGCTCAAGGACCCAGGGAGTTTTACTATTCCTTGTCATATAGGTGACTTAGTAGTTGAGCATGCTTTAGCTCATCTAGGCGCTAGTATAAATTTGATGCCTTACTCCATGTGTAAGTGCTTATGATTAGGTGAACCACGACCCACTAGGATGAGTATTCAGTTGGCCGATAGATCGTTGAAATACCCTCGAGGTGTTATCGAGGATGTTCTAGTTAAGGTCGATAAGTTCGTTATCCATGCTGATTTTGTGATCTTAGAGATGGACGAGAATGAAAATGTTCCATTAATTTTAGGAAGACCATTCTTAGGTATAGGTGAGACTCTGATAGATGTTAGGAATATAGCATTGACTTTGAACGTAGACGGTGAAAAGGTTATGTTTAATATGGCTGATTCAATGAAAAAGAGTAGCGAGCATGATATAAGTGCCATTACTTGGATGCTTTTGAGCACGATCTCTCGTCTTCTGTGCAAGATTTATCACAGGTTTGAGCAAGGAGGAAGTCAACGAGCCCACGATGACGATCGGCAAAAACAGTAAAGAAGTTAAGGACAAAAGCCCAGTCGAGGAGCGACCGCAACTAGAGCTGAAACCGCTGCCCGACGAAAAGCGACACCTCCAAGGTATTGATGTAGGCGACGGATACTTCAGCAAAAAGGAGGCAACCCAGGTTTTATCTATCTAGTATTTCTTTTTATTTACCTTTGACTATGATGCATATGAATATATCTACTATTATTATCTATGTCTAGCCGTTTTACGTTTCACTTTCTTATTCGTTACGTCAGGATATCACGAGTCACGATCAACGACCTTCGTGCGTTCAGTCACGACTACTTCGCGACCACGTCATCTAATTGTCAGGGGAGTTCCGTTCTTTTTAACCTTTTTTCCCTTTCCTTTATTCTTTATACGTTGAGGACAACGTCAGACTTAAGTGTGGGGAGGGGAAAGTAGGTTAAGAATTTATGTGAATTTTTTTTTGTGACGTGTCCGTGAGTTATCAAATCGTTAGAAAGGCATGAATTATTGAACTCATGCATGATTGTTTGCGCTTATCTCGAGTTGGGTTGCATGACATGAAATTTGTGAGCAATTAGGATATGCATGATTGACTGAATCGTGTCTGCCTGAATCGATATAGCACTGTTTTTAAGAGAGTCGTACACATAACCCATTTACGTTGCGAGTGTTTGACATTTTTATTGGTTGTGTGACGTGCCAAGTCTGTATCTCTCTAGAACTTGCCTGTCTGATGCGTGTTGAAACTATTTTTGGTGCGTTAGTATGAAAATGATAAGACCATTAGGAAATAAGTCCATGGCCAATTTTCCTGCCACGATCCCCTTAGTTAGCCACTTTGAGCCTGAGCCTATTCGTTTGCTTACCTCGTAAATTATAGAAGCCGCTGACCTGAATAAGCCTCCAGAGATTATCTGAACCTGAGTTGATTAGAATAGAATAGAGCAGAAGTCGAACTTGAGAGTTACTGTTTCAATGTCTGATTTGATGTTCTTCTCTGCTATTCGTGAAATGACTCGCCCCTTACTTGACCGTTTTCTGAAACGACCCGATCCCTTGCATAAGCCTGCCCATAATCCTTTTGCAAGATATAGGTTTTGGAAATAAGTATCCCTAGGTACACGGCATTCGCTGTGACGATGTATTATTTGCGACAAAAGCCAAACCTTGATGTTTAGGGAATAAGGGCAGCGCACAAAAGTAGAGTGACTAAGGTGAAAGGGCAGAAAATGAAAGGGAAATGAGTCGAGAGGGTCGGGCAGAAAAGTCTAGGATTTCAGAGCGAGAATGTTGAGTCTTATTTTGCGGCATGTGGCTGTCAGTTTGATCATGCTTTATTCTTTGAATTTTAGCTCATATGTCCTAGCTTTAAGATTATATGTTCAGTATATATGTTTATCGCTTTATTATCATTTGACCCGTTTCAACCCAAAAAGACCCTCAGATTTATGCTTGCCACTTTAAGTAGTAGATATGCGATTAGCTTGCAAGCTTATGGTAGGGGTTGGACTAGTGCACGATTTGAGCGATTCACTATATACTAGCCTATACAATGAGTGACTTGAGCGAATCCTTGTGTGGTGCGATTCTTGATTTAGCAGTGCTAAGGAAGCTTGGGTCGATAGGTGCAGATCATTAGTGCATTATTCATTATTGTTTGCTTGATTCCAGTTTGTGCTTTCTAACTATGATGATAAGTTGCGAACAATTATGCCGTTATCCTGATTTGTGCCTTCTCTGACTTCTAATTTACTTGAGGACAAGTAAATGCTTAAGTGTGGGGAGGTTTGATAAACGTATTTCACTACGTTTATCGTAGTATTTAATTTGGTTAAAATAGAGCTCTAGCCATCATTTTATACATTTATTCGCCATATTTACACTTCTTTCAATATTGAAGGACCTTAGGACGGCTCTCGGGCGAAAGGAGCGAAAATGAGGCAAAATGGAGCAAGAATGAAGAAATTAGTCATGTGTCACGGCCGTGACACTCCTTGCACCAGGCCGTGACAATGAACAAAACCGAAGCCAAAGGACACTGGTCTCCGTCACGGCCGTGACACACATTGCACCAGGCCGTGACAAGAGGCAGAAAAGGAAGCCAAGCGATGCAGAGCACAGTCACGGCCGTGAAGCCCGCCTGAAAAGTAGCAACGGCCTAAAAAATTCATATGAATCTAGACCTCCGATTGGGAATCCCTTTGGTCAGAATCAACAAGGACAAGTCTTCATATAAGGTTAAAATTTTAGGTCTATCGGACATCGTTTACCACTCCATCTGAGAGAAATACGAAACTGCCGCAAAGCTGTTGAGAGTGTCACGGCCGTGACACTACTGCACTAGGCCGTGACGTGCGGCAGTGAGCTCATTTTGTGCCCAGAGAGTGTCACGGCCGTCACCTATCACGTCCCAGGCCGTGACTGTGTCGAGTTTCACTGTGAAGGCCCGATTTCGATCCAGAAAAGGGGGACACTTACCAGATATCAACCCTAAACCCTCAAGAGACGAAAAAGAGCAGAAAAGACTAGGGAAACACGTCCCGGAGCACGAGAGACGGATCAACGACGCAATCAAACCGAATTGAATGAAGAACGAAGATTCATCCACGCTACCATCGCAGATCATCAGCACACCAAGATCATGGATCTTTCTTCCTCGTTCCTTATTTCTTTCGTTGTTTTTCCTTCAATTATGAGTAGCTAAATTCCCTATGTGTTTGGGATTATATGAATGCTAGGTTAATTCGTATTTAAGACACATGTTTATCGTAACTCGTGTTTAGACTATTTATCGTTCTATGAAATTGCTTCTTCGCTTTAATATGTCTATGTGTTAAAGTGCATGTATGGAAAATCGTTTAGGGCGACAGCTAAATAACGATTAGGCCTTTGGTAGATGATAGGATTCGAGTATAGGGCAAAAGCAAATACTCGATCCTCGCTGTTAGTAATTCTTAATTCTTAGATCCCCGTGAGAGTCTAGGGCGACAGCAAATTCACGAGCGGGTAGGAAATTACTGCGATCTAGTCTTAACCGCGTAGGAACGATGTTTCATTGTCTTAGGCGATAATACCAGCGGGATTCGAATCCCGAGCACATCTTTATCATCTGAAAGCTCTCTTATCAGTTTAGGCGTGTTCTTTGAATCTCTCGTTGATTTAGGGGTAATCTGTTAGGATAGTTCGTACAAAAATCTGCGCACTTTATTTAGGCGAGATATCAAATCGATAGGTTAATACTAGTAGTCAATTTATTCATCGTGTTCGATAATCGTTTACTCACTTTACTGCACTACACACGATAGGTCCACTGACTATCGCACGTTGGTGATAGTAATTAGGTATTCGTTTTATATTATCACTCGTCGCACTTGCAATTTACATTAGCACACCACGTGTCGATCAAGTTTTTGGCGCCGTTGCCGGGGATAGATTGATATTAGGAACAACGTAGTTCGGTAATTTAGCCATTCTTATTTGAAGTTTTCCTTTTTTTCTTTATTACTATTTGCGTTATTTGTTCTTTTAGTCATTGTTATTTTCGTTATTTTGTTTTACGGGTCGATTTCTTCTAGTCCAGATACAGAAGTAGATATGGCAGACCACAGAGTGCCCGTCCACGAGACTACAAAAGGAGCATCAATGTTCGGCATGTCAATTAGGAAAAATGAAGCGAGCGTCTCATCATGTCAAGCAAATTGCATCTATCTCTCGACCATTGGAACTAATCCACATGGACCTCTGTGGGCCGATGCAGACACAGAGTATCAATGGACGCAAGTACGTGCTAGTTATCGTCGATGACTTCTCTCGCTATACTTGGACAAAGTTCCTCCGAACCAAAGATGAGACATGGGACTTGATTATCAACTTCGTGAACACTACTCAGAATCTGCTGCAACAGACTATTCAAGTTATTTGAACAGACAATGACACTGAGTTCAATAATAAATATCTCAGTGCATTTTATCAGAAACTTGGAATTAGTCAACAATTCTCAGCCGCAAAAACACCTCAACAAAATGGGGTCGTTGAAAGGACAAATAGAACCCTAGTGGAAGCCGCTCGTACAATGCTGATCCACTCCGGCCTTCCACACTTTCTTTGGGCTGAAGAAGTGGATACCGCATGTTTTACCCAAAACAGGACGGTGGTTCACAAACGATTCAACAAGACTCCGTATGAGATTGTCAATAAGAGAGTACCCAACATCTCATTCTTTAAAGTCTTCGGGTGCAAGTGCTTTGTGGCAAACGACAGAGAGCAACGTTCAAAGTTCGACCCTAAAGCATTCGAAGCAACTTTCGTCGGGTATTCTTCAACATCAAAAGCGTACCGAGTATACATCAAGTCCAACCGCACGATTAAGGAAAGCTATAACGTCACTTTTCACGAGGTGAACGAGATGGCTTCTGAACAAACCAGTTCAGGACCCATGCTTAACCCGTCGGCTTCTAAAGACAACATCTCAGAACCCGTATTCACTGGTGTATTGGCACAAAACCAACATAAGATGGCAACAACTCAGCAATCAACGCCAGACAAAGCGCTAAGACTTGTGTTAGAAGACTTGGATTCCCTCTTTGAGCCTCTCACCGTCAATACTATACCCGACGAGGCCTATGTACCAAGTTCTTCAACAGTCCCTACCTCTCCCGATTCAGATTTGCCACAGCACATTGAAGAACCTACCGTGGGTGTTGAGGAAGAATCATCAGAGTCGCTCCATCCCATTGCAGATATAGAACTTCCTCACACAAATGAACAATCGGAGATCATTGGAATTAAAAAGGGTGTTTTGGTCATAATGGGGCCGCGAATTGCGAGTTTCACGAACCCTAATGTTTAGAATGCATGGCGTCGCAATGTAGAGTAATTAGCCAAGAGAATAAGCCGCGAATTAAGCTAAGTTAGCGAGTCCATGTTAGACTTAGGTAGTTCGCGAAATATAAGTTGGCGAATCCATTGGGATTCGCGAACTACTAGCCAAGAGGTATGTTTCGCGAACTATGAGTAGAGGCGGTCATTTCGCGAATTGGACAGATGAATGATAGAACTCGCGAACTAGGTTTCGCGAATCCAAGAGGCACTTCGCGAACTACGAAGTGGGGGTCTCGCGGGTTGCTAAGGTTTCGCGGGTTGTGTCCATTTGGCGAACCCGATGAGTTTCACGACATGGGATGAGTTTTGCGAATTGAGAACTCCATGCAAAGCACAAATTAGGTGATTCGCGAAATGGGATTTGATCATTTCACGAATTGGTCGGGTTGATCGCGAAATTGTGTAAACACTTCACGAGTCAAGTTTCGCGAATTGGGACGTTTCGCGAATTGAGTGCGAAGAGCATTAGTTCGTGAATTAGAAGTAGTACACGATGTGAGATCATCTTGCGAACTGATGTTTCGCGAACTAGGGATCTCAGGGGGTAGACAATTCGCGAATGTAGTGGTTTACGAATTGGGAGCATGGGTGCATTTCACGAACTTAAGAAGTTTGAATAATAGAGTTCGCGAAACATATATAAGATGATGATGACATCGCGATACTATAAGATAGAAAATGCATGTTGCGAATTTAACTAGAGTAAGTCACAAATCAATTCCACGAACTAAGGAGTATTTTGCTAATTGGAAGATTAAGCTAGGCACTGCGCGAACTTAGGAATGTTTCACGAATTGTGAAAGTTTCGCGAATCCATAGGAGGTTGCGAACCTTAATTTGCGAATAGTGTGTGTGAGGGTAGAATTGATTGGTGAATCATAAGCTAGCAATGCTTACACACCCTTAAGAATACACGATTACTTGGAGAAAATATAGAATTATGGCAAGAAAATCATACCTATTCCAAGCTCTTAGTTCGATTTCTCCTTTCGTCTCCTCTCAAGTTTTCGATGGTTTTTCCTTACTGAGTTTATGAAGTCAAATGGTTTTGGGTAGATATCTATTAAAGAGTATGGTGATGGGACTTGGTGTGGCGTGAATCTCCTATGATTTAAGGAACTTTGCTTCCAAAATATCCTGAAGGGTTTTGGGCCCAAGTTTAAATTTTAGCCCACTAACAATCATGATCCAATTCATAGTCCAATTTCTATTCTCAATAGTATTACCACCTTAACTTCTTCACTCTTTATTTTCGAAAATCCCTAGTAAATTGGTTATCACATGGTCATGTATTTAATGTGCATAAAGTCATGAAATCACGTAGGCACAAAATTCATATAATCACCTACGCACCAATTTATAAATCACATAAGCATAAATTCGCAAATTTATTGGCCCTAATAACTTACGGGGACCCGGTGCTACAACGACAAAAGCCGAAAAGGCCAAGTCACCTAAAGAGGCAAAACCAATACCACTTCTCCGAAAGTGAAATGGGTTATTAAAACTCCCTCAAGTAAAAATTTAGGAATTGTATCTGAACCTAAAACTATATCTGCTAATCTGAGAGGACCCATGCTTATGTGGGTACCTAAAGCTCTCTAACATGTTTTTGCAGATCCATCATGTGTGGTACCTCGACTCAGGTTGCTCCACACACATGACTGGAAGTCAAGAGCTGCTGAGCAACTACAAAGACCGACCAAACGGCAAAGTCAGATTCGGAAACAATGATTCAGCTCCCATTCTTGGATGTGGGGATATTATTTTGGAAAATCTGACGATAAAAGATTTATGTAGGGAACTCGACATTTGCTATATAAAATGATTTCCATAAGCTATAGATAGATCTCGATATTTCCTATAGTAATAGATTCTCGACATTTTATTAGATGCCTCGACATTTTTTTTAGTTAACATCTCGACATCTGATCTGAAACATGTCGACATTTTAACCAAAGATGTCTCGACATTTGTATGATAAAAGCTCGACATTTGTATTGGTAAGGATTCGAAGTTACAAAGTCAACATCTTGTACGAATTGATCTCGACATTTTACAATGGCTTCGACTTTTTTTCAAGCAATGATGGTCTCGACATTTTGAGCTCGACATTTTCAATATACTCGACATTTCTATCGACATTTATAGAATGTCGATATGGTTGATGTTTTCGACATTAGTTATATATATATATATATAGATCTCGACATTTATATTAAAGACCTCGATAATTATATAAATATTTCGACATTGTGTTTTAATTAATAAATTTTTGGTATTTTAGAATTTTTGCTATATCTAGGGTTTTCAACATTTTAGGGTTTATTTATTTTAGGAATATCATTATTTTTAGGTTTTCATAAATTTTAGGGTTTTCTATAACTAGGGTATGGGATCTTAAAAACTTACACAGTTTAGCAAATATACTAATATGATAACATTTACTTATTCAGAGGATCGACTTATAGGGATTCCATCAGACTTCTTATTTAGCGATATCGGGAGGACAGGTAGGTGGATCATCCATCTACAATACGTAAACACAATTATGTGTTTTCATGTGATTATGTGATCTTGAACTCAGTACCGTTGTCTGTTCGAACAACTTGAATAGTCTGTTGCAGCAGATTTTGAGTTGTGTTCACAAAATTGATAATCAAGTCACCGGTCTCATCTTTGGTTCGGAGGAACTTTGTCCACGTGTAGCGAAAACAGTCATCAACGATCACTAGCACATACTTTCTTCCATTGATACTCTGAGTCTGCATCGGACCACAGAGATCCATATGTATTAGTTCCAATGGTCGAGAAGTAGACGCAATTTGCTTGACGTGATGAGATGCTCGCTTCATTTTTCCTAAGTGACATGCCGAACAATGATGCTCCCTTTGTAGTAGTATAATTGGAAGACCGTGAATCAACTTTTTCGTAGAAAGATGTTGGATAGCTTTCATGTTTAGATGAGACAGTCGTTGATGCCATAGGCTGTTCCTCTGTAAATCAATCTGAGAGATGAGGCATACAGCTGCCGAGGGCTGCACGGACGTCAGGTTGATCGTGTACAGACTGGATCTCCGAAGTCCTTGAAGGAGTTCTGTGTCCCGACTATCCAAAATTCTGCACCAGTCAGCATGGAAGACCACTTGGAATCCTATGTCACAGAACTGGCCTATGCTAAACAAGTTATGGTGGAGGCCTTCGACCTATGAGACATCTTTTATGGTCAGATTCTATAGAATGATATCCCCAAGTCCTAGAATTGAGGCTGAACCGTTGTTCCCAAATCTAACTTTTCCGTTTGGTCGGTCTTTGTAGTTGCTCAGCAGCTCTGGTTTACCAGTCATGTGTGTGGAGCAACCAGAGTCGAGGTAACACACATGATGGATCTTCAAAAACAATTTAGAGAGCTTTAGGTACCCACTTAAGCATGGGTCCTCTCTGATTAGCAGATTTAATTTTGGGTTCAGATATGATTTAAATCTATCTTTGGAGGAGTCTTAATAACCCATTGCACTTTTGGAGAAGTGGGTTTGGGTTTTGCCTCTATAGGAGACTTGGCCTTTTTGGCTTTTGTCGTCCTAGGCGGAGATTTAGGAACCCATTTAGGTTGAACCATGCAGGGAAGGTTAACTTCATCACGTACAAATGCTTTGGAAGGTTTGACTGAGGAAAAGATCTTTTCTTGTGATAGTTTCCTAAGGTGCTTGGGGGATTTTATTTCTACGGGATACCTTAGGTGAGTGCATTCATGTACGGCGCCATAAGCTTTCTTTATGGCTGGATCTTCTTTCCTACGAGTTTTTCTTGTGGCATTTGTTTCAGAATGATTAGTAGTAATTTTCGAGGTAGTGCCTATTTCGAGATTTTCGCTTCTAAAGGTGATAGGTAGAAATGGCTCTTTTATTACTACGAGTGTCTTTTATTTTAACAGAAGGAATAACATGCTCAGAAACATTCAGATCTCCTAGCTCCTTCGTTATCTTAGAACTAGACACTCTCGCCTTCGTAGTCAGTGCTGGCTCTACGCTCCCTGTGGACGTAGGTGAAGTAGAATTAGTCTTAGCACTTTTAATAGAATTATTAATGCTCTTTTGATCTTTCGAAGGCGATTTTTCTATTTTCACGCTTTTTATGATAGCGCGTGAGGTAGTTTGGGAGGACAAGGAAGCCTTGAGATTTTCCATCTCCTTAAAGAATTTTTTCTTTTCAGCTTCGAAATTCTCTCGTTCTTTGTCTAGTTTTGCCTGTGACTCCTCTATCTATTTTATGATAGGGGGTTTGTAGAGAGAATTTTGATAATGAACCTTTTGGACTTCCTCGTAGTGTTCTTCAGAGTCAGGAGGTAATACTTGAACTAAATCACTGACGGGTGTTAAGGATGGTTTTTTATTTTTGTCCTTTTCATTCAGTTCATTATAGTCAAAGGGGATCTCAGGCCCATGAGAGGCTTGTTTAATGGATGAATCGAACGCATTTTCATACGTT
This sequence comes from Craterostigma plantagineum, assembly GCA_027422505.1. Lineage (NCBI taxonomy): Eukaryota > Viridiplantae > Streptophyta > Magnoliopsida > Lamiales > Linderniaceae > Craterostigma > Craterostigma plantagineum. Next base: position 96,498 of record JAPQWV010000515.1, on the reverse strand, counting down.
GATTCCGTAATGTTTCTAAGAAAGGTTACAGCTAAACCCATGTTCTTAATATCATACATTTCCTTTTTCCTTAAAATGTGTGGGTTAGTGTAACCTATGCCTTCTATTAGATTATAGAACTCTATATCCTTGGGCTTGTTCAAGAATATCGTCTGTTCGGAATGTCCCCTACGCGTAAGAAGATCATCTAATTTATTAATTTTAGCATATAACTTCCTGCGTTCCTCGGTTAGGAGAGCATAATTATTTTCTACCGTTAGTTAAGCGGCTTGACAGGCATCTAGTTCCTTGCTAAGCTCACTAACCTTTTTGATGTTTCTAATTCAGCCTCTAAGTTAGTGATCTTAGTGGTAGCTTCGGTTATCCTACAATTTAAGGTGGCTTTCTCGTTGAGATTCCTAACCAAACAATTGTAGTTATTTGCTAGCCTGTTTCTAATTCTTTAATCTTTTCACTATGCTGTCCTAATTGAGGTTGACTAGTCTCTCTAGAATGTAAGCTCTTAGTATGTTCTTCTATTTTTGCACTAGAGCTCCTAAGTTCTGATTCGAGACTATCTATCTTCTCCTGAGATCTTTCAAGTTTATTCTCTACTTCCTTAATACTTTTCTGCTCACGTTTCATGTTTGCATATTGCGTTTGATATGATTCTAACATGGTCAATAATGTGGAATGAGAGACTACGTCATTTGAAGAAGTGGATGCGTTTTCGTCGTCCATACGAATGGATGTTTCGGCGTTCAATTCGTTGTCGAGACGGGCCATGAGGGCTAAATTCTCTTCTTCGGAACTCGACGTGTCCTCGAGCCATTGATCATGTTCGGTCATGAGAGCTACTCTAGCTTCTTTCTGTTTTGTCAATTGGAGCTTCCCGGAGTAGTAGTTTGCATCTCTTTTCTTCGGGAGAGTGCACTCTCTGGCGAAGTGACCTGCTTTGCCACAGTTAAAGCATTTGTTAGTCTCTTTAGGATTCTTGACCTCGGAGCTCTCCGGTGCACGTTCTTTGTTTTTGGAGCTTGTAGTCCGAAGTCTGTTGGCTGAGGTTGAAGACTTCTTCTTGAAGTACTTCTTGCTCATCATTTGTCCAATGAGAGCTAACTGCTTTCCAAGAGCTTTCATGTTTGGCTCGATGTCGGAGTCCGATTCATCTTCCGACTCTGATGGTGAAGGAGGCCTAACGATCTTTTCCTTTCTTGATCTTGAGCTTCTCTTCTCCGAGACTAAGGCAATAGTGTCTTCGGTTTGTTTGCCTTTCTGCTCTTTGAGAATCTCGCGGATATCATCCTCATGCTGAGCGAGATTGTCGAACACGGCATGGACATCCAACTCCTCTAGATCTTTATTTTGTCGAATCTGAGTGGATATTTTCTTCCATTCCGTGGGCAGAGAAGATAGAAATCTGATGTTCGTCTCCATGTTGGTCATAGTTATTTCTATCTTCCTCATCTCGTTGAGAAGAGTGAGGTACCTTTGGTAGATTTCGTATAGACTCTCCTCCGATGGAAGGCTGTCGATTTGTCTGTATATGTCGTTGGGGATGCCCTGCATGAGGGTATTCATGGCTACTAGATCAGCCTTAGCTCGAGCTCTTTCCTCCAGAGAGTATTCCCTAGGCTCCTTTAAGAGACTGCGGTAGCTTTTCGGCTTGATCCTTTAGAGCGATGAAATTTAGGAAGCAGCTTCTCCATACGGTGTATTCGCCTCTTTGCAAAATCGGCGGACGGTTGTAATTTCCGAGTGAGTATGCATCCATTTTTGTATTGTAGTGGAGTTGTTGAAGGATCTTCGTTAATTGTTTTGAAGGTTGAAAATGATGTAATGTGCTTCACAAGTGACAAAATTCGTTAGTAGCATTTGATTCGAAAATTAGATCGACAATTATTTCCGATTCAATCTTTAAAGTTTGATCGAAATTAATTTCGTCGAAGTAGAGTGTACTGAGTACTGTTCTCGTGCGAGAAATTTTGTCAGCGAGATATTTTACGAGCGAGATAAATTGCTAAATAAATCATTCGGTCGAGAAAAATTTCTTGATCGTGAACTTATTTTGATTGTAAAGAAACAGTACGTTAGTAAGTTTCTCGACAAGTCAAAATAAATCTGTTGACTAGAAAAATTTCTCGCGTGTAAATGATTTTCGCCTGGTCAAGCGTTAAACGTTTGATCGAGAAAGTTTCTCAAGAGAAAGTTTTTACGCATGCAAAGTCAAAATAAGTCTTTCTCGAAAAAGTTTTTCGCTGTATAATGCTCGAGAAATATTTCTAACTAAAATCGTTTCTGCTGATGACGATTCTAGCGCTGACTTCGTATTCTGACCGAGAAAAATTCTCGCGCCAAGTTTTTCTATCGTGAAACTAATCCGATCGCAAAACCTAGCGAGAAAAATTAGAGCAATCGAGAAAAATTCACAGAATACGATTAACACAGATTCGAGCAAAAACAAAGAAGCAGATAGTGAAATTTTAGGTAATTGCTCGCAATCATATACTAATCACACACGAACAAGCAATTAAACACGTTACGAAGCAAAATATATCGAATTCGATCAAAATCAGAACGTGTTCTTCATGTTCTTCGTCAACAATAAAATTTCAGAATCAAATTAATCAAAAATCAAAGTTCAAACAGCTACTGATCTAGTCGCAGTGATCATTTAACACTTAATCTAGCACAGAAACATCAAATTCAAGTCAATTAAGCACAGAATTAAGCTATTGGATCGAAAAACTTTTCGCGCCAAAACTTTTCTTCGATGGAACAGTATTGAAGTTAATTTCATACAATTCTAATCGATTTCCTTAGGATTTGAGTCTAGAATCATAGGAGTTGATAATTGTGGACCTAACAATTGGTCTCAGAGCAGATGCGTTCTGTTTTGAATCAAAATTGTTAGAAATCAGATCGAAATTTTTTTGGAACTGTTCTGTGCGAAGAACAGTTTGCGTGAAAATTGATTTCTATTTGATAGCCTTAAGGGCACATCTACCTTAGGACTATGGTATCCTATAGGTACGTATTTCAAACTTATCGGCTATACTGATGCTGATTATGCAGGTTGCCGAATGGACAGCAAAAGTACCTCCGGTGGCGCTCAATTTCTAGGCGAAAAGCTAGTTTGCTGGTCATCCAAAAAGCAAAATTGCGTCTCAACTTCGACGGCTGAAGCTGAATACGTCGCAGCCGCCAGCTGTTGCCCAGATGCTATGGATGCGGACTCAACTTCGCGACTATGGGTACAATTTAAATAATATACCCATATATAGTGATAGTCAAAGTGCCATTGCGATTACGTGCAATCCTGTTCACCGTTCACGCACGAAACACATAGACATTATATATCACTTTATCAAAGATCACGTAGAAAAAGACACCATTGACATGTACTTTGTGAACACGGAATATCAACTAGCTGACATTTTCACCAAGGCATTGGATGAAAAACGATTCCAATTCCTTGTCGGAAAATTAGGCATGTTGAATCTCCCGTGATATGTGCATTACCTGATCTTCTGTGCTATCACATGCTCTATTCTATGTGTTTTCCATGCTCACTTGTCTTATCTTGCGTGATACTTATATCTATAATAGAGGGGAATGACGAAATCCTTTAGGATGCTTCGGTCTAAGTCACGTAGAATTTTTGCCGACGTACGACTGATTCAACTGCTTAATTCTGTCAGTCTAAGTCACATTCTTGTGTCTAAAGGTCTTAAGTTTGCTGCACTAGACACAAAGTCACCTTTCACATGCGAGGACTCTAGCCCTTCAATTTTTCTCTCCTTGGATCTATCTCTCGAGTGAAGTCACACGTCAATTAAATGTCTTTTCTAGTGATACTCGGCTTCACACTCGCCCTACTTTAGATCGTCAGGAAAATGATTTTGGGCATTTAAGCAATTCCTTACTCCGCCTTTTTACAATCCTTTTCCATATCATAGCCCTTAGTCATCCACTTTGGACCTTCTCCGACATCCTTTTCTTCATTTGAAACCCATTTCAACCTTCAACCGATTCTATTTTGTCAAATGGTTGTTCAAACAAGAAAAGTAGGGGAGAAAAGTAAGAGAAAACGAGAAGATGACTAAAGAAGGCAATGCTCAACGCACAGAAACAGACCAAAGGAACCTGCTTTTCAAACTACCAAAAGAAGGCATGGATCCTGCTGTGAACTTCTCCGTCGATAATCTCGCACGCTCGTCAGAACGGCTGGAAAGAGGAGCACCTCGAAGTGAACTTCTCCAACGATAATCCGGTCTTATATCGGGAAACGAGAAGAGGAGCACAGCCTTGGGTACGAATTCCATAACCGTGAAGTTTTCCAAATTGATAATCTCTGAAACCTCTCTTGGGATTAAGAGAAGAGGAAAACGGTATCGGTCCAAGAACCAACAGGAAGAACTTCGGCTACGATAATCTCCCAGAGCCTCGTGGAGAAGAGGAGCTTTAGCTTGAGCATAAAAGGGATAACATAAGGGATGGGATTGAAAAGATGAAAAAAATTTTTTCGAAAGAAAAGAAGGAGACGGACGTAGAAATGGAAGACAATAAAGATAAGCTCACCTTTTCCTATAAATTTCCTTCCTCCCTAAGTCCTAGCCAAATTTAACCCTTAAAAGTCCCTTTGATTCCAAACGACAATCTCTAGCTCAGCTGAAATGATTAATTATGCCTTGATCATAGGAAAATTGACTTAAAGTTGCTTGTGCTGACTTGAGTGATATATATATAAAATCCCCGAGTCAAAAATAATAAGAGCGCTAGAGTGAACTTAGTGAGAGTTGTCGAAATGGATCACTCTATGATCTTAGGGCTTTAGCTTGATGACTAGACTTGACGGCGATTGAAGCAAAACAATCTGACCCCATACTATTAATAATATTAATATACATATGAAAATTATACATATATATATACGATATTTAAAATAAATTAGTGAATTGATCCGATGGGCTGCCAAATTAGAGAATTGTTAAAAAAATATCTATTTCGCACATTTTGAATGCATATTTAACTTGCGATGGTACTGAATTGATTAAAATGCGAATATATGTTTTTGCTCATACCCTCGCGCAAATCTTTATTACATGATTAGGGGAAGATGTAATTAAGACTAGAGTGATTAATTGCGTGTTATAATGATTGTTACTTGTATTGATTTGCTTGATTACATGATAAATCGATACATGTGCACTATTTGAGGGGGGAGCATCTACAATGATTCCGTGTTTTGAGATCCAAATATTTTTTATTGTTAGGAATTAATTGTAGTGTCTATTTATTTGTGTCTTGGTTAATATTTAGATATTAATGTGTTGTAGTAGGTTGGGGAGACAACTTGTATTGAGTAGAAGTTTTGGACTTGGGCTTTAATATACCAATTGATATGGTATATAAAGCCCCATGATTACCCTTGTTAGGGTTTATCAAAAGAAAATTCCTTGAAGCCGTTCTCGCTAGACACACACACAAACACACACTAAAAGGTGCTTCGTACGGTCTTAATCTTTCTAATAATCTTTTGATCCTTGTTTGGTAACAAGTGGACCAACAAGTGGTATCAGAGCAAAAACTTGGATCGATCTCATCAATTTGAATCCAGTTTCGTTCGATTCTGAAAAGATTTGAAAGAACATTTGCTCAAAATCCATTTTCGATTTTTATGTGCCTTTTAAATCGTTTTTAACCATCTTTTGGTGAGGAAAATCGTTAATAAGTGCATTTTTTCTGTTCTTTTACATCGATTATAGTCAAGTTTGAATTGGATTTAAACCAGAAAATCGAGTCTGAAATTTATTTTTTCTAGGTCTGTTCTTCACTTTCGGGTAGATTCTTCACGCAGCTTCTTGATTTTTGAAGGATTCGATGGAAATGTTTTAGTTTCGCAGTAATCACCCGATTTAAGTCTCGGCGAATTTCAGTCTCTAAGACTAAATCGCCCGATTTCTTTCTTTCCTATAAGAGGAAATCATATGATTCCACGGATCGCCCGATTTCACTGTAGCAAACACGAATTCTCTTCAAATCACTAATCCGTAATTTGAGACAAATCGACCGATTAGACCAACCGCCCGATTAATAGAATTACTCGATTTAACCTCACCCGATTTTGCTCAAATCGTCCGATTGACACATTCTTACTTAACCGCAAATCGTCCGATTTAAATCTCTTAGTCATAAGTATCAAATCGTCCGATTTCTCATTTTAACTAAAGTCATCCGAATCAAATCCTTTTAACTCTCGCCCGAAGAAACCTATCTCGTCCGATTTCAGTTCCTGACCCAACCTATCCAAGTAAATTAATTGAGTCCCCCGATATAGATCAACATCAAGTCACTCAATTTTCACAATTAGGATTTGGGCTGTCCGATTCCAGTCCTTGACCTGTTCGATCAATTTAAAACTGAAATCGTCCGATTTCTTTTCTTAACTAGAGTTGCAAGAACCTTAAATTATTGAAGTAAAATTGACTGATCTTGATTATTTTTTTCTTTTCTTGCAACACCCGAACTTGAAAAAAAACGAAAAAAACCTTATATTATAATACAGATAAAATAAGAATACTAAATATTATTCTTATTTATTTCAAATTTGACTAAAATTATTCGAGACTAACATTTTATTTCGCAGATCACTTCCACGTGACGATCACTACCAAACAACAAATGGATTCCTTAGCCATGGGAAGCGACATCAGTGTTCCAGTCATGAGGCGCGGAGACTTCGGAGTCTGGAGAAGCAGATTCCTCAAGTTTGTTGAAATAAAGGACAATGACGAAGACATCATCGAATCTCTTGAGAATGGACCACAACAATTCTGGATCACAGTCCGTGGTGATAACACCGTCTCCCCAGCAGTTCAAGAGAGCACAACACTCAAAACTCCAGCACAATACACTGATGTAGAAAAGAAACGAGATAAAGCAGACCTTCTAGCAAGAAATTATTTGATGCAAGCCTTACCTAATGGCATACTGATTCAAGTGGATAGCTTTCCATCCGCTAAAACAATGTGGGATGAGGTTGCAAAATTAATGCAAGGGACAGAGAGTGGACTAATAGCCAAGAAAGCCAATACCCTAGCAGCATACGAATCATTCAAGGCTAAGCCCGATGAGCAAATCGGCGAGACCTACAACAGGTTCATGGTCCTCGTGAACGAACTAATGAAGATAAACATCATAGAAACAAACATGGAACTCAATGTCAAATTCCTCACCTCCCTGCATCCAGAATGGAAGAGAGTCACCACACACTTCAGGCTCAACAAGGACCTAGACCAGATTGATATTCACAGTGTTTACGAAAGTCTGGAGCAGCACAGTGATGATGTTTATGAAGAAATTGGAGATAAAAAGGGTAAAGCAATCATGGACACAGTTGCCCGAGTCACAGATATTAATCTTAAGGAAAGTGCAAAAGCTGCAAAGAATAAGTCTGCTAATTCCAGTCCGTTAGAAAGTGAAAACTCTGAGTCAGAATCAGATCCTGAATTCGAAGACTTCGAAAATCATGTGGCTTACATAACGAAAAGAATGGCAAAACAATACTTCAAAAAGTCATCATCATCTGCCAATCGACAGAGAGTCTCGACAAGTCCCAAATAGCCACCAAAGTCTTTTCAACAGCCTGATACTAGGAACGACTGTGAGCCTAGCAAATGCTTTAATTGTGGAAAGCCTGGGAATTTTGCTAGAGACCGCTTCCTTCCCAAGAAGAAGAATGAAGAGTACTACACCAGGAAACTTCAACTGCTCAAGCATAAGAAATCTGGAGTTGCATTAATGGCTGAACAGGACCATTGGTTGGACGACACGTCTAAAAGTGAGTCAGAGAAGGTAGCCCTGATGGCTCTGGTGGAAGAAGAAGGTGACACTGAGCAGAAGGACCTTGAAGCTAATGCTGCTGATGAGGACAAGGAGCTGTCTTCAGGAAAGGAGGTAGAATCTTTTAACCATAAACTACATTCTGAACTTCAATAAAAATACCTAATACTTCAAAATGAACTTAAATATTCCAGGTCAACAGAAGTAAAATTAGCTAGTACTTTAGAAGTTCTAGAAACAACACGTGAAGAAGTAAGTAGATTAGAAACTAGTCTGGCTGACTCAAGAGCCAACTTAATTGAATCTGAATCAAGAGTAAATAACTTACAAGCTCGTTTTGATAATAATTATGCATGTCTACTTAAGCAGTTACGAGATAATAGCAATTTAGATTGTCTGCTAGAAGTAGCGCAGTCGAAGATCGATAGTCGTGACTTAGAAATAGAAGATTTGAAAACACAGGTTAGTGAGCTAAAGGCCAAATGTACAAATAGTGAGGACGAGCGAATTACAAAAACATGCGAATTTGAAATCTTAAGCAAAGAGCGTGTAAAATTATATGCTAGGATTAAGAAACTAGAGGACCTACTTACTAAGAGAGGATAAACAGATAGAACAATCTTCTTGAGTAAGCCTAGAGACATAGAGTTTTATAATCCACGTGAAGGATTAGGATTCATTCCAAACTCCATTCCGGTTGTTAAAGAACCTCTACCTATGTATGATGTCAGTTTCCTTGGGTTAAATATGCCTAGTCTTATGCCCCTTACTGACTCATCTGCATTCGATACATTATAGAAGAAGAAGAAGAAGAAGAGACAAAGAGAGGACAGGGCCGAAATTTCTCTTGACTATGATGAACTGAATAATAGTTATAAGACAAGGGAGATACCTTTGTCTAATGACTACTTACCTATCTATGCACCCTCTTCTGAAGAAGTAGGTGTCGAAAAACCAAAGATTTCTAATGCATATATACCAGTTATAATCAGAGAAATATCTGATTTGCGGTCAAGTCTAGAGTCAGAGAGGATAATTTTTCAGTTAGAGAATCAAATACTGTTCAGCATAATCTCTTCATTAGAAAAACAAATCGACACTAGCGAAACTTCAACCTTAACTCTAGAGGCGGAGAGGATAACTTTCCAAGTAGAGAATGAAATACTAGTACGTAAAATTTCCTCACTTGAAGAACAAATTAACACAAGCTTAGTTTCGCCCCTCTGCAAACTTCGTTAGTCGACTCCCAAATAGACATCCCTAGCAAACCTCAATCAATAAGAAAGCAGATTGCTTCTAGCAAATCCAAGCTTACTAACTCATCATTGCATGTACTCACAAGGAATCATTTAAATAAGAAAGGGAAGAAGAAAGCCACAGGAGACGACCTACCAAAGAACGATGTCGCTTATTCACTTAGAAAGAAGCAGCTTGTAATTTTGAAGCATCTAGTTCTAATTTTTGTAACAGTCATCAAGTGTGAGCTAAGAATTATCTTGTTGAACATTCATCTATTATTCTTAAGCCTGTAACGACGACTAAGAATCGTACCTTCTGTAATACCCGAGTCTCGTAAGTAAGCAGGCCAATAAATATGCATACATATTATGTGACTTACGTGACTGCATGAAACATATTTTAAATATTATATGCCTGTGTGATTACATATTAGGTGCTATTAAGATAACTAACCAAGTAGAAGAATTAATTGAATTTAGGTAAGTTATTGATTTTAGGGTTTCTAGTATATGACATGATAACCTGGAAGATTTTAAACTTAGGGTTTTGTAAGATACGAACCCTTAGTCATAGGGTAAACGATGTTAATATTAAAATAAGTACACTAACTTGGGTATGGAGAGGTTTTCAAAAACCAAGATTTAGAATAATTATAGTGTTGGGACTTAGAAAATAGCTAGTAAAAGAAATAAAGGTATAAGATTTAATTTTCAAATACTAATGAAAATATGATTAGAATTCAATTTGGATCCATATGTTTAAAGCCCAATTATTTTAGATAAATATTAATGACTTAGAAGAGAAGCAAAGCCACGTTGCTTTTAGGGTCTTATCAAGTAGATTATTGGATAACTTCTAGAACTTATCAAAAAAACCCTTTCGATAGACTGAATTTAAGAAAACAAGAAGAACTCTAACAATATAAGTTTCGACACCTAAGGAACTTCCAACGAAAACAAAGAAGGGACAAATAGCTCGACCACTAACGAGGATATCATTACAGAAGCTATAATTCTATTTATGGGATTGGTAGACCAATGTTATATTCTATATTTTAGGAGATATAAAGATAATTGGGGACTTAGGAATCGATTTAAGGAATTTCTAAAGCAGTTCTTGAAATTAGATTTGTATTAATTTTAGGGTTTTTCGTTCAATAGCATGTCTAGAATGAACATATCGTTGATTAAGGCTATGAGATCTCGAAAAAGGACTTGACATTCATCCCATATCGAGATTGTGTGTTATTTTAGTTAAAACTCGAAGTCCCATTCAACTTTAATGTCGAGATATAATTTTTGTTTAATTTAGTTTATGTCGAGAGTTATGTTGAAATTTAGTGTTATGTGGTATCGAATTTTTTATGCATCTCGACATCTATCATGTTGTAATATCGACATCTTAAGTATAATCTCAATATATATTTCGACATTGGTACATTATAGGTAATCTTGAAACCATACTGGTGGTGTAGGAATGATATCGAGACCTTCCTAAGTAGTCAAGAATGTCGAATTACTAGTTATAATGTCGAAATAACAAATGTCGAGATCCTATCCTATAATTCATATCGAAATCTATGTGGCATCGAAATCTAGGCATGTAATATGTCGAGATTTAGTTCCTCCACAAAACTCGAGATCTAATTATAACCAAACTCGAAATGTATGTTAAAGCCTATGTCGAATTTTCCATAACAAAATTAAAAGTTCATGTCGAGATTTGTTGATAGGATAACTCAACATCTTAAGTATAACATCAACATATATCTCGATATTTAGTATAAGAGCTCGAGATTATATAATTCATATTATATCGAGATATACCATGAGATAAATATCAAAATTCTTGTGGGAATATCTCGACATTTTACTTGTAATATAGACATCCATCTCGAGGTCCATTTTGAAGTCCATGTCGAGATCCTTGTGTAGAATTCAAAGTTCGAACTCATGTATATGTGATGTCGAGATTGTATTTAACATATCGAGATTTATATTTAAGCTTTTATCAATATCCACTTAGTAATTCATGTCGAGTTCCATCTTGGGAATATATTTCGAAACTGTTCAAATAAAGATCAAAATTCGAAACTTTAGGGTTTCGAAATTTATAGAAGTCGAAATTAGGGTTTTCTTAATAAGCCATGTTATGAAATTATGATTAGACTAGCAAACCCTAATTTATTATGATTCTATACTTAGGGTTTGAAAATTAGCGACTTACCGATAAGCTAATAGCTATGGATACCAGGTGAGTGGAAGTCCCAACTACAACACATAATTGTATGTGCATGAAATTATGTGTTATGTGTTTCTATGATTTTACGTGACTTCCTACGGGAATTATTTGCGTTACATGACACACATGATTTAATTACATGATATTATGGCATGACATGCATATTCATGACATGAACATGTGCACGCATGTTAGAACGAAAGGCACGATATGACAGCGTGCATAATATACGATCGCCTGAGAGCGATAAGTCCAAATAACAAATGTCGAGATCATATCTTATAATTCATATCGAAATTTATGTGGCATCGAAATCTAGGCATGTAATATGTCGAGATTTAGTTCCTCCACAAAACTCGAGATCTAATTATAACCAAACTCGAAATGTATGTTAAAGCATATGTCGAATTTTCCATAATAAAATTGAAAGTTCATGTCGAGATTTATTCATAGGATAACTCAACATCTCAAGTATAACATCAACATATATCTCGATATTTAGTATAAGAGCTCGAGATTATATAATTCATATTATATCGAGATATACCATGAGAGATAAATATCGAAATTCTTGTGGGTAATATTGAAACATATCTCGACATTTTACTTGTAATATAGACATCCATCTCGAGGTCCATTTTGAAGTCCATGTCGAGATCCTTGTGTAGAATTCAAAGGTTGAACTCATGTATATGTGATGTCGAGATTGTATTTAACATTTCGAGATTTATATTTAAGCTTATATCAATATCCACTTAGTAATTCATGTCGAGTTCCATCTTGGGAATACATTTCGAAACTGTTCAAATAAAGATCAAAATTCGAAACTTTAGGGTTTCGAAATTTATAGAAGTCAAAATTAGGATTTTCTTAATTAAGCCATGTTATGAAATTATGATTATACTAACAAACCCTAATTTATTATGATTCTATACTTAGGGTTTGAAGATTAGTGACTTACCGATAAGCTAATAGCTAAGGATACCAGGTGAGTGGAAGTCTCAACTACAACACATAATTGTATGTGCATGAAATTATGTGTTATGTGTTTCTATGATTTTACGTGGCTTCCTAAGGGAATTATTTGCGTTACATGGCACGCATGATTTAATTACATGATATTATGGCATGACATGCATATTCATGACATGAACATGTGCACGCACGTTAGAACGAAAGGCATGATATGATAGCGTGCATAATATACGATCGCCTGAGAGCGATAAAGATTCGCCGATGTGGGCGTCTGATGTCGACTCACAGTTGAGTCACGGCTCTTCTATGCTACCATGGTGATGTCGTATGGCGCTACCCTCAAGACATGACATGTGCAAGGCAAGACATGATATTAGGGCTAGTGCCCTCATGGCGGGTCGTGAATCCTGAAGGATGCGAGCTGAGGGAGTAAGCGACACCGAGGGTACCTCTGGTGTCAACTACCTTAGATTAGGCTACCAGTGTGAAGCGTCCGCGTGGCGTATGAAACTACCTTGGGACAAAAAAGGCGCCCTAGGGTTAGCCTCCCTTGAGTGGGTATTGCCACTTATATTTATTTATCCCTAGTGGATTCGAGCTCCATGATGGTGCATTGCAAGATAGCCGAGGGCCCTACATGACCAGACAAGACAAGGAAAAATATGAGGTCTAGGAAGCATTGGCGCGGATGCCTTTGCGAATTTAGGACACGTGCACGGCATGCATGGCTTTCACTTACTGAGCTTTATAAGCTCATTCCACGTATTTATGTGTTGTAGGTTCACGGGATCACAGTACGTGATCTTTACGAAGGCGAGGCCAAATTTTGAAGCTTCCGGAAGACTTTTGAGGTGGCAGTGTGTACATGGATGCGACCTGAGTGGCGGGCCAATAGATTGTTTTGAACACGCATGCGCACTCACCTTGTATTTATGTCCTAGGAGTATTTTGTACTGTACAGAAGAATTTCCTTTATATAAAAGAAAAATTTTTGTACGCATTTTCGTATATACATTTCACTTATATCACATGCAGTCACATAAAATATTAGTAAGAATGGGCGGTAGGAGTCAGGGGCGCCGCACCTTCTATGCTAGCCATGATGATGCTTTCATCTTACATGCTAAATACCAATCTACTAATGCAGCCTGTCCAAGAAAACACCACCATTTTTTCTTATGTCACGGTACAAACATGACAAATGATAAGGACAAGCCAACAAAGCAAAGTCGTCTCATAAAAACAAAACAAAAGCCAAAGCTATAGGAATGCGTAGCATATGGGTTACGAAACAACAACTCAGAGCATGGACAAATCATTGTCATCCTCTAGGAATTAGAAAGATCTGGGTCCCTAAGCAATCATCTGGAATTGTAGATAAATCTAACACTGACCTTAGAAACAGACCCATAAGAAAGGCATACATAGAATATAAAACTAATAAGGGACGACCCGTCCTTAAATGGGTACCAATATCCCATTAATTCCTTTCTGCAGATCCGTCATGTGTGGATACTTGACTCTGATTGCTCTACACACATGACTGGAAAAAGAGAGCTATTGAGCAACCACACCAAACAATTCGGTGGAAATGTGCGCTTTGGAAACAATCACGCGGCTCCTATTTTAGGACATGGCGATCTAATTCATGACAACCTGACGATCAAGGGGGTTTCATATGTCGAAGGTCTTAGTCACAATCTCTTCAGCATTTGCAATTCTGCGACAGACAATTAAAGGTTCAATTCCATGCTGAAGGTTGCAGTATTACTGATGAGAGTGGTCGAGAGCTTCTAACTGGAACGAGGAAGACAAATCTCTATACCATCGATTTGAAAACTACTCGCCCTCGTCCAAACTGTGTCTCATGTCGATTCAACAAAGTGACCTTTGTCATCAAAGACAGTCCCACCTCAACATCAATACGTTGAATAGACTACACACTGACAAACTAGTGAGTGGATTACCAGCCTTGAAGTATCACAAGGAACATCTCTGCAGCGCGTGCGAAATGGGGAAAATGAGAAGAGCATCACACAAGGCAAAGCTCGTAGCTTCAACGTCCCGACCACTAGAACTACTGCACATGGATCTATGTGGACCTGTGAGAGTACAAAGCATCAACTGACGAAAATATGTTCTGGTAATAGTGGATGATTTCTCTCGATATATGTCGACAAGATACCTTAGGACGAAAGATGAGACGCCCGACTTGATTATAGACTTTTTGAGGAAAACTCAGAACTCACTGGAATGCATTGTTCAAGTGATTCGGACTGACAATGGTACTGAATTAAAGAATCAATCGCTTGACAATTTCTACTCATCACTTGGATATCACTCAGCAATTCGCAGCAGCTAGGACACCCCAACAGAATGGGGTCGTGGAAAGAAGAAATCATAGTCTAGTTGAAGCAGCTCGTACAATGCTAATACAATCGAAACTTCCTTATTTTCTCTGGGCCGAAGCAGTCAACACAGCCTGGTTCACTCAAAATAGAACTAGCATTCACAAAAGATTCGGAAAAACTCCATATGAGCTCATCAACAAAAGGAAACCAAACATCAGGTTTCTTCGAGTTTTTGGCTGCAAATGCTTCGTCTTAAATGATAGAGAAGACCGAGGAAAAGCCAAAAGCATTCGAAGGCATTTTCATTGGATACTCCGCTGAGTCCATGGTGTACATAGTTTACCAACCACAAAGGCGAATTGTCATGGAAAGTGCAAATGTTACGTTCGATGAAGTGCCAACTATCGCCTCTGGACAGATAAGTCTAGAACCCGGACTCATAAGAATGTTGACAGAAAATCAACATAGCGTTCAACCCGAGGAAAGACCATCTACCTCTCAAACATTCAATGAGGACGAGTTGGACCTTCTGTTTGATCAAATATACTTATGCCCTCGTCCGCAATTGGACCTTACTCAAAACGATGAGAGTAGAGATACATCAGAACAACCCCGTACACAGTTCAACTGGCCCGAATGAGATGCCGTTAAGCAGCCAACCTCAAGTTACCACGACTCATCAACCCGCTCACGATGAAGACGTAGAGAATACTCCAACAGATAATTCAGGTCACGAAACTCAAACCCAAATTCAGATCTCTAGCACCAATAACACTGAAATAAGTGAGGAACCTGATAAACGCATTTCAATGCGTTTATCGTACTATTTATTCGGGGTATAATAGAACTTTAGCAATTAAATTATGCATTTATTCGATATATTTACACTTGTTTTATTGTTGAAGGAGCTTAGGACGAGTCTCGGGCGAAAAGGAGCGAAAACGAGGCAAAACGGCGCGAAAAGGGGCAACACTGCCCTCGGTCACGGCCAGACGCATTACGCATCACGGCCGTGACAAGGGACAGCGTGCGACAGAGTGCTTACGCTGATGATGGTCACGGCCGTGACGCTTAACGCGTCTGGCCGTGACGCGAGGCAGAGAAGGACGCGGATGACGGTCACGGCCGTGACGCTTAATGCGTCTGGCCATGACGCAAGGCAGAGCACCACACCGATGATGGTCACGGCCGTGACCTATGATGCACTTGGCCGTGACCTTGGGCAGAAAAGGCGAGACGCGAGCGATGTTGGTCGCGGCCGTGACGGCCCATGTCCTAGGCCGTGACCGACACGGGAATCAGTATGAAAAGCCCAAATTCGACCCTGAAAAAGACACAACTCACCAGAGATCAAATCCAAACCATCTAGGGACGAATTTAGGGCGAAAATAACACGGAATCACATCCCGGAGCGCAAGAGACGAAGCGATGACGAAATCACGTCCAATTGATCAGAGAACAAAGATTTATCAAGCAAGCGCCGATAATTCGCCAGTATTCAAGAATCATGAGTCTTCCTTCTCTGTTCTCTAATTCTCTCGTTGTTCTCTCGTTAATTATGCGTAGCTAGATCCCGTTTGTGTTTGGGATTAGATGAACGCTAGGATTAGTCGTACTTAAGACGCATATTATCGTGATTTTGTGTTTTGACTATTTATCGTTCTATGAATATGTTTCGTCGCTTTAATATGTCTATGTGTTAAAGTGATCGTGTGGAAAAACGTTTAGGGCGACAGCTAAACAACGTTTAGGCCGTTCATAGAAGATAGGATTCGCGTATAGGGCGAAAGCAAATACTCGATCCCCGCCGTTAGTAATTATTGAATTTTAGATCCCCGCGAGCGTTTAGGGCGACAGCAAATTCGCGAGCGGGTAGGAAATTACTGCGATTTAGCCAAGATCACGTAGGAACGATTTTATTGTCTGAGTCGATAACACCTAGCGGGATTCGAATCCCGAGCACTTCTTTATTATCTGAAGCTTCGTATCAGTTTTAAGCGTGCTATTTGAATCTCTAGTTGATTTAGGAACGATCTGTTAGGATAAGTCGTCAAACAAATTTCGTATTTTGTTTAGGCTAAATATCGAGTCGATAGGTCACTACTAGTAATTGATTTATTCCTTGTGTTCGATACTCGTTTACTCACTTTACTGCACTACAAACGATAGGTCCACTGCCTATCGCACGTCGGTGATAGTAATTAGGTATTCGTTTTAATTATTACTTGTCGCACTTTCCATTCACACACCACGTGTCGATCAAGTTTTTGGCGCCGTTGCCGAGGAATAAATTGATATTAGTAATTAGATATTCGTTTTTACTGTTTGCGTTATTTGTGTTATTTGCATTAGTTGTTTTCCTGCGTCATTATTGATTTCGTATTTTTATTCGTCGTATTTGTTTACTTTTCGCTAATCTTTATTTCTCACTCATTAAAGGTACGATTCAGCGGTGAATGACCCGAAGCCATCCATCGGGCCCCATTGTTGAAGCCGACCCGGATTTCGAACGAAAGTTGCGTAGGAAGCTTAAGTACGATACCGAAGGAGCATCCACTAGCTCTCAGGACCACTTAGTTAGCTATTCGGAGGATAGTTCGCAAGAATCCATTCAAAATTCACGTGTAGAGGCAGCCGTAGATAGTCCCTACACAGAAGTAGACATGGCGGACCACCGAGTGCCCGTCCATATCATTCCCGAGGAGGAACCATCACTTCAGGACCTCCTCAAGAATGCCGCGCTAGGCGGTACGGAATCGGCAATAGTCATCCCGCCGATCGAGAACAACAACTTTGAACTGAAGCACTCTTGGCTTCAGATGATCTTTCAGACGGCCCAGTTTGAGGGCAACCCAGATGACGACCATTACTCCCATCGGAAGGCGTTTCTAACGGTGACCAACACTATCAAGATCAACGGTGTCCCAGGCGATGCAATCAAATTGATGTTGTTTCCGTTCTCGCTCAAGTTCAGAGCGAGAGACTGGTTGGATATGTTACCGCCCAGATCGATCACTACCTGGGAGGAGATGCGAGCCGCCTTCATCAACCACTACTTCCCACTCACAAAGGTATTAAGATTGAAGACGGAGATTTCTCTGTTCCACCAAAAGGACTCCGAAAACTTGTATGAGGTGTGGGAGCGTTACAAGGCGCTACTGAAGAGGTGCCCACAGCACGGGATGTCGAAGGCAGCCCAGATCAACCGATTCCACGAGGGTCTCAATGATCAGATGGTTCATATGTTAGACGGAGCCGCAGGAGGAGGGCTCGTGAAGCTCAACGCCACCGACGCGTGGAATTTGATTGAGGACTACTCGAGGAACAGTTTCATGAGGGGCAATACCAGGATGAAGACGACAGGCGTATTTGGAGTGAGCGAGGAGACGGCCACTAACGCTAAGATCGAGGCGCTCCAGCAACAACTCGCCTCGACGAACTCTCAGCTGCAGACAGTGATTGGTGCATTGCTTCCCAAGTTCGGGCAAACTCAGCCCGTGAATGCCGTAACGACCACCGCACCGACGCAGCATACGTCCTACGTGCCCTTGTGTGGGATTTGTGGCGCAGCCCACGAGACCTCAGATTGCCAACTTGGGCAGCCGCTGGAACACGTAGATTATATGGGAAATTACCAAGGCGGCCAGCGAAGTTTCCAGCCCCGGGCACATCCAAACCTGGCGTACGGGAATCAGAACCATCAGAGCCAAGGACCACCAGGATTTCAGCCCAGACCTTCCGGATTCCAGAACGGGCCACCACGACAGTACCAGAACGCGCCCGCGGGAGGATCCGACGACATGAGGGTGATGAAGGACATGATGGAGACACTCCTCACGAATTTCAGTAGCACCACCGCAGCCCACGAGAGCCGTATGACAAAGATGGAGGAGTACATGGAGGCGAAGGACTTGCGTGCTCAGAACACAGACGCCTCGCTCAAAAAGCTGGAGCAGCAGATGGGCCAGATGGCGAAGCAGTTGGCGGGGCGTACCCAGGGATCGCTCCCAAGCTACACCGAGCCGAATCCTAAGGAGTACTGCAAGGCGGTGACGCTGAGGAATGGGCGAGAATTGCAAGAAGTGCCCGCCAAAAAGAAGGCCAAGGAGAATGCCAACTTTGAGAGCCACGACGAGCCCGAAGTTGAGGAGATCAGGAGCGACGATGTCGAGAAGGCCGACGCTGAGAAGGAAAAGGTCGAGCCCGAGAAGGAAAAGGTGACGGAGATCCAGCGGCCACCAGTGACGCCATACCAGCCGAAGATCCCATACCCGGCTCGACTAAAGAAGGACAAGAACGAGGCTCAGTTTGGTAAATTTATGGGTATGTGTAAAGAGTTGCATATTAACTTACCTTTTGTTGAAGCTATTACGCAGATGCCCAGCTTCGCCAACTTCTTGAAGGACCTGCTGACGAACAGAAGGAAGCTCGAACACGTCTCCACCGTCTGCCTACGAGGAGAGTGCTCGGCAATTCTACAAAGCAAAATCCCTAAGAAGCTCAAGGATCCAGGGAGTTTTACTATTCCCTGTCTTATAGGAGATCTAGTGATTGAGCGTGCGTTAGCAGATCTAGGCGCTAGCATTAATCTTATGCCGTACTCTATGTTCAAACGTTTAGGATTAGGTGAGCCACGACCCACTAGAATGAGCCTCCAACTAGATGATAGGTCGTTGAAGTATCCTCGAGGTGTTATCGAGGATGTCTTAGTTAAAGTTGATAAGTTTGTGGCCCCGCAGATTTCGTTATTTTAGATATGGAGGAAGACGAGAATGTTCCCTTGATTTTAGGTAGACCGTTCCTAGCGACGGGGGAGACCATGATAGACGTTAGGAATGGGACTTTGACCCTGACAGTTGACGGCGAGAAAGTTACTTTTAATATGGCCGACTCGATGAAAAAGAGCGGCGAGCAAGATGATAAGTGTTACTTTTTGGACGTATTTGACCACGACTTTCTCCTTTCCGTGCAAGGTCTGTCACAGGTCGCCGATCACGACATGCATACACTTATGGCGATCGATGAGTGTGGGGAAAAGGTCGACGAGCCGATCATAGCTATCGACGAGAGCAGCGAAGAGGACAAGGAAAAGAGCTCGGTCGAGGAGCCACCGGTCCTGGAATTGAAGCCGCTGCTCGACCACCTCGAGTACGCGTTTCTGAGCAACAATGGAGGGCTGCCGGTCATCATCTCGTCGAACCTCGACGACGGACAGAAGGGTCAGCTCTTAGACGTGTTGAAGGCACACAAGAAGGCATTGGCGTGGAAGATATCTGACATAAGGGGTATCAACCCGAGCTATTGCACGCACAAGATCCTCATGGAGGATGATTTCAAGCCGGTCGCTCAACGCCAAAGGCGGCTCAACCCCAACATGAAGGACGTGGTAAAGAAGGAGGTGATCAAATTGCTAGACGCGGGGATGATCTACCCCATTTCAGACAGCGCATGGGTCAGCCCGGTCCAAGTAGTACCAAAGAAAGGAGGCATGACGGTCGTCACCAACGACAAGAACGAACTGATCCCGACGAGGACCGTGACCGGATGGCGCGTCTGCATCGACTACAGGAAGTTGAACGATGCCACGCGAAAGGATCATTTCCCTTTACCATTTATTGATCAAATGCTAGAGAAGTTAGCGGGTCACTCATTTTACTGTTTCCTTGATGGCTTGTCAGGTTATTTACAGATCCCCATAGCACCCGAGGACCAAGAAAAGACGACGTTCACTTGCCCGTTCGGGACGTTCGCGTACCGAAGGATGCCATTCGGCTTATGCAATGCCCCAGCCACCTTCCAGCGATGCATGATGGCCATATTCGACGAGTTGGTAGGTGAGGTAATGTAGGTATTTATGGACGATTTTTCTGCTTTCGGGTCGTCGTTTGAAGCATGCTTGTCAAATCTGAAACTCGTACTCGCACGATGCGAGGAAACGAATTTGGCACTTAATTGGGAAAAGTGCCACTTCATGGTTCGAGAGGGTATAGTCCTCGGTCACAAGATCTCCTCTAAAGGAATCGAAGTTGACCGGGCCAAGTTAGAAACTATAGAGAAATTGCATGTCCCCTCGAATGTGAAGTCGATTAGAAGCTTCCTAGGCCATGCGGGATTTTATCGTAGGTTTATCAAAGATTTATATAAGATTGCACGTCCTATGTCTAGATTGTTAGAGAAAGATGCCCCATTTGATTTTAATGATGAGTGTCTGCATGCTTTTAAGTTGCTTAAGGAGCGATTAGTCACAGCACCTATTATGGTAGCCCCTGATTGGGGGCTGCCCTTTGAACTAATGTGTGATGCTAGTGACTATGCAGTTGGGGCCGTGCTAGGGCAGCGTACAGACAACCACTTCAGGCCGATCTACTACGCGAGTAAGACGCTAGACGCAGCCCAGACAAATTACACGACCACCGAAAAGGAGCTGTTGGCCGTCGTGTTCGCTTTCGACAAGTTCAGGTCATATCTAATCCTATCTAAAGTTATCGTTTTTACTGACCACTCTGCTCTTAAGTACTTGTTAGCAAAGCCCGATGCCAAGCCACGGCTAATTAGGTGGATCCTACTGCTGCAAGAGTTCGACATCGAGATTCGCGATAAGAAAGGTGCAGAGAACTTAGTGGCGGACCACCTCTCTCGATTGGAGGAGTCCGAAATATATCAGAAAGACGAAAGGGCGATACACGACCGGTTCCCTGACGAGCACCTCTATGCGATACATGTGGTAAGTGACGACACCCCTTGGTTTGCAGATTATGCTAACTATTTGCAACGGTCCTACCAAAGGAGTACACGAGTCAGTAAAAGAAGAAATTCTTTTCTGAGTTGAGGTACTACTTTTGGGAAGACCCGTATCTTTTCAGGCGATGTGCAAACCAGGTAATACGACGATGCGTGGCTGCCCCAGAATCTATGCAGATCCTTAGACATTGCCACAATGGACCGACCGGAGGGCACTACGCAGCAAACAGGACCACTCAGAAGGTGTTGGAGAGCGGGTTCTACTGGCCCACGATCTTCAAGGACGCCCAAAGGTACGTTGACACTTGTGATCAGTGTCAGCGCGCAGGTAATCTCTCCAAACGCGACGAAATGCCCCAGAACTTCATCCTAGTTTGTGAAATTTTCGATGTATGGGGTATAGATTTCATGGGTCCATTTCCTAGCTCATACAATAATAAGTACATCCTAGTTGCCGTCGATTATGTGTCTAAGTGGGCCGAGGCGCAAGCTTTACCCACAAACGACGCTAGTGTAGTCGTTAGATTTTTGCGAGCATTATTTTCACGTTTTTTGGGGCACCTAGATGCATCATAAGTGATAGAGGCACTCACTTTTGTAACACCCAGTTTGCACCCACGTTAGAACGTTACGGTGTTAAGCATAGCCTATCCACCCCGTACCATCCCCAAGCTAGTGGTCAAGTCGAAGTAGTGAATCGCGAGTTGAAACGTATTCTAGAGAAAACCATAGAGGGGAACCGTAGGGAGTGGGCGAACAAGTTGAATGATGCACTTTGGGCATATAGGACCGCATATAAGACCCCCATAGGTACTACGCCATATAGATTAGTCTATGGAAAAGCATGTCACCTTCCCGTAGAAATAGAGCATAAGGCATATTGGGCCATTAAGTCCTTGGATCTTGATTTGGGAAACGCCGGCGGAAAGCGGCAACTCCAAATCAATGAATTAGACGAGTGGCGTTTATCGGCTTACGATAACGCTCGCATGTATAAGGAACGCTCTAAAGCCTATCATGATAAAAAGATTCGACAAAGGCGAGAGTTTCAGGAAGGGGACCAAGTCCTTCTTTTTAACTCTCGACTTAGGCTTTTTCCGGGCAAGCTTAGATCACGCTGGTCAGGACCGTTCACTGTAACCCGTGTTTTCCCTTATGTTACTGTTGAAATTTCAGGTATGGAGCAGGGTACTTTTAAGGTGAACGGCCATAGGTTGAAGCACTATCTCGCAGGCGAGGAAGACGCGACCGAGAGGGAAGTACTGTACCTGGACTTCCAGACGTAAGCGAACGAAACGACGTCCGGCTAAAGACGATAAAGTAAGCGCTTCTTGGGAGGCAACCCAGGTATTTTAATTTATGTCTTTGGTATAGCCTTAAAAAAAATGAAAAAGTGGGTGTCACGGCCAACTGCTTAAGCAGTCACGGCCGTGACGGAGACCAGAGGCACTCACTGCCTGGTGTCACGGCCAACTGCTTAAGCAGTCACGGCCGTGACTCCGTCGGGTTAAAAAAATAATAATAATAATAATAATAATAAATAAATAAAATAAAAAAAAGTTCCCGATTTTGTCACGGCTCGTGACATAGATGTCATGGCCGTGACTTGCGGCAGTGATAGCCGCTGCCTAGTGTCACGGCCACGTGACTAGCATGTCACGGCCGTGACTAGCGGAAGAGAGAGGCCGCTGCCTAGCGTCACGGCCAAGACCTATATAGGTCACGGCCGTGACCTAGGCGTTTTCAAGTTATAAAAAACGTTTTTTTTCCTTTCTCTTCATCTCTTCCTCTCTCTTCTCGACCTCTCGCCTCCCCCACCTTCTACCACCCCAAAATCACCCTTTCCACCACCTAAGGCCGCCGCCGCCCTCCCAACTCCGGCGACACCCAACACCCTAAATTCCCCCCTCAATTTCGTACAAAAATCCAAGGTATGAACATTTTATTGCTCTATTTCGTTCTAAACTTGCAATTCTCGTCGAAATTGTTAATCTTTGGTGTTGACATGTTTCTATTCGCTTATTACATGATATAATTATAATGGGTATGCTTAATTCATTGAAATTGGTTACGAATTTTCGGATTATGATGATGAACCCTAATTTTCAAAATTGGGGCTTTGTGAATTGGGACCAATTTTGTGTTTCTCTTGCCCCGCTATTGATAAATACATGTTAGGAACGCTTTGGGTAAGCCTAATGACGTACATTTGATGTTAAATTTCGAAATTCTTACGAAGAACCCTAATTCCGTTCAAATTAGGGCTTTTTCGAATTTTGCCCTTATCTGGGTTGATTTTCCCCTCTTATGATTAGATACATGCTATGAATGCTGTGGGGCGTGCTTAATTACTTGGATATGTGGTTGAATTGCGAGATTTTTCGATGAACCCTAATTCTCTAATTTGGGGATTTTCGAAATTGGGTACAATTTGGCGTTTTTGGTATTCGTTTATGATGATATAAGTCTTGGGGGTGCTTAGTTTGTTTACGTGATTCATTCATTTTGCATATTCGTTTTGGGTACGTTGGCCGCCCTGATTTGGAACGTGCTATGCATATTTTCATCTGTACGCTATCTATTCGATAAAATGCCACCTTGAGTTTCCATGAGTTATTGCATATGCAAGTTCCTATCTCGTCGCTATTTTGGTCAAGTCACGCTGCTTCGAATTTAATTGCTACACTACCCTTGAACTCACATCTTTCCTTTCAGGTACTATGGGTAAAAGTAGATCATCAGCCTCACGTGACCCCGCCTCCCGTTCGCCCGTTCGTCAAAGGCGACGCGGACCCCCACCGACAATGCTGGAAGCCATGGCCCAGTTCACTGACGAGGCCCAGGCGGCACGATACACTCGGCTGAAGGGAATGGAGTTCATAGCCATGGACCAGATCGATCACGAGACACTGGCGAAGTACCACATCGACCAGCAGGTCGCCCAGTACTTCTCACTCAGCGGATGGAACACCTTCCTGGCCATCGACGAACCAGCATACAAGGAACACACCTTGGAGTTCCTTGCCACGTTCTCTTTCGACGAATACGGCGACCACACGATCCGCTTTCGCGCGTTCAATGAGGAGCATATAGTACGGGCCGACAATGTATGCCATGCACTTGGAGTCCCAGAGCCCCCACACCGGACCTTCGCGACCTTCTTCGATACACCGGACGGACAACGGGGGTGCTGGGCTGAAATCGCTCGACCTGGCGAGCCGGCATACAGCGCGAAGACGTCGAAGGCATCTGCGCTGAGGAGCCCAGGACTACGCTATATTCACCGCCTCCTGACGACCTCGCTTACACCGAGGGGAGACTCACACGGAGCAGTTACCCTCCGCGATCTGTATTACCTGATCCAGATGCACCGAGGCGAACGGATCAATTTAGGGATGGCGGTGTCCCACGCTTTCAGTGGTCAGGCGGAAGCACGACCCCACGGCAAGATCGCCGTCGGCTCACTGATCACCAAGGTGATCAAAGGATTACGCTACTGGCCGGCGAATGCACCCGAGATGGAGGTCGTAGGCGGGCGTCACCCAGTGAACGAGGAGGCGCTGGTGAGGATGAAGATGCTCGTGAAGGCGCCCACCTGGACTCGCGCCAACAAGGTGTATATGTGGCACGAGATGTATCGCGGCCAGACCGACCAAGGAGCTATCCCCGACGACTAGCTCTACCTCGACGGCCCACACCCAGTGGAGACAGACACGACGACTGCCGGGCCCTTATTTTTCTCTGGCTACCATCAGGGCGAATCATCCGGCGTCGCTCCGTACGCTTCGACGGCAGACCTTGAAGCACTGCGCGAGGACATGATGCGCATGAACGCCGACTCGCTACAGAGGGATGACGAGCTCCGGCGATACAACGAAGAGACTCGGCGCCGACAGGAAGAGTACGAGCGCCAGAACGAGGAAGCCCACCGCCGTTACGACGCAGAGCTGGAGCGCTACAACCAGGCCCTTCAAGCCATGGACACGGCGCTCAAGTATTCCCAGCAGTCGATGGCTTTCCTACGCCCGAGGCCACCATCACCACCGCCGCCACCTTAGGGATTTCTTCCTTATCACTTTCTGACATTGCGCTTGCTTGAGTAGTCGCGTGTGTTTCTTTATGACATTGCGCTTATAACTATGTTTCTAGTTAATCTTATGACTACTCTTTTCGTGTCTATTGCTCTCTAGCTAGCGCCAGGATACGCCTAATGGATTACAACACGAACTTCACGCGCACAATAAACAACTACGACACGACCACGTCAGGGGAGTCCCGTTCTTTTAAACTCTTTTTCCTTCCCTTTTATCATTTTTTACGTTGAGGACAACGTCTGACTTAAGTGTGGGGAGGGGAATTTAGTTTTAGAACTTGCATGAAAATTTTTATGACGTGTCCGTGAGTCGTTGTGTTCCTTGGAAAGGCATGAATTACTGAATCAGGCATGATTGTTTGCACTTATCTCGAGTTGGTCTGCATTCTATGAAATTCTGTGAGCAATTAGGACATGCATGACTGATTGAATCTTATCTGCCTGAATAGATATAGCACTGTTTTGAGAGATCCGTACACATAACCCTGTTTCGTGTGAGAGTTTGAGCCTGACGAGCTTACGCTCATTTTTCTTGGTTGTGTGACGTGCCTAGTCTATATCTCTCTAGAACTTGCCTGTCTGATGCGTGTTGAAACTGTTTTGGTGTGCGAGTGTGAAAATGATGAGGGCATTAGGAATCAAGTCCAGAGATTTTATGAGCCTGAGCCTATTTGTTGCGTACCTCATATATTATAGAAGCCACTGACCCGAATAAACCTCCAGAGATTTTATGAGCCTGAGTTGATTAGAATTAAGCAGAAGTTCTTCTCTGCTATTCGTGAAATGACTCGTCCCTTACTTGACCGTTTTCTGAAATGACCCGATCCCTTGCATAAGCCTGCCCATAACCCTTTGGCAAGATATAGGTCTCGGTAATAAGTATCCCTAGGTACACGACATTCGCTGTGACGATGTATTCTTTGCGACAAAAGCCGAACCTTGATGTTTTAGGGAATAAGGGCAGTGCACAAAAATAGAGCGTGACTAAGGTGAAAGGGCAGAAAATGAAAGGGAACTGAGTTGAGAGGGTCGAGCAGAAAAGTCTAGGATTTCGGAGCGAGAACGTCGAGTCTTATGTTGGGACGTGTGACTGTCTGTGTGATCATGCTGTGTTCTTTGAAAAATTTCGATCACGTGTCCTAGCTCTAAGATTTAGTGTTCATTATTTATGCATGCCGCTTCATGATTGTTCGACCCGTTTTCCCCAAAAAGACCCTCGGATTTATACTTGCCCTTTGAGCAGTCGAGATGCGATTAACTTGCAAGTTTATGGTAGGGGTTGGACTAGTGCACGAATTGAGCGACTCATCATATGCTAGCCTATACACTTGAGTAAATTGAGTGAATCCTTGTGAGGTATGAGTCTCGATTAGCAGTGCGAAGAAAATTCAGGTCGTGAAGTGCAAGTCATTAGTGTAATGTCCGTGATTGTTTGCTCGATTCCATTTGTGCTTTCTAGCTTTAATGATAAATTTCGAACGATCGTGTCGTTATCCTAGTTTGATGCCTTACCTGATTTCTAATTTACTTGAGGACAAGCAAATGCTTAAGTGTGGGGAGGTTTGATAAACGCATTTCAATGCGTTTATCGTACTATTTATTCGGGGTATAATAGAACTTTAGCAATTAAATTATGCATTTATTCGATATATTTACACTTGTTTTATTGTTGAAGGAGCTTAGGACGAGTCTCGGGCGAAAAGGAGCGAAAACGAGGCAAAACGGCGCGAAAAGGGGCAACACTGCCCTCGGTCACGGCCAGATGCATTACGCGTCACGGCCGTGACGAGGGACAGCGCGCGACAGAGTGCTTACGCTGATGACGGTCACGGCCGTGACGCTTAACGCGTCTGGCCGTGACACGAGGCAGAGAAGGACGCGGATGACGGTCACGGCCGTGACGCTTAATGCGTCTGGCCGTGACGCAAGGCAGAGCACCCCACCGACGATGGTCACGGCCGTGACCTATGATGCACTTGGCCGTGACCTTGGGCAGAAAAGGCGAGACGCGAGCGATGTTGGTCACGGCCGTGACGGCCCATGTCCCAGGCCGTGACTGACACGGGAATCAGTATAAAAAGCCCAAATTCGACCCCGAAAAAGACACAACTCACCAGAGATCAAATCCAAACCATCTAGGGACGAATTTAGGGCGAAAAGAACACGGAATCACATCCCGGAGCGCAAGAGACGAAGCGACGACGAAATCACGCCCAATTGATCAGAGAACGAAGATTTATCAAGCAAGCGCCGATAATTCGCCAGTATTCAAGAATCATGAGTCTTCCTTCTCTGTTCTCTAATTCTCTCGTTGTTCTCTCGTCAATTATGCGTAGCTAAATCCCGTTTGTGTTTGGGATTAGATGAACGCTAGGATTAGTCGTACTTAAGACGCATATTATCGTGATTTTGTGTTTTGACTATTTATCGTTCTATGAATATGTTTCGTCGCTTTAATATGTCTATGTGTTAAAGTGATCGTGTGGAAAAACATTTAGGGCGACAGCTAAACAACGTTTAGGCCGTTCATAGAAGATAGGATTCGAGTATAGGGCGAAAGCAAATACTCGATCCTCGCCGTTAGTAATTATTGAAATTTAGATCCCCGTGAGCGTTTAGGGCGACAGCAAATTCGCGAGTGGGTAGGAAATTACTGCGATTTAGCCAAGATCACGTAGGAACGATTTTATTGTCTGAGTCGATAACACCTAGCGGGATTCGAATCCCGAGCACTTCTTTATTATCTGAAGCTTCGTATCAGTTTTAAGCGTGCTATTTGAATCTCTAGTTGATTTAGGAACGATCTGTTAGGATAAGTCGTCAAACAAATTTCGTATTTTGTTTAGGCTAAAAATCGAGTCGATAGGTCACTACTAGTAATTGATTTATTCCTTGTGTTCGATACTCGTTTACTCACTTTACTGCACTACAAACGATAGGTCCACTGCCTATCGCACGTCGGTGATAGTAATTAGGTATTCGTTTTAATTATTACTTGTCGCACTTTCCATTCACACACCACGTGTCGATCAGAACCTAACAACGAAGAAACAACTCAGCCACTTCCCCTCACTAGGAAATGGACAAGAGCTCACCCACCATATCAAATTATCGGAGATCCAAATCAAGGAATAAGCACCCGCTCCTCAACACTAAATGAGAATCTATTTGCCTGCTTTCTAAGTTAGAGCGAACCAAGTAAGATCGAAGATGCATTAGCTGATCCAGACTGGATACAAGCTATGCAGGAAGAAATCAATCAATTTCAGCGACTAAAAGTATGGAGATTAGTCCCAAGACCACCGAGCAAAACAATTATAGGAACAAAGTGGATCTTCAAGAACAAAAGAGATGAAGATGGAATTGTCATTCGGAACAAGGCTCGATTGGTGGCAAAGGGCTACAATCAACAAGAAGGAATAGACTACGATGAAATTGCCCCCGTCGCTCGAATCGAGGCTATCCGACTTTTTCTCGCCTTTGCTGCCCATAATAACTTCATTGTTCATCAAATGGACGTCAAGACAGCCTTCCTAAATGGGGTCTTGAAAGAAGAAGTCTACGTGGCACAACCTGCAGGCTTTGTGAGCGAAACTCACCCTGCTTATGTGTATCTTCTAGAGAAGGCTCTCTATGGACTTAAGCAAGCCCCACGTGCTTGGTACGAGGCACTCTCAGATTTTTTGATTAAATCAGGGAAAAAGGAAAGATCGACACAACCCTCTTCATCAAAAGATCTAAATCAGGAACTCTCCTCGTTCAGATATATGTAGATGACATAATTTTTGGGTCCCCAAATCCAAAATTGTGCAAAGAATTTGGTGATTTAATGAAGACAAAGTTCGAAATGAGCATGATGGGAGAACTCAACTTCTTTCTTGGACTTCAAGTTAAACAACTCCCAGAAGGCATTTTCATTAGTCAATCAAAATACATCCACGACATACTCAAGAAGTACAACTTAGATAATTCTACCACGAAGAACACCCCAGTGTCGCCTTCCTACAAGCTTGACTCGGAACCAGATGGAAAGCCAATCAATTCAACCACATATCGAGAATCATCGGTTCGCTCATGTATCTCACAGCTACCAGACCTGACATCGTATTCTCCACATGCCTATGTGCTCGCTTTCAAGCCAATCCAAAGGAGTCACACATGCTCGCTGTGAAAAGAATAATGAATATTTCAAAGGAACCCCGACACTTGGGCTGTGGTATCCTAAGAACTCAAATTTTCAATTACTTGGTTATACTGACGCAGATTTTGCAGGTTGTAAGATGGACAGGAAAAGTACATCCGGAGGGCTACAATTCTTAGGTGACAAACTAGTAAGTTGGTCATCTAAGAAGCAAAACTGTGTATCCACCTCCACTGCTGAGGCGGAATACGTTGCTGCGGCCAGTTGCTGCTCTCAAATTCTGTGGTTGCGAACGCAATTACAGGATTACGGGTTTGATTTCAATAATATTCCTATATATAGCGACTCCAAGAGCGCCATAGCCATTACTTGTAACACTGTTCATCACTCTCGCACAAAGCACATAGATCTTAGGTATCACTTTATAAAAGACCACGTGGAGAAGGGCACAATTGCCATGTACTTCGTAAATACTGAGGTTCAGTTGGCTGACTTATTTACCAAGGCCTTGGATGAAACACGATTCTATTTCCTTGTATCTAAGTTAGGCATGCTGAATCGTGAACCTTAGGCGATCTGTCTCCACGGCGTCTTTGTAAGCTTGATAATATATGCTACGTTTGAGGGGGAGCTTAATTGTACATATATGCTTAGCTTGATAATATATGCTTAGTTTGAGGGGGAGCTTAATTATACATATATGCTTAGTTTGAGGGGGAGTTTTTGCGGGAATTACTCTAATCCTTGGGGAGCGCTTTAACGATATACACAGATTGAGGGGGGAGTAGTTTTTTTCTTAGCAAACTAATCTTTTAAACGATACATCCATTCTCCCAAATGCGAAAAACATTATAACAACTCAAAGACACAAAACATCTTCAAAATCTCAAAACACTTCAACAACGCAAATCATGAAAATAGTATTACATCACACAGACTCAAAAACCAGCACGGCTTGTAAGAACCCAAGACAGAACAGCCACCAAAACAACGACCAAGCACATCAAAAACAAATCTCCAGTACTAACATTTCCATATTGCGATTAAAGCGGCGCACTAACTCTGCGTGTCTCCTCCTCTTGGTCTCGCTGTTGATTCCAGTTCATCTCTGTGACCTTGATTTGTTGGTATGAATGATTGACGGTACTACCCTGTTGTTCTAATCGGGTCTATTTATAGGCATGAATCGACTAACAAAATCATAAATTCACGAAAACATAATCAATAACACAGACGGATTATTGACTTAAGGTTTCAGCGCCGCGCACGAAAGCGATGCTTTCTTTGTCGATTATCGGATTCTGTCTCACAGAAATCGATCTAGGAAAACTCGGCGATTTGATATTAAATTTTGGAGCCTAGTTTCATATATTAGTTGAACATTTTGATATCCTTGATATTCTTCAAAAGCTAATTTATGCAATTTCCAATTTATGTGAGCAAACACAAGAATCGTCCAATCTTCTAAAATTGGCTGACGCAACAAAATCTCCTCAAATCGCCCGATTTATCTATTTGCCCGATTCTTCTAACTGTGCCATTCAACCAAGCATTTTTATCGGCGATTTGCTATTCGCCCGATATCTAAATCGGCCATCAGCTACAGTAAACCATATAAATTTAAAATCGCCCGATTTCTCAGTATTTTCCCCAAATTTACGCGATTAACTCTTTTAGATCTCTCTCAAATCTTGAACGACGTGCATCGATTGAGCTCACAAATCCCTCTATTTGCATCTTTCTGGAAATTCCGACCGATCTACGGTAAGCGCAATCACCGTATCTACAAGTTTTGGTTCGATTATTACTTATTTCTCAGAACTGTCAGTTTACGGTTCAAGAGTTCTTCAGTATGTAATCTTCACTTCATTGCTTCGAATATGCAAATTTCTCTTCTATGTGGTTACTGAGATGATCTTAATATCAATAATCAATATCGCATAACTCGCATGTCCCAGGTAAAGATTAACCTTGAACATAAATTGTAAGCCATACTTTTCCACGACACTGAATTGCTGCTCTGTCATTAGAATCTAATGAGTAGTTGCTACTCTTTACTCCATCTTACCATATCTCTCTTTTGATATATGACTCAACTCAAATTTGGATCAACCCATTATAGTCGCAAAGATGTTTGCTTCTACAAATGAGGTTTCTTTTAAAGGCACCTCTTCAATTGACTTTAAAGATGAGGTACTGTAGCATTAGCTGGCTTACTACAAAGGAGGGTCTTGCAATGTTTAATAGACGGTGATAATAAATATCAATTCAAATGTTGCAAGACCTCCCTTCTAAGTCTGAATAAACACCTTTCATTGTAAAAGTATCAAATATAAATTAATTGACCGACATTTAACCAATTAATTGATATTCGATACTTTAACTAATAAATATGAATTAATTGATGTTTAAAAGTAAGAGTAAATGTTTAAAATTGCAAGACCCTCCTTTTTTAGCATAGAACACCTTTCATCAGTACTCTTCAAGTATGAATAAAACTACGCACGAATATCATAATGGTGCACGTAAGTATGATCCCTTCTACTCTAACTGCTTGTAATAGCTGTTAAATTTGTGGGTGCTGTAGAATTACTTATATGGTGGAAGTACCATATTTTTTTGGGGAGTATTTTGTCTATGGGTTTTTGAAAAAAGATTTCCTTATAACAATCCCTCCCAATGCTAGCATTATTACTGTACCGGCAATTCGGCACGCGGACTGCTATTTCTCAAGCCCGCACAGGCCGCGGGCTTTGGCGGGGCAGCCCCGCTAAGAATTACAACTTAAGTCTTTTAATTAGATATTGGTATATAAATTATATACGAAATTAGATCTAATTAGAAGAGTTTAAATATTTAAGTTTTATAGTTTTTTCTTTTTTTTTTTTGAATTTTGTTCTTTTTCTTTTGAAGTTTTTTTCTTTTCAAGTATAAATTATCTTTTGAAATTTAAGTTATAAATTATAAATCTTTTTATTAAATATTGATATATAAAAATTCGGCGGGCCAACTAGCGGGCTACGTGCCGGCCGCTCCGCCGTTACGTTTTGACAGCTCTAATTATGATGGTGGACAACTATTTTCCAACATACAACGATAACATAAAGTCTACTTTGCACTTAGTAGCTTTACCGTCTAACGGAATATAATACGAATACTAAGAGAAAGGCTTATGTTGTCTCAATTTATGTTCGATGTGTTTAAATTGAAAAATGACAGCTCTGCCTCTAGATTCCCAACTACCTTTCAATTGACTTAATATAGTATTTGTAATACCCGAGTCCAGTGAGTAAGTTTGACCAATAAATTGCATTCAGTATATGTGTTTATACGACTACCTGATACGTGTTTACATTTTTATGTGTTATGTGATGACTGACTTATGTGAAAATACTGGGACTTAGGTAAAATTCGGGTAACATTTAGATATAGGAGAGAGGAAATTTTCTAGTGAAACCTCAGAAAATCTCGGCGAAAATAATCTTGAAGTGTGAGATCAATTTTCGGATGATTCTAATTCAAGAGAAAGTCAAAATTCAGGTAATACAGTAGGAGAATTCCAATTTTCAGATATCACCTATTTTCGGGTAAGTGTCAACTTGGACAATTTTCGCCGAGCATAGCAATTTTCGGGCAGCCTATGAACAAATTTTCGGCGTTTCATGGGAACTTTGGGGTAACTATCTGAGAATATAATTTTTCGGGTGAGACCCTGACTCGGCGAATTCTCCAAATTCGAGCAAGTGATTTTCGGACAAGACATTGAATTAATTTCCGGGTTACTTTAGTATAGAAACTCGGGCAACACATGAAAATTAGTTTCGGCCGATCCCAATACATGTGAAGTAAATTTATGATAGATGGGATTAAATTCAGGTAGCCTATGGAAATAATTTCGGATAAGTTAAGCTTATCATAAACTTAGCTCCTAGGGAAATATAATCACCTACTGGTCCCATCGATCACTATTCCCTAAGTTTCATTACTTAACAATTAGATCAAAAGGAAAATCATTAGAAGAAAACCTTCCTAAGAGAAGTTGGAGAGATAACCCTTCAAAGGAGAAAACGAAGGGAAGGAAGGCACGAACAAGGAACTTTCGACTAAGCTTAATCAAACCATAGCAATCAAATTTCGGACATAAGAAACGTAGATTTCTTACTCATAGCATGTAAATTCAGTTACGATTTGTGTATAATTATGTTTCTTTAAGGTACAAAATTCATTTGGAATTTTTAGGTATGGTATGTGTTCGGAAAAACTCTAGTTGTAGGCTTAAACTCGGATGACATGTCTATTAGGTTTGTACATGTTTAAGATTGAGAATTTGTAGAGTTAAATTTAATTGCGGGTAGGAAGAACAATATTCGGGTAGATGAAGTTTAAGAGTTTGAAATCTTAGACAACTTTCGGGTAGGACTATTCTAATATTCATCAAAATTAAAATAATTTTCGGGTGAGTCTGGGCGAATTTTAAAATTCGGTTACTTTACATTAGTTAAATTTTCGGGTAGGAATTGATTTACAATTTTAAGGAGAATTCTAATTTATGCACTCGAAAATCGGGTAAACACTCGGCGAATTTTAAAATTCGGGTCATTTTCGCCGAATTTTATATAAATTCGCGTATTGACCTAACCTTGACCAATTTTCGAGTTTAATATAAATTTTGGATCTTCATTTTCGGGTACACAAATTTGCCGTGCTATGTGAAAATCGGGTGGACTACGGTCTAATTTTCGGTGTGATTGATTTATAAAATTTTTTGAGTGAGAAAAGCCGCCGAGCTAGTCAAGATTCGGGCATTGACCGCAAATTTGCACCTTGTCCGAATTTTGACTGCAAATCAAATTTTAGGGCTTAAATATTATTTTCGGACTGGAGAAATTTTCGGGCAGAATAAGAGTTTCAAACCTACTGATTTTCAAGACAGTTGTCTAAGTTAGAAATTATGACATGGTAATATCTTTGTATTTAAGGATCGAAAATTAGGAAATCCCCGATGCGATGGGATAAATTATCTTGGACGACAGGTAAGTGGGAATTTCATCTACAACACATAATTAATTCATGTGTGTTTACTTACGTGACTATCTGCTTCGATGATATTATTTGACGTCTTTTACGTGGCGTGAATTTTTCTATGACATGTGTTCATTGTACAATTCACGTGGCATATTCATATGCATGCACTAATCATTTGGGGATTTACGAGTACACGCATGCATATATTGATCTCCCGAGAGTGAATAATATTTTTCGATGTGGGCGATTGATGTCGACTCACAGTTGAGTCAGAGCTACTTCTATGGCACCACGGAGGTGTTGTATGCCGTCGGTTAAAGTTATTGAGGCAGGATGAGCGAACCAGGAAGGAGCAAGCCAGCTATGATAACGTATGCTAACTAGCGTATGCAACTGCCCTGTTAGCGGTGATGAGCGACCTAGGGGGAAACCCTAGTATAGGCTAACCAGCGTGGGCTACCGCATGGCAAAGGGGAAGACTTGGGAAGGGGCGACCTAGGAAAACCTTGCGTAGGCCACCGAGCTTAGGTCGCTGTCACATTTACCTATTGGATTTGAGCTCTTTATGGTGCATAGTAAGTTAGTCGAGGGCCCTGAGTGATATGAGATCGAGTTTGGAAAAGGTGTGAGATGCATTGGCACGGATGCCTTTGTGCGGTTTACACGTCCACGACATTGCATATTCCTGCTTCTGAGCTTTATAGCTCATCCCCTTATTTTATGTTAGGCGCACGCGAACACGGTACGTGATCACATTGATGGTGATGTTGATTTCTTTTGTCGACTTCCATGGACTTTTGAGGGGTGCACATGTATGCGCCTGTGTGGCGGGGGTTTGATTTTCTTTTGTTGCGCTTATGTACATCATCATGTAATTAGGCTTGGAATGACATTTTGTTATGTACAGTGTGATTTCCTTTATATAAAAGGAAAAACAATGCACTTTTGCACGTCTTCTATGTTATACTATCGTTAGTCACGTAAGTTAGTACCAGAATGGATAGTAGATGGCGAGGTGCCACAGGTGCTATCAGAGCTTCGGTTGCAGGTTCTGTAGACTGTTCATGTACACACACTCAAAAGGCTAGTAAGTTTTATTGGCCTTGGGACTATCAGGGTAAGAGAGAAAATGGTAAGAACACGAGGCGAAAGCAGTGGGGGTTCTGATCGAGGCAAGGAACCCACAACACCTACCGATAATCGCAATACGGCTATCCTCCAACTCGCAGAGTTGGTCCTTCAGCAATCCGCTCAGATTCAAGAACTAATCCAGCAGCGAAACATAGGGAGCAGCAAAGTAACGGACTTTCTCAGGCAGAGGATCAAGATTGTTGGGGAAAAAATTCGCAAACTCAATACACCTACTTTCGAAGACGTTGTTGACCCGACATCAGCCGAGGACTGGCTCAGAACATTGGAAAGCATGTTCCAATACAGCCAAATCTCGGATGAGGAAAAAGTTCTATGTGTTACATTCCTACTGAGAGAAAGTGCGGGCCACTGGTGGGACACTATCCTGGCGATCGAAGACTCTACGATTAGCTGGGATCGTTTCAAAGAGCTTCTCAGGAGTAAATACTTTATCGCTCCTGTACGAGCCCAGCGAATGAATGAGTTCATCACTCGTGACAAGGGGCAACGACTGTGGCTGAGTATATTAGAAAGTTTGAACAGTTGTCCAGTTTTGCCATACATATGGTGAGCACTGATGCCTTAGAGATTGAATGTTTCCTCGAGGGCCTGAAGCCAGAATTATATCGCGACATGAACATGGCCGAGCTTCAGGGAGCCACTTATGCACAAGCCCCAGAGAGGGTGTTAGTGGCCGAACAAGCTGAAACTAGAATCATTCGGGCCCAGGAAGCGAAGATGAAGCTCATAAGGATCGAGGTAGAGCGGAGGAAACCAGAAAAAAGCAGTTTGTCTCGAAAGACACAAGATCCAATTTCCAAAATAGACCCGGACCATCCCAACAGCCGAATCATACTCAGAGGAGATTCCCAATACGGAAACCGAATTGCCCGAGATGTGGGAGACGACATTTCAATAACTGTCTTCCATAGACTAACAACTGCTTCACGTACGGAAAGCCTCTCACTTTGCAAGACAATGCCCTATAAACACTTCTGGAAGCCAAGCCGTAAACTAGGCAAGACCACCAACTGTACCTGCTCGAGTATATACGCTGGCATCTGAGGAGGTGGAGACCAACCCGTCGGTAGTAGCAGGTACCTTATCTATACATCATACCCAAACATGCATATTAATAGATTCAGAAGCCACGCATTCATTTGCATCAACTCATTTCGCGGCGAGACTCGGGGTTACACCTCAACGATATGACTTTGAGTATAATGTGACCATTCCACAGGGAAATGCGACCTGAACCAATTTGATACTACGGGATTGCACCGTGTTAATTGGCTATCGAGAACTATTCGTTGATTTAATAGTCATTCTGATGAACGATTATGAAGTGATTCTTGGAATGGACTGGCTATCGAAGTATGGAGCTGTAAGACAGTCACATTCAACACAGAGAAGAATGAATCATTCCATTTTACTGGAACGGTTAGAAGCAATTTCTAAGATATCAGCGTTAAAGTCTCAATGATTGATTAAGGCTGGATGCGAAGCTTACCTAGTACTCGCGATGCAATCAGAAGAACAACCGTCCCAAACTTTAGAAGAAGTACCTAGAGTTCAGGATTACTCTGAGGTATTTCCCAAGGACTTACCAGGACTACCTCCAGATCGAGAGATCCAATTCACAATCAACCTGATACCTGGAGCTGCACCG
The DNA here is from genome assembly GCA_027422505.1 of Craterostigma plantagineum. Lineage (NCBI taxonomy): Eukaryota > Viridiplantae > Streptophyta > Magnoliopsida > Lamiales > Linderniaceae > Craterostigma > Craterostigma plantagineum. Next base: position 59,068 of record JAPQWV010000515.1, on the reverse strand, counting down.
ATTTCAAAAGCCTTTATTGGTTAGCTCCAACAGAGTTGAAAGAACTGAAGGAACAACTGGACTAGCTACTACAGAAGGGATTAATTCGGCCGAGCTTTTCACCGTGCGGAGCACTGGTTTCGTTTGTCAGAAAGAAAGACGGATCGATGCGACTTTGTATCGACTATTGGGAGTCGAACAAGATAACAATCAAGAACAACGACCTTCTACCCAGAATAGACGATTTGTTTGACCAACTGCAAGGTGCGACAGTATTCTCGTAAATAGATTTGCACTCGGGATACCAGCAACTGAAGATTCGTGAAGAAGATATTCTAAAGTTCGCTTTCAGTACAATGTACGGGAACTATGAGTTTTTAGTCGTGCCTTTTGGGCTGACTACGTCCCAGCAGCGTTCATGGACCTTATGAATCGCGTATTCAAGCCATTCCTGGATAAGTTTGACATTGTATTTATCGATGACAATCTTATCTATTCAAAGACGAGAAAGGAGCATGAGCAGCATTTGAAGATAGTTCTCGAAGTATTGCGAGAAAAACAGTTACACGCCAAGTTCAAGAAATGTGAGTTTTGGCTTGATCAAGTTGCATTTATGGGGCACGTATCTCTGGAGCATGAATTTCCGTAGATCCAAGCAAGATCGAAGCTATTAATAATTGGCCCCAACCAACTTATGGACAGAAGTACGGTATTTTCTTGGCCTGGCAGGATATTACAGAAAATTTATTAAGGACTTTTCGAAGATCGCCTCGACTTTGACGAAGCTAACAAAGAAGAATGCCCTATTTCACTGGAGCGATGCATGCGAGCAGCGCTTTCCCGAATTGAAAAAGTGACTTACCTCAGCCCCGGTTCTGAAAACACCATCTGGGGACTGGAGGATTTTCGGTATATAGCGACGCTTCGAAAACATGGTCTGGGATGCGTCCTGATGCAGAATGGGAACGGTTGCATATGCCTCTCGACAACTGAAAGCGTATGAAAAGAGCTACTCGACGTACGACCTAGAACGTGTTGTAGTGGTCTTTGCTCTAAAGATATGGAGGCACTACCTATATGGCTAACGATGCGAAATCTACACCTACCACAACAATCTAAAATACTTCTTCACTCATATGAGACAACGACGGTGGCTTGAACTAGTCAAGGACTATAATTGCATAATCAACTACCACCCATGCAAGGCGAATGTGGTTGTTGATGCGCTAAGTCGAAAGACCGTGAGCACAGACTCACAATGGCTCGAGATAGAGATAGTACGAATGGGCAAAGTTGAAGCGAAATTGGCAGCACTAACCCTTCAGCCCACATTCATAGAGCAAATCAGAAAGGCGCAAGGGAGGACGAATTCTACCTGAAAATCAAAGACACGCAGACAAAGCAACTGCCATTTGATTTCAAAACACGAGAAGAGGGAGGCTTATACTACAGAAGTTGTTATATGTTCCCAACGATGCAGAGCTTCAAAGAACTATTATGACGGAAGCACATGACATGGCTTATCAGTACTCCAGGAGCTATGAAGATTTACAGAACGTACAAATAAACTATTGGTGGTCAGGAATGAAGAGAGATATCGCAACATTCGTAAGTTAATGTCTGGCTTGCTAACAGATAAAAGCGGAACATCAACGACTGACAGGGACATTACAATCTTTGCTAGTACCTAAATGGAAGTAGGACCACGTCACGATGGACTTCGTCGTCGGCTTGCCAAAAACTGTAAAAGGCCATCACGCTGTTTGGATAATCGTTGATCGATTGACCAAGTCGGCCCACTTTCTACCCATCAGCTCGACATTTTCCTTGGGACGATACGCAGATCTCTATGTTCAGGAATAGTTCAACTTCACGGGATTTCGTCTTCAATCATTTCAGATCGAGAGATTTTTATCCAAATTCTGGATGAGTCTTTAAAAGGCAATGGGAACGAAGCTGATGGCTCCCGTGAAGCCTTGTAGGGGCGTAAGTGCAGATCTCCGATCCACTGGGATGAGGTTGGGGAACGAGCGATACTAGGTCCTGACATGGTACAGGAAATGACCGACGCCATAACAAAAATACAAGAGAAGAAGCAGACGGCTCAAAGCAGGCAAAAGAGTTATGCAGATCAGAAACGTAGTCCATTAGAACTCGCAGTCGATGGCTGGGTATTCTGGAAAGTCTCCCAAATGAAGGGCTTAAAAAGGTTTGGGAAGAAGAGCAAGATGCGCCGAAGGTATATTGTGCCATTTACAATACTTAAAAGAATTGGCAAAGTAGATTATCAGCTAGAATTACTAGCATCGCTCTCTCAAATTCATGATGTCTTTCACATATCGACGCTACGAAAGTACGTCACAGAACCAAACCACGTATTGAGGTCTGAATTTCTGCAATAGGAACTTCAACCAGATTAGAGTGGCGAAGAGAGATCAATGGGAATCGTAATGTACGAAGTTAAGAGACTTCGAAGTAAAGAAATCAGTTGACCGAGGAAGCTACTTGGGAACGTGAGGATGACATGTGGATTCGCTACCCTGAATTATTCCAACCGGCATGATTCGGGGGCGAAATCCTTTTTAAGGGGAGTATGTAATACCCAAGTCGCTTGAGTAAGTTTGGCCAATATATTGCATGCATTATATGTGTTTATACGACTACCTGATACGTGTTTACATTTTTATGTGTTATGTGAAAATACTGGGACTTAGGAAAAATTCGGGTAACATTTACATATGGGAGAGATAGGAAATTTTCGAGTGAAACCTTAGAAAATCTCGGCGAACATAATCTTGAAGTGTGAGATCAATTTCTGGCTAGTTCTAAGTCAAGAGAAAGTCAAAATTCCGGTAATACAATAGGAGAATTCCAATTTTCGGATAACAACATTTTCGGGTAAGTGTCAACTTGGACAATTTTCGCCAGCAAAGCAATTTTCCGGCAGCCTACGAACAAATATTCGGATAAATTATCCGGCAGCCTGCGAACAAATATTATCGAGAATTAGGAAATCCCTGAGGCGATAGGATAAATTATCTTGGACGACAAGTAACTGGGAATTTTAACTACAACACATAATTAATACATATGTGCTTACTTACGTGACTACTACTTCGATGACATTATGTGACGACTTTTACGTGGCGTGAATTTATCTATGACATGTGTTCATTATACAAGTCACGTGGCATATTCATATGCATGCACTAATCATTCGGGGATTATACGAGTACAAGCATGCATTATATTGATCGCCTGAGATCGAATAATATTTGCGGATGTGGGCAATTGATGTCGACTCACAGTTAAGTCAGGGCTACTTCTATGGTACCATGGTGGTGTGGTATGCCGTCGGTTATATTTATTGAGCCAAGAGGAGCGACCTAGGAAGGAGCGACCTAGCTATACTAGCGTAACCTAACTGGCATATGCAACTGCTCTGTTAGCGGTGAGGAGCGACCTGAAAGGAGCAACCTAGGAAACCCTAGTGTAGGCTAACCAGCGTGGGCTACCGCGTGGCAGAGGGGATGGCCTGGGCGACCTAGGAACGATATTGCATATTCATGTTTCTGAGCTTTATAGCTCATCCCCATATGTGTTGTAGGCGCGCGCGAACCACGGTACGTGATCGCATTCTTGAATTCAAAGAATCTAACAGATATAACACTATTCAGCACGAGTCTTATCTCATAAGTTTTAATAATCCATTCAATGAACTTAGTCAGTCAAATGAATCTCATCTAATACAATGAATGGATCTTTTCGTGTTTATGCAAATCAAATAAACTAAATAAATTTATTTAATCACCATTTAATGATTTTACAAGCCATAAACATGGAACTTGCCAATGAGGCTTGGCTCTACTGGTCAAGCTGAGGTGCTTATGGTCATGTTGGTAGAGGTCCTGGGTTCGAATCCCTCCCCGTGAGATTTCCCTAGGCCTGTCCCACATGGCCCAGACATGTGCGTTTGAACCGGCCGGCCTGCTTTGCAGGTAGTGGGTCGGTCCCGGGGTTTCACCATCAGCTTTCCCGGTTACCAAAAAAAACATAGAACTTCATGATCATTCGTCGACTGATTGTTTGGGTTTATCCAAGCTCCGAGAAACATAAATTTAGCAAAATCAGTGTTTAAACTCAACTAATGTATTGATCTAGGGCAGCTTAAGCTGAAAGAAACAAAAATTAAAAATAGGGACAGTAATGTTTGCAAGCATCCTTTTGCGATAACATTCGAAATCTAAAACACAACACCAGCAAGATCCATTATCGCATCCTTTCTTATGGTAGCAATGGCCCCTCTTATTGAATTCTTTTTTTCCTGCTATATAATTCTTCTTCATCTCATCAACTCCACAGCCTTTTAACCAAGATAAAGATACTCATATATAAGTCATATATAATATGTACATGTGGGGGAAGAGAACCAAAAAAAAAAGATGTGGTCACTTACATTCATGAGAAAAGAACAGCACAAGGCCAAGGCCAATGACCAAGATAATAAGGGAACTTGGTGATTTATTAACTGAGGCCATTGTTATTGTTTTCTGTTTCAGGTTAAAGATATCGATCGTTACATGTAATTCCACATACATATAGTAGCAGAGCCACCACGTTTTTATACTCTTAATCTTAAAAAAATTAAAATTGTATCCTTTGATCTTTTTATTTACTTTTCTCAATGGACAGAATGATTTGGTAATAATGAATGCATGATTGCTTTCATTTTATATACAAATTAAAATCTCTATAAATTTAATTCTCTATATGTATAAGCTCTCTAAATAATAAAAATTCCTGGTCCCGACTCGTCCTTTGTAAAAAATCATTTGATAAAAATATAATACTTTTTCCAAAATTCTAAATTATATTAAAAAAATATTACAATTAAATATAGGGGTCTTTACACCTAAGTACATATTTGGATGAAAACTTGTAATTTAGTGTCCTGTCAGGATTTTTTTATATGTAGGTACCTAACAGAATAAATTTTTTTTGCACATAGGTACCCGATCCCCGCAGGTACATCATACCACACATTTGGGTACCATATATCAACACATTTGATGTAATACCCGAGTCCCGTAAGTAAGCCGGCCAATAAAGTTGCATATATATTATGTGATTATGTGACTGCATGATATATATGTTACAACGTGACATATGACTTAGGTTGATTATATATTTATAAGGCTTATAGTCACTGAGCAATTGAATCTTAAACGGACGATTTAGGTGTAAACACTTGGATAACTCTTGAAAATATGAGGCCGATTTCAGTGTGAAGATTCGGGCAACACAGAGAAATAAACTAGACCAATCATAATCCATATAGACTTAATAAGATATAATCATAAAACTAAAAGGAGACGTTGCTTAGTTTAGGAGGAAAGTTTATCACCTCCTTGTCCTTTCATTCACATCTTCCTAACAACTTTAATATATATCCATTAGATTATAAACTAAAAACTTATAAGTGAAAAGGTAATAGAAAGAATCTCCATAACTCTAACAAGGAGAAGACACAGTCAATCTAAACAACACACAACAAAGCAGATTTTGAGCATTTGGTAAGTAAAAATCATACTCATATTTTCGATTCTAGCTCATGCTTATTTTATTTCTGTAAAGTAAAAGAAATTAGAGGAAAGTTTCGAGTAAAACATGTAGTTGAAAACCCTAATTTCTGGAATTTTTGTTAAGTTAACAAGTTACATATATTATTTAAGTCAGAAAATCCGTAAGAACAGAAGGATTACAGGATAGATAATTTGATGTTCAGATAGTAAGATAACTTGTCGAGTAATGAAGTCTTAGGGTTGGAATTTTGGGAAGTCATTGAAATAACTTGCGGGTATGACAAGAATTTGAAAACCCTAATTGTTGAGCTTAAATTCATGCTAATACGGCCGTTTAAATTTATATAAGCTTACGTTATGACTGAGAATTAGTAAATTTGAAGTAACTTTCTAAAAGGAAGAGCAACTGTGAGTAAATGAAATTCTAAAGGTATGAAATTGGAGTGTTTAATTGGATGAACTTCGATAGTTAACTTAGTATTGATTCGTATGTTCATTGGTATAACCCTTGTGCCTAGGATATTGAAAATAATATATTAATCAGATTTATGGATAGTATGATGTCGACATGTACAAATCTCGAGAACTATCTTGAGGTGTAGTATCGAAATCCAACTTCACATGTCGAGATTTACTCATACAATGAACATCGAAATCTCTAGTGTAATGTCGAGATCATTGTTAATATCGAGATTCATGTTATGTCCCAAGTCTATGTCGAGAGTTATACATAACCAGATTCGAGATTTACAGATAATCCAAGCTCGTGATTTGTATTCAAGTGCTATCGAGATTTAGGCCAAAATTGTGTCGAGTTCGAGATTTATCTACATACCGAGATTTATATTAATAACATTGTGCAATTCCACTCGAGATCCACCTCATAACCATCTCGAGATTTAGGTCAAAACTATGTCGAGGTCCATTTCAAAATTGGTTTCGAAATTTAGAAGTCAAAACTAGGGTTTTCCAATTAAGCCAATTTCGTGAAATTAAAATTAGACTAACAAACCCTAATTTTATATGTTTGTATACTTAGGGTTCGAAGGTTAGCGACTTACCGTACGATAAATTAAATAGCTAAGGATACCAGGTAAGTGGGAATTTCAACTACAACACATAATTTATTTGTATGTGCTTACGTGACTATGTGCTTGGGTGTTTATATTATTACGTGAATTATTTGACATGCTTCTGCGTGGTAAGTGCTTACGATATTAATTCACGTTGCATATCCATGTGCATGCACGAGACATTCGGGGTTTATGTGAGATGAGCGTGCACAATATTTATCGCCCGAGGGCAAATGATATATGCCGATATAGGCATTTGATGTCAACTCGCAGTTGAGTCAGGGCTACTTCTATGGCACCATGACGGCGTGGTGCGTCGTCGATTATATTATATATTTTATTTGGGCTTCTGCCCTGTTTATTTTATTTGGGCTGATGCCCTGATAGCGGAGGGATGCGACATGGAGGGTGTGACCTGGGAAGGAGCGACCTAGGGGGGAACCCTACGTAGGCTAACCAGCGTAGGCTACCAGCGTGGGCTACCGCACGGCAGAGGGGACGACCTGGGAGGGTGCGACCTAGGGAAACCTAGCGTAGGCTACCCAGCGTAGGTCGCTGCCACGTTTATCCATGTTGGATTAGAGCTCTTATGGTGCATAGCAAGTTAGCCGAGGGCCCTGAGAGATATGAGATTGAGTTTGATTTGCGAGGTGTGGGATGCATTGGCGCGGATGCCTTTGCGGGGTTTTCACGTTCACGACATTGCATATTCCTACTTACTGAGCTTTATAGCTCACCCCTTACTTTATGTGTTGTAGGTGCACGCGACCACGGTACGTGATCGTTTGATGGCAAGGCTTACCTTTTGAAGCTTCCAACGTCTTTTGGGGGTGGTGTGTACATGGATGCGACCTGTGTGGCCGGGCGTTAGGGTTTTCTTTTGCTTCGCACTTATACACTTCCCTTGTATATAGGGTTGGAGCGATATTTTGAGCATGTACATAATGAATTCCTTTATATAAAAGGAAAAATTTAATACGCATTTTTTTCGCGTATTGTTTATTTTATATTATATTTAGTCACGTAAGATAACGTTAGAAAGGTTAGTAGATGGCGGGGCACCACAGGTGGTATCAGAGCTTCGGTTGCAGGTTCTGTAGACTGTCTATGTACACACACTCAAAAGCGTGGAAGCAGCCTTGCTAGTAAGTTTTTGTTCCTGTTTGTTTGTGGCGTAATTTATTGGCCTTAGGGACATCAGGGTAGGAATATTTACGATGAGTAGAACAAGAAGTGAAGGCAGTGGGAGCTCCGATCGGGGTAAAGAACACGAAACACCGACTGATAATCGTGACGCTGCTATTCTCCAACTTACGGAGTTAGTGCGTTAGCAATCTTCCCGAATCCAAGAATTAATCCAACAACAAAACACTGAGGGGCAGCAAACCTGTGGTGACCCTACTTCCTAATTAGAATAATTTGGCGGATTTCCGCAACAGAAGTCGCGGGGGGCCCGATTTATTGAAAACTTTTAATAAAATAATTTACATTTCATATCAAAGGTCGGGTTTTACAAAAAGCGTCATATTTACACACCGGGCCGAAGCCCCAAAATCTAACCCGACTAAACTAAACTACGCCTCTCCACAGGTCGCGTCCCATGTACCGCTCCGCCCTCAAAAGCCCGTGGAGTCACCGCCGCCAGCCCGCCCACAGCTAACCCTGACACCCATCGGTGTCGGGCGCAGTCTCACCTATAAAATAAAACCCTGAGCAAAAACGCCCAGTAGGTGGCAGTAAAAACATGCAATGCATATGCGTGCGTGCACTCAACCCAATCCATGTCCTCACACATGAAATATGCACGCTCGACCTATCTCACGTCTCATCACATATCAGGGCCCTAGGCTAGACTCGGCACCCACGCGCGCATGGCAAGGTACGCCATAATCATGCGGTAGCCCACGCCGGCCTCGCCGGGTCGCTCCCTCCGCACACAATCTCAACCCGACGGTGTTACACCTTGGTGTAACTCCCCGAGTAGTCTACCACTACCCGGGTAGACAGGAATCTCTCATCTGTCTGCCGTCCCTGAGCCAATAAAATATCGGTGGTGTACACCTCGGGTGGCTCAATCCCGAGTAGATGGGTGTCGCAAACCCCCTCTCCCACCAGGTGCCCTATCGAGTCTAGACCTGACTACCAACATCGGTAACTCTACCCCACTCATCCGACACCGTAAGGCATCACCGTACAAATACGGTACAACAATCTCTCACACGTGTATGTTGTGATATGCACACACAAAACAATCACATGAACACTTCACACGTTTCATAAACTCGTAATTAGTATAACTCGTAAAATATTATACTTTATTAAAACCCGGTACTAGGCCAATGGTTTGAAATTCCAAAAATAATATTTTTATAATTTAAAATATGGGTTGACCCGAAAATATATGTTATAGTACGAAAATATTTTATTTAAAACTGATTTGAGCTTAAAACCATTTATTTAAAATATTTGGATACTGTTTTAGGGTTTTCGGTAAAAAGTCGGGCGATTTAAGTTGTGCAGTAGAAAAATGTCGAGATAGTTAATAGATGAATTTCGAGGTGAATTATAGAAGATGTCGAGTTGCATAATGGATAAAAGTCGAGATGTATAGTGAAGGGACTCGACATTTCTAAGGTTTGTATATCGACATTTATAGTTGTTTTGAGAGTCTCGACATTTTCCATTTTTCTAGAACTCGACATTTTTTTCTTAATGTGTCTCGACATTTATTATATCGACATCCTATAAAAGTTGCGACATTTAGAATAAGATATCGACATTTTCGTTAGAGGCCTCGACATTCTTCGCTCGACATTTTGGTATGTCTCGACATTTCTATGATATCGACATTTTACCATGATTTCGACATTTTACAATGAACTCGACATTTTTAAATGATTTCAACATTTTACGATTAACTCGACATTTTTAAATGATTTCGACATTTTAAAATGAACTCGACATTTTTACATGATTTCGACATTTTAAAATGAACTCGACATTTTTACATGATTTCGACATTTTACGTGAACTCGACATTTTTAAATGGTTTCGACATTTTAAAATGAACTCGACATTTTTACATGATATCGACGCTTTTTCAGGAATCATGGTCTCGACATTTATGAGGCTTCGACATTTTTCAATGGGTTTCGACATCTTTTACAAATTTCGACATTTTCCAGAAATTCAAACATGTTCTTCATCACATACACATCGATCAAATCATCCATCTCATGAACTCATATATTGAGTTCGGAATCACGTCAAAACACATTTATAGCATACCACGAAAATTATCAAAAATTGTAAAGCTTAAAAACATAAAATTCGAATTGGCCTTCCAAATCGAATTCTAAAAATTTCGGATTTTAATCTACTTTAAGAGGGTTTGTAGGGGTATAAACCACCTACCTCACTTCCAAGCTAATATTTGGGTGATTTTCCTAAGCTAAGGTCGAGTTGAGCTCGTTCCCTTCACAGCACCTTTCTTCTTTCGTCACCTACACTTAGGCTAACTACTTAAACCGTATAAAATAGCAATTATCTAAGCTTGTAAATGGGATCCTCACCTCTTAACTCGGTTCTTCTCTCTTTGGTCCCTTGTTTTTATTTCTTTGTTTTTTTCTCTTGATCCTCACGTCGATTGAAGGTTGCAAATGAGGTTTTTTTTTTTTTTTTCTTTCTTCTCTTCTAATGTTCTTTTCGTTGGTTAAAGGTTGGCAATTGTGGGTTTTTATTTCCTTTGCATCTCTATCACGTTTTTTTTTTATTTTATTTTATTTTGTTGCCTTAGACCATAATGATTATTGTTAGGATAAATATCTCTTTTGAAGTATGGCCTTCACGTGGCTTTTCCCACAAATTAAGTAACTTTGTTCTTATCTCATGTTTAATTCATTTGGGCCATTTGTTCACTTATTTGGGCTTCATAAAATTTAACTTGGGCCCTAATTAATTTGTTTTGGGTCTAATATTATTCAACTATTCTTATTCTTGGTTTCTTAAGCATTTTCGGCCCACTTGTTTTTCCTCGGCCCTAACTGATATTTTCGGCTCGCTCCCGAAAATCGGTTTCGTTCGAAAGTCATCTTCATTAATTTCGAACATTACAGAAATAATCCCGTATTAATTTTACGGGTATTACATCCTCCCCCCCTTATAGAAATTTCGTCCCCGAAATTTAAGTCGTCGTAAACAACTCGGGGTACTTTTCTCTCATCTCATCTTCTCGCTCCCAAGTGGCTTCCTCCATTGTCTGGTTCCGCCACAAGACCTTCACTAGGGGGATGTTCTTATTTCGAAGTCGCTTCACCTCGTACATTAAAATCTCCACCGGCCTTTCTTCATAGCTTAGGTCCGGTCTCAATTGTTGATGAAGCGTCTCACTCCGTAGCACATGACTCGGATCCGGAACGTACTTCCGTAACGTAGATACGTGGAAGACGTCATGGACTTGTGCTAGTGAAGTAGGCAGTTCTAGCTGGTACGCTACTTCACCTACTCGTTTCAAAATCTGGAAGGGTCCTATATACCTCGGACTTAGCTTTCCTTTTCGTCCGAATCTCTTAACTCCTTTCATCGGTGATATTTTCAAGAAGACTTGATCGCCTTCTTCAAATTCCAACGGCCTTCGTCTTTTATCCGCGTAATTCTTCTGACGACTTTGGGCCGTTTGCATCCTCTCCCGAATCTTACTAACAGCTTCGGTCATCTCACGAATCATTTCGGGACCTAATAACGCCTTCTCACCGATTTCATCCCAATGTACTGGGGATCGGCATTTACGCCCATACAAGGCTTCGTAAGGTGCCATTCCGATCGTCGCTTGAAAGCTGTTGTTATACGAAAATTCGATCAACGGAATGTATTTACTCCAGCTTCCTCGGAAATCCAGAACACACGCCCTTAACATATCTTCGAGCGTCTGGATCGTTCTCTCCGATTGCCCGTCCGTCTGGGGATGATAGGCTGAACTAAACGACAGTTTGGTCCCTAAAGCCTTCTGCAAGCTCCCCCAGAATTGAGATAGAAATCTTGAATCGCGATCGGAAACGATCGACATTGGAATCCCATGTAGTCTCACTATTTCTTGAATGTACAGTTCTGCGAACTTCTCCATGGGATATGTCTGGTTGATCGGTAGAAAGTGGGCAGATTTCGTTAATCTATCAACGACTACCCAGATTGCATCATGCCCTTTCACCGTCTTGGGTAATCCGACGACGAAGTCCATTGTTATGTGGTCCCACTTCCATTCAGGAATCGTCAACGGTTGTAACATTCCTGCCGGCCTTTGATGTTCTGCCTTGATCTGTTGACAAGTCAGACATCGACTTACGAATGCAGCAACATCTCTTTTCATGCCAGGCCACCAGTAATTCATTCGTAAATCCCGATACATCTTCGTGGCACCAGGATGTACTGAGTAGGTCGTAGTGTGTGCCTCATTCATTAAAGTTCGACGGATTTCTTCATCCTTAGGCACGTACAACCGACTTCTGAATCGTAAGCTCCCGTCTTCTCGGAATTCAAATTCCGACGGAACATCTTCATCTTGTTCACCCCGAATCTTCAGGTATAATTCATCTTTCCTTTGTGCGCCGGTGATTCGATCTAACAGCGTCGGTTTGAGAGTCAACGCTGCCAATCTCGTCTCAATCTCCCCGAAGTGAATTACTTCAACTCCGAGTTGACACAATTCAGTATTCACGGCTTTTCGGCTCAACGCGTCTGCGACCACGTTAGCTTTTCCAGGATGATAATTTATCACACAGTCGTAGTCCTTCACTAGTTCGAGCCATCGTCTTTGCCTCATATTCAACTCCTTCTGTGTGAAGAAGTACTTTAGGCTCTTGTGATCTGTGAAGATCTCGCACCTTTCTCCGTACAGATAGTGTCGCCAGATTTTGAGAGCAAACACCACTGCGGCGAGTTCAAGATCGTGGGTGGGGTAATTCTTCTCATACGACTTCAACTGTCGGGAGGCATAAGCAATCACCTTCCCATTCTGCATTAACACGCACCCCAAGCCATTCTTCGAGGCGTCGCTATATACCGAAAATCCTTCGGTACCCGAAGGTATTGCTAGGACTGGGGCGGTCGTCAGTCTTTTCTTCAACTCCTGGAAACTTGCTCACATTCTCCAGTCCACTTGTACGGAACGTTCTTCTTTGTCAGGTTTGTGAGCGTCGAGGCTATACTGGAAAAATCCTTGATGAACTTTCGATAATATCCAGCAAGCCCGAGAAAACTTCTAACCTCCGTGGGAGTGGTCGGTCGTGGCCAATTTTCTATCGCCTCAATCTTGCTGGGGTCCACCGCAATTCCGCTCCCCGAAATGATGTGCCCCAGAAATGCCACTTGTTTCAACCAGAATTCACATTTCTTAAATTTAGCGAACAACTGTTTTTCCCGAAGGATTCCAAGGACCGTCCTCAGATGTTCCTCGTGTTCCTCCTTCGTCTTCGAGTATACGAGGATATCGTCGATAAATACGATAACGAAACGGTCTAGGAACTCCTTAAATACTCGGTTCATCAGATCCATGAAAGCAGCAGGAGCATTCGTTAGCCCGAATGGCATGACCAAGAATTCGTAGTGGCCGTACCTCGTGCTGAACGCAGTTTTCGGAACATCCTTTTCACGGATTTTCAACTGATGATAACCGGAACGCAGGTCGATCTTTGAGAACACCGTTGCCCCTTGTAATTGATCGAATAAATCATCTATCCTCGGCAACGGGTATTTGTTCTTTATCGTGATCTTATTAAGTTCACGATAGTCTATACATAATCTCATTGACCCGTCTTTCTTCTTTACGAAAAGTACCGGGGCTCCCCAGGGCGAGAAACTGGGTTGAATGAAACCCTTCTGCAATAATTCCTCCAGTTGCTCTTTCAACTCCCGCAGTTCATTCGGTGCTAGCCGATACGGGGCTTTAGAAATAGGGGCAGCTCCAGGCACAAGATCGATTACAATTCTATTTCCCGATTCGGCGGTAATCCCGGGAGATCCTCGGGAAAACACATCGGGATACTCCTTTATTATAGGAACTTCCTCTAGTTTTGGCTGAGGAGGTTCTTCGGCTTTTACCGCAAAGACCAGAAATGCCTCGCAACCCGTGTTTACGAGTCGCTGAGCCTTCAAGGCAGAAATCCTAAGGATTGATTTATTATTCGTCTTTCCCGAAAATTCAAACTCGCCTCCCTCGGTCGATTCAAACCTAACTACTTTCTTTGCACAGTCTATGATTGCTCCGTACTTCGAGAGCCAATCCATCCCGAATATGATGTCATAATCATTCATCGGGATCACTATCAAATCTACATTCAATTCCCGACCCTCAATTCTCACGGGACAGTTTTCTACTACTAAGTTCGTCCTAGTTGGATCTCCGTGGGGTAGGGAAACTATGTAGTTGCACGAAGAATGGGTAGGATATATTCCCGCCCGGGTCACAAAACTGGCCGACACAAACGAATGTGTGGCTCCGGAGTCAATCAGAATGGAAGATGGTACGTGAAAGATATTCAACGTACCAGTCACTACGGCGGGATTCGCCTCCGCCTCCTCGTTTGTTATTGTGAAAACCCTCGCAGGTACGGGTGGAGGTTGGGTCGATTTCTGTGGTGGATTCTGTGGTAGAGGCTGACCCTTCGTGCAGTTCCATGCTATATGTCCGGTCTCTCCACACCGAAAGCATTTAAGACTCTGTCCCGTCCGAGGTCCGTAGCAGACGCCAAAGTGGTTCCGCCCGCATTGTTGGCATTGGGGCGCCGGGTTCGGTGGTCGATTAAGGACGTTGGTCGGTCCCTGATGATAGTGTTCGGGCGCCACATCTGCTGACCCGCTCGATTTCCTCTATTCTTCGGGCCCTTGCCGAAGAATGGGCGTTTCTGACTGCTTCCACCTTGCTGAGCCTCCCTCTTCCGGTTTACTTCCTGAGCCTCTCTTACTACTCCTTCTGCCTGCTCAGCAATTAAGGCCCGTTCTGTTGCCTGACGAAATTCCAGCTGACGCACACCTGCCACGCTGAGGTCTCGGTAGAATTCGGGTTTCAGTCCCCGGAGGAATCTCGTAACTTTGAGAGCGTTCGTTGCTACGAGATGAGGAGCAAAGCGGGATAACTCCTCGAACTTGCGAATGTATTCTGCAACTGGCATTCGCCCTTGTTTCAGGTTCATGAATTCGTACATTCGCTGTTCTTGGTCATGAGTAGTGAAGTACTTTTCGTAGAACAATTCTCTGAAACGCTCCCAAGTCATGGTTGCAGGATCTTCCAACACCTTCACCGTGTTCCACCAGAATCGTGCACTTCCCCGAAGTAGGGAAACGGCACACAGCACTTTCTCATTGTTCGGCACGCGGCTATAAACAAACAGGTCTTCAATAGTGCCGATCCAGTCCTCGGCCACCGCAGGGTTGGCGGCCTCTGTAAAATTTGGGGGATTCAATTTGCGGAACCTCTCCCCGATGATTTCCACACGATCGGGTTGTGGGGAGGAATGGTGCTCAGATGAGCTCCGGTGATTGATCAAGTTATTGATCTGGTCTGACTGACGCTGTATTAATTCAGTCAGCCGTCGAATGGTCTCGTGTTCAGGAGTCGGGGACTCAGGTTCGTCCCGTCGACTCGTTTCTCCTACAAACTCTCGTCTAGGTCTACCCCTCGACATTCTCGAATACTAGATGGCACATATAAACAACCACATATCAGCTCACATAATCACATTAACACACACAACACTTACAGGCGAGGCTGGTTCTCCCGGCTTTTGAGCGGCGGTACATGGACAGTCTTCAGAACCTAAAACCTAACGCTCTGATACCACCTGTGGTGACCCTACTTCCTAATTAGAATAATTTGGCGGATTTCCGCAACAGAAGTCGCGGGGGGCCCGATTTATTGAAAACTTTTAATAAAATAATTTACATTTCATATCAAAGGTCGGGTTTTACAAAAAGCGTCATATTTACACACCGGGCCGAAGCCCCAAAATCTAACCCGACTAAACTAAACTACGCCTCTCCACAGGTCGCGTCCCATGTACCGCTCCGCCCTCAAAAGCCCGTGGAGTCACCGCCGCCAGCCCGCCCACAGCTAACCCTGACACCCATCGGTGTCGGGCGCAGTCTCACCTATAAAATAAAACCCTGAGCAAAAAACGCCCAGTAGGTGGCAGTAAAAACATGCAATGCATATGCGTGCGTGCACTCAACCCAATCCCATGTCCTCACACATGAAATATGCACGCTCGACCTATCTCACGTCTCATCACATATCAGGGCCCTAGGCTAGACTCGGCACCCACGCGCGCATGGCAAGGTACGCCATAATCATGCGGTAGCCCACGCCGGCCTCGCCGGGTCGCTCCCTCCGCACACAATCTCAACCCGACGGTGTTACACCTTGGTGTAACTCCCCGAGTAGTCTACCACTACCCGGGTAGACAGGAATCTCTCATCTGTCTGCCGTCCCTGAGCCAATAAAATATCGGTGGTGTACACCTCGGGTGGCTCAATCCCGAGTAGATGGGTGTCGCAAACCCCCTCTCCCACCAGGTGCCCTATCGAGTCTAGACCTGACTACCAACATCGGTAACTCTACCCACTCATCCGACACCGTAAGGCATCACCGTACAAATACGGTACAACAATCTCTCACACGTGTATGTTGTGATATGCACACACAAAACAATCACATGAACACTTCACACGTTTCATAAACTCGTAATTAGTATAACTCGTAAAATATTATACTTTATTAAAACCCGGTACTAGGCCAATGGTTTGAAATTCCAAAAATAATATTTTTATAATTTAAAATATGGGTTGACCGAAAATATATGTTATAGTACGAAAATATTTTATTTAAAACTGATTTGAGCTTAAAACCATTTATTTAAAATATTTGGATACTGTTTTAGGGTTTTCGGTAAAAAGTCGGGCGATTTAAGTTGTGCAGTAGAAAAATGTCGAGATAGTTAATAGATGAATTTCGAGGTGAATTATAGAAGATGTCGAGTTGCATAATGGATAAAAGTCGAGATGTATAGTGAAGGGACTCGACATTTCTAAGGTTTGTATATCGACATTTATAGTTGTTTTGAGAGTCTCGACATTTTCCATTTTTCTAGAACTCGACATTTTTTCTTAATGTGTCTCGACATTTATTATATCGACATCCTATAAAAGTTGCGACATTTAGAATAAGATATCGACATTTTCGTTAGAGGCCTCGACATTCTTCGCTCGACATTTTGGTATGTCTCGACATTTCTATGATATCGACATTTTACCATGATTTCGACATTTTACAATGAACTCGACATTTTTAAATGATTTCAACATTTTACGATTAACTCGACATTTTTAAATGATTTCGACATTTTAAAATGAACTCGACATTTTTACATGATTTCGACATTTTAAAATGAACTCGACATTTTTACATGATTTCGACATTTTACGTGAACTCGACATTTTTAAATGGTTTCGACATTTTAAAATGAACTCGACATTTTTACATGATATCGACGCTTTTTCAGGAATCATGGTCTCGACATTTATGAGGCTTCGACATTTTTCAATGGTTTCGACATCTTTTACAAATTTCGACATTTTCCAGAAATTCAAACATGTTCTTCATCACATACACATCGATCAAATCATCCATCTCATGAACTCATATATTGAGTTCGGAATCACGTCAAAACACATTTATAGCATACCACGAAAATTATCAAAAATTGTAAAGCTTAAAAACATAAAATTCGAATTGGCCTTCCAAATCGAATTCTAAAAATTTCGGATTTTAATCTACTTTAAGAGGGTTTGTAGGGGTATAAACCACCTACCTCACTTCCAAGCTAATATTTGGGTGATTTTCCTAAGCTAAGGTCGAGTTGAGCTCGTTCCCTTCACAGCACCTTTCTTCTTTCGTCACCTACACTTAGGCTAACTACTTAAACCGTATAAAATAGCAATTATCTAAGCTTGTAAATGGGATCCTCACCTCTTTAACTCGGTTCTTCTCTCTTTGGTCCCTTGTTTTATTTCTTTGTTTTTTTCTCCTTGATCCTCACGTCGATTGAAGGTTGCAAATGAGGTTTTTTTTTTTTTTTTTTTTTCTTCTCTTCTAATGTTCTTTTCGTTGGTTAAAGGTTGGCAATTGTGGGTTTTTATTTCCTTTGCATCTCTATCACGTTTTTTTTTTTTTATTTTATTTTATTTTTGTTGCCTTAGACCATAATGATTATTGTTAGGATAAATATCTCTTTTGAAGTATGGCCTTCACGTGGCTTTTCCCACAAATTAAGTAACTTTGTTCTTATCTCATGTTTTTAATTCATTTGGGCCATTTGTTCACTTATTTGGGCTTCATAAAATTTAACTTGGGCCCTAATTAATTTGTTTTGGGTCTAATATTATTCAACCTATTCTTATTCTTGGGTTTCTTAAGCATTTTCGGCCCACTTGTTTTTCCTCGGCCCTAACTGATATTTTCGGCTCGCTCCCGAAAATCGGTTTCGTTCGAAAGTCATCTTCATTAATTTCGAACATTACAGAAATAATCCCGTATTAATTTTACGGGTATTACAAAACCAGCGGACCTTCCCAGGCAGAAAGAATTGAGATCGTTGGGGAAAGGTTTCGCAAACTCAATCCGCCTACATTTGAAGACGCCATCGATCCCACGTCTGCTGAGGATTGGTTAAGGACCCTTGAAAGCATGTTTCAGTACAGCCGCATCCCTGAGGAAGAGAAAGTGTTATGTGCTGCATTTCTACTGCGGGGAAATGTAGGCCATTGGTGGGACACCATCTTGGCAATCGAGGACCCGATCACGATAAGCTGGGATCGTTTCAAAGAACTCTTCAGGAGCAAGTACTTTACCGCTCCAGTTCGAGCCCAAAGAATGAACGAGTTCATTAACCTGCGACAAGGGACAATGACTGTGGCTGAGTATATCAGAAAATTTGAACAGTTGTCGAGGTTTGCCACTCACATGGTTAGCACTGATGCCCTGAAGATCGAACGCTTTCTGGAGGGCCTGAAGCCAGAATTGTATCGCGACGTGAATATCGCCGGGCTTCAGGGGGTCACATACGCTCAAGCTGCAGAAAGAGCTTTAATCGCTGAACAGGCTGAGACTCGAATCATTCGAGCTCAAGAGGCGAAGAGAAAATTTGTGCAAGGAGCACAGTGGAGTGGAGGAAACCAGAAGAAACGGTTTTTCTCGAAGGGCGTAAAGCCCAATTTCCAGAATAGACCTGGACCACCTCAACAACCAAATCAGATGCCACCAAGGTTTCCCGCACCGGTACCAAATTGTCCAAGGTGTGGGAGACGACATTTTGGTAACTGTCCTCCACAGACTAATAACTGCTTCAGATACGGAAGGCCAGGGCATTATGCGAAACAATACCCGGAGAACACTTCTGGAAGTCAAACTGCAGGCCAGGCGAGGCCACCAACTGTACCAGCTCGTGTATATACCATGACGTCCGAGGAAGCAGAGACCGACCCGTCAGTAGTAGCAGGTACCTTATCTATACACCATACCCCGACATGCATATTAATAGACTCAGGAGCCTCGCATTCATTTGCATCATCTAAATATGTGGCGAGACTCGGGATTACACCTCAACAATCTGAGTGTGAGTATAACGTAACTATTCCACATGGGGCTTCGACCCGAACTAGCCTAATCTTACGAGATTGCCCAGTATTAGTTAGTGATAGAGAACTACCTGTAGACCTCATAATCATTCCGATGAACGATTATGAAGTAATCTTAGGAATGGACTGGCTATCTAAATATGGGGCTGTGATCGATTGTAACCACAAGACAGTCACGTTCAGCTTAGAGAAAAGTGAACCATTCGTCTTTACTGGAATAGTTAAAGGCAAAGGTATTCCGAAGATTTCGGCATTGAAGGGCTGACGTTTGATCAAAGCGGGATGTGAAGCATACCTCATTTTTGCAATAACATCATAGGAACGCTTGTCCCTGAAATTAGAAAAAATTCCAGTAGTACGAGAATTTCCCGATGTTTTTCCAGAAGATTTACCAGGACTCCCTCCTGATCGTGAGATCCAATTCACGATCGATCTAATACCTGGAGCTGCACCAATTTCGAAGGCTCCTTACCGGTTAGCTCCAACCGAGTTGAAGGAACTGAAAGGGCAGTTAGATGAATTATTACAGAAGGGATTCATTCAGTCTAGCTTCTCACCATGGGGAGCACCGGTCCTGTTTGTTAAAAAGAAGGACGGATCAATGTGACTATGTATCGATTACTCACAATCAAAAGCAAGTATCCTCTGCCGAGAATTGATGATCTATTTGATCAATTGCAAGGTGCAACGGTGTTCTCAAAAATAGACTTAAGATCGGGATATCACCAGTTGAAGATCCGAGAGGAAGACGTTCCAAAGACCGCTTTCAGTACAAGATATGGACACTACGAGTTCTTAGTCATGCCTTTTGGGCTGACTAATGCGCCAGCAGCATTTATGGACCTGATGAATCGCGTGTTTAAGCCATTTCTGGACAAATTTGTCATCGTATTTATCGATGACATCCTTATCTATTCTAAAACAAATGAGGAACACGGACAACACTTGAAGATCGTCCTTTGAGGTATTATGAGAAAAAGAGTTATACGCTAAATTCAAGAAATGTGAGTTCTGGCTGAGTCAAGTCGCATTTTTCGGACACGTTATCTCGGGAGCAGGAATTTCCGTAGACCCAGGCAAAATCGAAGCTATAAATAACTTGCCCCAGCCCACCAATGTCATCGAAGTACATAGTTTTCTTGGCTTAGCGGGGTATTACAGAAAATTTATTAAAGGCTTCTCGAAGATCGCCTCAACATTAACGAAGTTGACGAAAAAGAATGCCCCATTTCACTGGAGCGACGCATGCGAACAGAGTTTTCAGGAGTTAAAGAAACGACTCACATCGGCCCCAGTTTTGACGATATCCACAGGACCGGAGGATTTTCAGTATACAGCGATGCTTCGAAAAATGGTCTGGGATGTGTATTAATGCAAAATGGGAACGTGGTTGCGTATGCTTCCCGAAAGTTAAAAGAATATGAAAAGAATTACCCGACTCATGATTCGGAACTCGCCGCAGTAGTCTTTGCTTTGAAGATCTGGAGGCACTATCTATACGGTGAACGATGCGAAATTTTCACGGACCACAAGAGTCTGAAATACTTCTTCACCCAGAAGGACTTAAATATGAGACAGCGACGGTGGCTGGAGCTTGTTAAAGATTATGACTGCGTAATTAATTACCACCCAGGCAAAGCAAATGTAGTCGCCGATGCATTAAGCCGAAAAGCTGTGAGCGCGGAGCTGCAACAACTCGAAGTGGAAGTAGTACAATTGGGCGAAGTCGAAGTGAAACTGGCGGCACTAACTCTCCAACCTACATTAATTGAGCAGATCAGGAATACGCAAGAAAATGATGAATTCTATTTGAAGATTAAAGGTGTGCAAAAAGAAAAAATGCCCTCTGATTTTGAAATACGAGAAGATGGAATCTTATATTACAAGAATCGCTTATACGTGCCCAATAACGCGGAGCTTCGAAAAACTATTATGACGGAAGCACATGCTACAGTATATTCAATACACCCCGGAGCAACCAAGATGTATAGAGACTTACGAAATCACTATTGGTGGCCAGGAATGAAAAGAGAAATAGCGACGTTTGTAAGTCACTGTTTAACTTGCCAACAGATAAAAGCGGAGCACCAACGACCGGCAGGAACATTACAGTCTTTGCCAGTACCAGAATGGAAATGGGACCATACCACTATGGACTTCGTCGTTGGCTTGCCGGAAACAGTGAAAGGCCACGACGCCATTTGGGTAATCGTTGATCGATTGACCAAATCTGCCCACTTTTTGCCGATCAATTCAACATTCTCCTTGGAGCGATACGCAGAATTGTATGTGCAATAAATAGTTCGACTTCACGGAGTTCCAATATCAATCATTTCCGACCGCGATTCGAGGTTCCTGTCTAAGTTCTGATGAGCCTACAGAAGGCAATGGGAACCAAACTTTCTTTCAGTACTTCCTATCATCCCCAAACTGATGGGCAGTCAAAAAGAACAATTCAAACACTGGAAGACATGTTGAGGGCATGTGTACTTGACTTTAAAGGGAACTGGAGTAATATCTTCACTGATAGAGTTCTCGTACAATAATAGTTACCACGCAACTATTGGTATGGCTCCGTACGAAGCTCTGTACGGGCATAAGTGCAGATCTCCAATACACTGGGATGAGATTGGCGAGCGAGCGATATTAGGTCCTGACTTAGTACAAGAAATGACGGAGGCCATTTCAAAAGTACGTGAAAGAATGCGGACGGCCCAGGTAGATAGAAGAGTTACGCAGACCAAAAGCGAAGACCACTAGAATAAGGTTCGGCTGATTATATATTTATAAGGCTTATAGTCACTGAGCAATTGAATCTTAAACGGACGATTTTAGGTGTAAACACTTGGATAACTCTTGAAAATATGAGGCCGATTTCAGTGTGAAGATTCGGGCAACACAGAGAAATAAACTAGACCAATCATAATCCATATAGACTTAATAAGATATAATCATATAACTAAAAGGAGACGTTGCTTAGTTTAGGAGGAAAGTTTATCACCTCCTTGTCCTTTCATTCACATCTTCCTAAGCACTTTAATATATATCCATTAGATTATAAACTAAAAACTTATAAGTGAAAAGGTAATAGAAAGAAACTCCATAACTCTAACAAGGAGAAGACACAGTCAATCTAAACAACACACAACAAAGCAGATTTTGAGCATTTGGTAAGTAAAAATCATACTCATATTTTCCATTCTAGCTCATGCTTATTTTATTTCTGTAAAGTAATAGAAATTAGAGGAAAGCTTCGAGTAAAACATTTAGTTGAAAACCCTAATTTCTGGAATTTTTGTTAAGTTAACAAGTTACATATATTATTTAAGTCAGAAAATCCGTAAGAACAGAAGGATTACAGGATAGATAATTTGATGTTCAGATAGTAAGATAACTTGTCGAGTAATGAAGTCTTAGGGTTGGAATTTTGGGAAGTCATTGAAATAACTTGCGGGTATGACAAGAATTTGAAAACCCTAATTGTTGAGCTTAAATTCATGCTAATACGGCCGTTTAAATTTATATAAGCTTACGTTATGACTGAGAATTAGTAAATTTGAAGTAACTTTCTAAAAGGAAGAGCAACTGTGAGTAAATGAAATTCTAAAGGTATGAAATTGGAGTGTTTAATTGGATGAACTTCGATAGTTAACTTAGTATTGATTCGTATGTTCATTGGTATAACCCTTGTGCCTAGGATATTGAAAATAATATATTAATCAGATTTATGGATAGTATGATGTCGACATGTAAAAATCTCGAGAACTATCTTGAGGTGTAGTATCGAAATCCAACTTCACATGTCGAGATTTACTCATACAATGAACATCGAAATCTCTAGTGTAATGTCGAGATCATTGTTAATATCGAGATTCATGTTATGTCCCAAATCTATGTCGAGAGTTATACATAACCAGATTCGAGATTTACAGATAATCCAAGCTCGTGATTTGTATTCAAGTGCTATCGAGATTTAGGCCAAAATTGTGTCGAGTTCGAGATTTATCTACATACCGAGATTTATATTAATAACATTGTGCAATTCCACTCGAGATCCACCTCATAACCATCTCGAGATTTAGGTCAAATCTATGTCGAGGTCCATTTCAAAATTGGTTTCGAAATTTAGAAGTCAAAACTAGGGTTTCAAATTAAGCCAATTTCGTGAAATTAAAATTAGACTAACAAACCCTAATTTTATATGTTTGTATACTTAGGGTTCGAAGGTTAGCGACTTACCGTACGATAAATTAAATAGCTAAGGATACCAGGTAAGTGGGAATTTCAACTACAACACATAATTTATTTGTATGTGCTTACGTGACTATGTGCTTGGGTGTTTATATTATTACGTGAATTATTTGACATGCTTCTGCATGGTAAGTGATTACGATATTAATTCACGTTGCATATCCATGTGCATGCACGAGACATTCGGGGTTTATGTGAGATGAGCGTGCACAGTATTTATCGCCCGAGGGCGAATGATATTTGCCAATATGGCACCATGACGACGTGGTGCGTCGTCGATTACATTATATATTTTATTTGGGCTTCTGCCCTGTTTATTTTATTTGGGCTGATGCCCTGATAGCGGAGGGATGCGACCTGGAGGGTGCGACCTGGGAAGGAGCGACCTAGGGGGGGAACCCTAGCGTAGGCTACCAGCGTGGGCTACCGCACGGCAGAGGGGACGACCTGGGAGGGTGCGACCTAGGGAAACCTAGCGTAGGCTACCCAGCGTAGGTCGCTGCCACGTTTATCCATGTTGGATTAGAGCTCTTTATGGTGCATAGCAAGTTAGCCGAGGGCCCTGAGAGATATGAGATTGAGTTTGAATTGCGAGGTGTAGGATGCATTGGCGCGGATGCCTTTGCGTTCACGACATTGCATATTCCTACTTACTGAGCTTTATAGCTCAGCCCTTAGTTTATGTGTTGTAGGTGCACGCGACCACGGTACGTGATCGTTTGATGGCAAGGCTTACCTTTTGAAGCTTCCAACGACTTTTGGGGGTGGTGTGTACATGGATGAGACCTGTGTGGCCGGGCGTTAGGGTTTCTTTTGCTTCGCACTTATACACTTCCCTTGTATATAGGGTTGGAGCGATATTTTGAGCATGTACATAATGAATTCCTTTATATAAAAGGAAAAATTTAATACGCATTTTTTCGCATATTGTTTACTTTATATTATATTTAGTCACGTAAGATAACGTTAGAAAGGTTAGTAGATGGCGGGGACCACATTTGAGTACCCTATAAAACAGAAAATGGTATGACGTATGCTACATTTAGGTACGCTCTATGTAACACAAAGGTTTGCCGTAGGTACGACGTATGCTACATTTAGGTACCCTATATCAACGTGTTATGGTACGCAATATACACACAGGAAGGTACGACATGACTAAAGAAACTGGTAAAAATTAAAGGGGGTACCTATCTGTAAAATTTTCTGATATGGGTACCTATGTGTGAAAATTTTATTCAATTGGGTATTTATGTGTAGATGTAACTTAAATATAACAGTATTTTTTTAACGTATTGCTATTACAAAATATTCATGAGCTGTACTACGAATACCATGTCACATATCTGAAAAGAGCATTACAACAAAAAAAATTTGTAATGTTATTATTGAAAAATTATTGTACATGATACAGTTGCATATAATATGAAGATATTATACTCACTTATGTTCCAATATGATTTATTTCGCCATTAGCGTGGACTAAGAGATAGTTGAATTTAAACATTTATAATTAATAACATTTTAATTTTCAATATATTAAATCTATCTAAATTATAAAATTTGCAAATTATAAAATTAGGTCACTAAGTATACAAGTTTCGTTTTTGGGTCACTATTTTTTATAATTGCAAAAGTAGATCACTAACTTTCATGTGAAAACAATTTTGGATCATTTTTCAATTTTAGGTCACTAAGAATATATTCGATTTTGGGTCACTAAGTTTAGATTTTTTCAATTTTGGGTCACTATGTTTATAACATTAGTACCAAATGAGTGACCCAAAATTGAAACAAATGTAAACTCAGTGATCCAAAATCGAAAAAATATATTCTTAGTGACCTAAAATTGAAAAATGACCCAAAATTGTTTTCACATGAAAAGTTAGTGACCTACTTTTGCAACTATCAAACATAATGACCCAAAAATGAAAACATGTATACTTAATGACCTAATTTTATAATTTTCCCTATGAAATTTAATTGTCTCAATGTTATTAATTTTTAGAGGTTTTACTGAAATTCCTATTATTTCCTATTATGCAAGGTTTCGGGGCAGTAGCTTGTTGGAAATAAATGTACTTAATTTACGGTTGAAGGGAGTCGTTGGAATTTATGTAATCTAATTCAATTAATTTAAGACCGTCCAAAGTTACAAGTATATTAAAATATTCATTTTTGTCAATCTGATTGGGATGAACCGAATAAGATTACTAACTTAACAAAATAATATTTATTTGATCAATTAAGTTCATATGGAAATATATTGCTGTTTCATTCGATGTATTAACCGTTAAGCCATTCGAAATGTTTTTGTTCACTTATAAATAAGATTCTCTCATTTTCTGTTTGAAACACAGATTGAGAAGAAGAATCACAAAAAAAGGATAATCCGAGTGCGTTTTTCTAATGTTCCTCTAAGTTCCATTCATCGAGAAGGCTACTTAATGCACGTCTTTACGTTTCCATTGTATCGTTGGAGACAATTGACCAATAGCCTAAATTCACAAACCATACGACCCTATGTGATTTGGGCATGTAAAGTAGGCCTCCAATTCCTTTGCCTTTGCCTTGACCGTTTCACATTAGTTGTGGTACAATCTTTTGTTGACCTTTAATATCAATCAAATTGAGGATTACCATTAAAAATTGTGGCTGCCCACATAAACATTTAAAAAACCAAAAGCAAATCATCAAAGAATATGGGTAGAGATAATTTCGCTTATTCGCACCTACTTTTGCTCTCCCAGCGAGCAGTTCTATAAGTGAAGATTCAATCACCTGCCATAAATTCCGCTCATCCACTTCTCACCCATTGATAATATTTATTACTACCTTATTTAAAGATCAACTTTTTTCGGAGGAAGACACAGACTTGTACTAAAAAGGGACAACAGAAAAGAGAAAAAGGAAGAAAAAAAATGTTGGCTGTGTTCAGGAACGGTTTAGTCGAAGCACCAAAAGAATTGCATAGCCCAATGAAAGTTTCTGGCAAAGAAAAGAATCCTGAGGATGCTTTGAGGGAATTCTTGGCATCAAATGCAGAAAACAGCGTATCTCTTGGATTCGTAGGCAAGGCCATTCTTGCATATGCACCGCCCACGAGCACCTTCATGTCTCACCAAAGGTGTAATAAATAACCCTTTCATCTTTCTCTTTCTTTATTGCTAAATGGTATTAATTTAATAGATCGATAACTGATGAAGCTGATGATCAATAGGCAATTCTGTGGAGTGAACGATGTTTACTGCATATTCCTTGGGAATCTGAACAACCTTTGCGCCCTAAATAAGCAGTACGGCCTATCGAAGAGCGCAAACGAGCCAATGTTCGCCATCGAAGCATACCAAACACTCCGCGATCGAAGTCCCATGCCAGCCTATCGTGTTCTTCAAGACCTCGAAGGGAGTTTTGGATTCGTCATCTACGATCAGAAGAATGGAACAGTTTTCATCGCCCTCGTAAGAAAAAATCAAACAAAACCTAGTTGCGTTATATTGTAAGGTTTATTATTCTTGGGACATAAAACTTAAAATGGGACATTATACGGACACAGACAGATTAAAATTAAGCAATTTGGTGACATTATATGCCGGAACTCTAAATTTGGCCTAAATTCATCTAACGTTCCGACAAGTATAAGGTGTGACAATAACTTTCAAAGTTAAGTCGTTGTGGGAAATAATTTATGGTTTCCGACAATTTTCAGACAAAATCCCGTCCCTAAATTGCTCAAGTTTGAAAGTTATTGTCTGTATGGTATCACCCCTATATACTGGACAGAAAAAATAACCAACCCCACAACTATATATGCAAAAAATAGATATCTTATTTCTTTTGTTGGTTATTCGTCGTTTATATTAATATAGGGTGGTGAGAAATCAGTGAACGTTTTCTGGGGCGTATCATCATCTGATGGATCTGTGATGGTATCGGACAACGTCGATCTTATAAAAGCGAGCTGTAGGAAGTCCTTCGGTCCATTCCCGGCGGGTTGTATGTACCATACGGAGAGGGGATTGATGAGCTATGAGCATCCGATGCATAAGATGAAGGCAATGCCTCGGGTCGACAGCGAGGGTTCGGTTTGCGGAGCTTATTTTGCGGTTGATGCGTATACTAAGACAAACACAATGCCACGTGTCGGCAGCGAAGCTAACTGGGCAACCTGGGGCTGAGTATATATGATTGAGATTTGTTATTATTGCCTTTTCATGTGTTGCATTTTTCATGTAGCAGTAGTCATAATAGTAATTATATGAAATATAAGTATCCATTCTTTTTGTGTTTTACTTGATTTTTTTCTTCTTTTCTGTTGTGTTTTTAAATGTATGTATGCTTATGCTTTTTGGTTCGTCCTCTGGTCTCTTGGTGGGTTTGCATACAAAGACGTTTTTTTATTAATGATGTAGTCGGAAAATGGATCTACCGCGCTAAACGGCCAGCGAACTTTCTCCCACCTTAGCTCCGCCGCAGATTTCGCCCGAAGACTTAGAAACAGGATGAGGGTGGGGAGTCGTTTGCCCTCTTGCGTAGGTCAAGAGGGTATTTTTCGTGTTCCAGGCGTAAAGCATCAAGAATGAAGTGTGTGTATGTGTGAGTAATCAAAAGAGCAGAGTAACGGTAGGATCAGTGAGAAATCGATACCTGTTTTGGACGCGCCTTGTGGTATTTACGGGATTCCTGACTTGGGTGGTTTTCGGGCGATTTCGCCCACCTTCCGCATTTATCGGGCTCTAGTTTCCTCATTTCCCACGATAGCACGTCCCTTAGCCCCTTCAATCCTGGGTGGTTACTCTTTGCACGTTTCGCTAGCACTGCCGAGGGGAGATCGTGGCGGTTTCCGACCTAGGAGGCTGAATTCCCTAGGGCATGCGCTTGATCCGGGGGTCGGGGAAACATCCTGAGGGGTTCACGTTCCCCTTACCAGAGGTGCCCCTATCAGGAGTTTCGGAAATAGGCGTCCTCGGTCTGTTAACCCGAGGCCCGGGGAATCCCCTGGATTTTACGGGGCACGGCATAAGTCACAACCTACTGAGTTCGGGGCTCTCCTCCCTTTCATGGGGTGGGTCGGTCTAGGCGGCCCAAGTCCATTCTGAGGGTAGGAGTCGTTGTCTCAGTGAGGTAGTAAGGTTAGTTGAGGCGGGTCGGTTATTTTGCCGCGGGGTCGATAGAATCTGAGGGTAACAATAGTCCCCCCTTTGGATCCAAAAGAGTACAATGAATTTTGGACGTTTCGTGTGATCGCGGCAAAATATTCGAGTCGTCGATGTTCTCGCGGGCGATTGTTGGGCCTCGTCTGAGCAAGCTTTCCTCTGCCAGGGTGTTCTGTCTATTTTTCCGAAGCCTGGAGTCGTTTCGTTTCACTTGCTACGTGTCGCCTTCTTATTGGTCTGCTCTGATGGGACATCTGGGCGGGAACTTGATCTCCCCCTTCTGGTGTTGGTGCGGATCGAGGTGTGATCGACGCTGTCCATCTCCAGCCGTCGATTAGGCTTAGATCTAAGGGCCCGCATCGAGTGAATGGGGCTTCTATATACCCCACTACTTCCCTCAATCCCCTTCTTCACTTTCTCTCACTACTCTCTCTTCCTGAAGTTCCTGCGTTCCCAAGCTTCCCAGCCCCTTTCCCAGATTTTAGGTTCTTGTAAGTTCTTCTCTTCTTAGCCTCTTTCCATTCTAAAATCATGTCTTCTTCTAGTTCTTGGGATAGTTCTCAGGCTACCGAGTGTAGTTTCGTCGAGGGGTCGGGTAACTCTGGTAGCAGTAGTAGTAGTTATTTCAGTAGCAGTAATCATTCTCTCGATGGGTCGGGGAGCCCTGTGGTTAGTGTAGGGGTAGCCCCCAAGTGACTGTTGGGGCTCAACGGGAGAGTTTCTCGAGGAACCGTTCTGTGAGCCGCAATGAGTTCTCTGAGGCCACCTCTGTTGATTCTGAGGCCACCCCTTCTGCCCACGTCCCCTCTCTATCATTGTTTGCAGGGGAGCCTGCTCTCCCCCGCGAGGACGATTTTCCCAGCCCAGGGGCCTTTCATCGGGCTTTTAGTTCCTGGATTGGGGAAGTCGAGACCTTTCGCGCGGGTTGTCGAGGTGTCCGATGGCACCAAGTCAAGGTTTCCACCTTTAAGCCTTCTGACCTTCTTAGGCTAACATCCCTTTCGGGCATGCCCGACGATTTTGAAGTTAGGCTTCCTTCCCCCCACCGACTTGGCCAGTACCCCTCCTGAGGGTTTTGGCACGTATTTTTCGGATCAGGTCGAGATGGGTCTCAGATTTCCCTTGCCCCGATTCATCGTAGATATCAATAGATATTTCGCAATTTCTCCTGCTCAACTAGCCCCCAACTCTTTTAGTCTCCTCCTTTCTCTCGCTGTCATCCTTAGTCATTTCCGCTTCGAGCCTTCGGTATCCATGAACCTAGCATTCTTGAAGCTGAACAAGAAGGAAGAAGGGAAGTTTTCTTTTCCCCCTTTCGGACTCCCATTTTTATCCAAGGTAATCCATCCTCTTATAAAGGCTGGATGAGTAAGTACGTCTACGCCAGACCGCCGGCAGATTGTGCCGAAAGAGAATTGATTCCCTTTTCCTGGACCTTTCGAATCTTCTGTTCGGGTAGAGGCTTTCTTAGCCAGAGTGGGCGACCGCCAATACTTCGCCCAAAAACTTCAGAACGAGGAGCTTCTCTGCGCCCATAGGTTTTCATCAAAAGCCATTCTCCTCTCCAATACCCTAGGTATACCAGCATGGGTCCCGAGGCTCTCGAGGCAACCTATGTATTATTTCGACCCTCGGGTATTATCTAACCTCCATTCTTGCTTTGCAGATCACCTCATGACGCTTGCTGAGGTCATAGCCATTGCTGACGAGGAAGACGAAGATCTTCCCTCGACGGAGCCTCCACGATCAGCCCCGAGTACCCAGTCCAAGGGTAGGGGCAAGGTTCTTGCTTCCCCGATGGCAGGAAGGAAAGCTGTATCAAAAAGGGCTTCTTCTTCTCAAGCAGGGCCTTCGGTGAAAAGGTCCAAGGCTTCCTCGGGTCATCCCGCTACGTTTTCGCCTGCAGGTCCCGCTGCCCTGGGTCGGGCTAAGCAGCCCAACTTCATCAGCGACCCATCGAGAGAGGAAAGTTGGGAGTTCCTTTAGGAGTTTCCAAATGAGGCCAATCGAGAGCATACCCGCAAGCCTTCCTACTCCGATCTTCGAAGTACCTTCTCCATCTCCATGGGACAGGTAAGTATTTTCTCACTCCTTTTGTCCTGCTGGACTTAAGAATGACCGAAGTGTTTTGTGTAGACCCTCTCCCTTGGTGCCGAGGCCATGAAGCGTGTCTCCGCCTTTCTAAGCGAAACAGGGTGCTGGCTGAGGCGGAAGCCGATCTTCGTAAGAGGGTCGCGACGCGGAGCGGGAGGTCAAGGAGGCCAAAGAGAAAGAGGGGAAGCTGCAGAAGGAGGCTGAGGAGCTCCAGTGTCAGCTTTCCAAGTCAGAGGTGGCCCGAGTCGACGAGCGAAAGGATTGGGGGAAGGAGCTTGAAGAGTGTTACGTCCCCAAGCGCGACCATCTGAAAGAGATGAGGACCTACTTTAAGTGGGGCTTCCATGGTTGCTTCTCGCAGCTTCGGGCGCATGGGTACGAGCGAGCAGATCATCCCTTCGAGTTCTTGGATGCCATCCGACCCCTGAAGGAGACCCCTGACGAGGGTTATTTGCCCGAGCCATGAGGCAAGAGGGCTTCGAGAGCGCCCATTACACCACTGAGGACGGTGAGGATGGCTGAGCCCGTGTTCGAAGGGGCGCATCGGGGGACGAAGCTCATGGAGGTCTCGAGGAGGACAAGGAGCTGGTGGGGCCTACTGGGGAAGCTCGCGAAGAGCATGCAGAGGAGGAGGTTCAGGTTGAAGGGAGTGCCGAGCGGCCCGGGAACGTTGTCGGAGTCGAAGATCAGGCCGGTTCGCCCGTTTAGATTTTTTCCTTTCCTTTTGTCTTTGGGAATGTACGAACCCTAATATATATATATATAATGTAAGGTCTTCTGGCTATTTTTCCGATGCGCTCTTTTGTTTTTATTTCGTCGTTTCCATCATTTCTCAACATCATGTGAGTCTTCGGGATATTTACCCGGTCTAATTGTCTTCTTTTCTCCCATTTCGAGCTGCATGCAATGTCGCCTAAGCTCTCTACGAGTGGTAGATGCACCGAGGCATATGCCGTTCGAGGCTGCTGGAGCCGCATGCGATGCTGCCCGAGGCCCACAAAGGGGTTCCTCAGGAATAGCAAAGGTTGAGCGAGAGCGAGTTTCCGGGGATCCCGTATTCGATTATTTAGCCACGGCCAGTTCAAAGATTGGTCTTTCCGAGGACTTAGCAATGATCATCCGAAAATATCGCGGACCGGGTCAGCTATCCATTCGTATTTTAAATTCGATTTTACTGACTTCCTATCCAAGTTGAAAGAAAACAAGTGCGTAATGAGGGTACCCCTTTCTAGGGATATATAAGCTTGCGGGCGTTCCAGGGTCAGTCAAGCTGCTTGCCATCGGCGTCCTCGAGGTAATATGAAGCCTCTCCCACTTTCTTAACGACACGATAGGGTCCTTCGAACTTAGGCTCTAGCTTTTTCCTTCGCTCTTGGTTCAGAATCTCTTTCATCACTAAGTCTCCTTCCTCGTAATTCTTGCCTCGGATCCGGCGGTGGTAGGACTTAATCATCCTTCTCTGGTAGGCGGTTATCCTCTTTGACCAAGTCAAGGTCTTCGCCCCGGAGTTGATTGTTGTCTTCGGGGTACGTCAGATTCGGGCGCTTTCCATGCCAATCTCTGCGGGCAGGACCGCTTCGCTTCCGTAGACCAGGCTGGCTTTTCACTAGTCCCTTCTCGAGGTGTTGTTTTGTATGACCAAAGGACACTCTGTAGCTCGTTGAACCATGACTTCTCAAGTCCCTCAAGTCAGGTCTTCAGTCCTTGTACGATGGTGCGGTTGGTCACTTCCACCTGGCCGTTGCTCTAAGGATATGCCACCGAGGTGAAAATATGTTCTATCCCAAGTTCTTCACACCACTCCTTTAGCTTCTTTCTGCTGAATTGTCTTCCATTATCAGACACTAGCCTCCTCGGGATTCCATAGTGGCAAATGATGTTCTTCCTGATGAATGCGGTGATGGTTGCCTCGACTTCAACCCACTTCGAGAAGTAGTCCACATCCACCAGTAAGAACTTCTTTTGGGCGACGTTTCTGGAGAACGGGACGATGATATTGAGCCCCCATTGATCGAAAGGGCAGGGGGATGTCACGGACTGCATAGCCTCTGCAGGCATTCTTTGCAGGCTGGCATGCTTCTGGAAGCTGATGCAGCTTCGAACTGTTCTCATGGCGTCTCCCTTCATTGTTGACTAGAAAAAGCCTGCAAGGAGTGCCTTTCTT
Organism: Craterostigma plantagineum; assembly: GCA_027422505.1. Taxonomy (NCBI): domain Eukaryota; kingdom Viridiplantae; phylum Streptophyta; class Magnoliopsida; order Lamiales; family Linderniaceae; genus Craterostigma; species Craterostigma plantagineum. The sequence continues at coordinate 26,085 of JAPQWV010000515.1, read as the reverse complement.
ACCAATGCCCGACCTCCGATGTGACTTCCGCAGATTCCTTCATGAATCTTTCGAAGTACATATTCCCCTTCTTCCTTCGATATGCATCGTAAGAGAGGCCCCACGAAGGATCTTTTGAATAGGGTTGTGTCGATCAAAGTAAATGGCTGAGCTCTCCGGATAAGTTTTTGAGCTAGAGCTTTGCCCTACGGGAGGAGCTCGCGGTGCAAGTATTGGTAGATCTCATGTCTCTAGTCTTCTCGGGCTATGTCTGGTTCGGGCGAGTTTCGATCCTCGACCTGCCAGATGGGTTGGACCCTTTCCTTTTCCTTGTGTGGGCCGATGGCGCTTGCCCACTTAGCTATTTGATCTGCTCTCTCGTTCTCGGCTCGGGTGATTAGGATAATCTTAAGCTCTTCGAAACCTCCCTTGATTTCCCCGAATGCCTTGACGTATTTTTCCAGGTTCGACCCTTTGATGGCAAAATTACCTTCCAACTGTTGAACCACGAGTTGCGAGTTCGAGTGCACCATCAGGCGCGTGATTCTCATCCTTCGCGCTGCGGAAGCTCGGCCAATAGCGCCTCCCGATTCGATCCGAGCTCTTGGACTTACATTTCAGCCAACATTGCAGATGTTGAGTCAGATGTTGGCTCAACATGTTGGATAGAATGTTGACCCACATTATAGAATGTTGTGCAGAATGTTGGCCCAACATTACCTACAGCGTCGCGTCCATTGGATGCGACGTCGCCGCGTCCATTGAATGCGACGCCGCGTTTATTACCCGCGTTCCGCCAGGCACACGGGCGGGCTGCCCCGGCACCGCGCGCGCTGCGCGCGCGGTGCCGAGTTTCATTGTTGGATGCTTTGTAGTCCAGCCTGATGGGTAAGTTGGTTTCTTCTCCCCATGGAGATATGAGTAGTATCCCGACTCCGTTGCCTTAGTTGCAGGAAGAGCCATCGACAAACATCTTCCACACTTACTCGGGGCGATCCCCGACCATTTCCACCATGAAGTCCGCTAGTGCTTGGGCCTTGATGGTGGCCCTAGGCTTATATTGAATGTCATATTCTCCTAATTCTGTTGGCCACTTGACAGCTCTCCCCGAGATGTCTGGTTGGGTGGCGATTTTCCTTATCGGGTGATTAGTTAACACGACAATGGGATGTGATAGGAAGTAGGGCCGTAGCTTCGTAGCCATAATAAGGAGAGCCAGTAATAACTTTTCAGAATTTGTGTACCTTGTTTTGGGGCCCTTCAAGATGTGGCTCACGAAGTAGATCGACTTCTGTACTCTTTCCTCCTCTCGATCTAGCACGGAGCTTATCGCCCGAGGGGATGCTGCCAGGTAGACTATCAGTTCCTCCCCAAGCCGAGGCTTATTGAGCACGAGCAGCTCCCTCAAATACCCCTTTAATTCTTGGAACGCCTTCTCGCATTTGGGGGTCCACTCAAAGTCCTGGACTTTGCGCAACACCTTTAAGAAAGGCAAGCTACGGTCGGCGGATCGGGTATGAATCGTGAAAGAGCCGTTATCCTTCCTGTCAGCCTTTGGACCTCGTTTAGGCTTTGGGGAGATGCCCTGTCTATCAGAGCTTTGATCTTGTCAGGGTTGGCCTCGATTCCTCTCCTTGTCACCATGTACCCCAGGAATTTTCCAGAGGTGACCCCAAAAGTGCACTTGTTTGGATTCATCTTCAAGTTGTACCTCTGAATGGTCGAGAGCGTTTCTTGGACGTCGGCTAAGAAACAGCTCTGTTCTCGATACTTGATTAAGATGTCCATATAAACCTCCACATTCCTCCCGATCTGGTCTTTGAAAAATTTATCCATCAGCCTCTGGTAGGTGGCGCCGGCGTTCTTCAATCCGAAGGGCATGACAGTATAGCAGTAAGTCCCCCCGGTGGTTATGAAACTTGTCTTTTCTTGATCTTCCTTAGCAAGTAGGATCTGGTTGTACCCCTGAAAGGCGTCGAGAAAGCAGAGTAGTTCGTTCTCCGAGGTGGAATCCACCAGCTGATCTATCCGAGGCAAGGGGTAGCAATTCTTCGGGCATGCTTCGTTCAAGTTCTGAAAGCCATGCACATGCACCATTTACCGGAAGCCTTCGGGCACCAAGTCTACATTCGAGAGCCATGTGGGAAATTGGACCTCCCTAATGTGGCCCTCTTCTAGCAGTTCCTCGACCTGTCGTCGCGCCTCGCCATCCTTCACTGCATTAAGATGTCTCCTCTTTTGGAAGATGGGTCGGGTGGTTTGGGAGACATCAGCTTGTGCTCGATGATCCCCCGGTCGATACCTACCATGTCCTTAGACGTCCATGCAAATATGTCTTTGTTCTTCTTTAGCAGTTTGATTAGGTCTTCTCGTAAGTCCTAAGACAGACCCTTGGCGATCTTGACTGTTCCCTCCGGCGGGTTGATCATCACTTCTTCAGTCTCTTCTTCCTTGTCTTTTTTTTGGTGGTTCTGATAGCGTATAGCGTTTCTCTTCCCCTCGGGTGGCCATCCCTTCTAACCCTGGAGAATTTGATTTCCACCCGAACTTCCTCTACATAATATTTCGTGGCCATTTTGCGATCTCCTAAGACTTCCCCAACTTATCTCACACGGGGAACTTTATCTTCTGGTGTAATGTTGAGGCCTCCCGAGGATGATGTTGTACGGGCTCGTCCCATGGATGACCATAAACGGAGCGATCCGCATTATCCTTGTTTCGCCCTCCCCGTGGGTGAGTGGGAGGTGTAGGATTCCTACCGCCTCAACGCAGTGTCCAGTGAAGCCAAAGAGAGCCGTTTCCACTCTGTCCATGGGGTATGCTCCCGAGTCCATTTGGTCGAGGGCCCTCTTGTATACGATGTTGACGGAGCTCCCACTGTCAACGAAGACCCTGCTGACATCGTGGTTGGCTACTTCAGCTCGGATGACAAAGGCGTCCTCATGAATGTCATCGCCTCCGTGGAAATCTTCGGGACCAAAACTGATCGTCGGCCTGGACCTCTTACTCTCTGATTTGATTTCAAAGCTTCCAACCGACGAGCTCCGGCCTTCCTTGCTCGATTGGAATCTCCTCTGTAGGTCCTAGATGTTGATCCGCCATGGTGCGGGTCTCTCATGAGATCTTTGCCGTCATGTTTCCCTATTGTCTTGATTTCGTTGGGCGTCATTTCCGTCTGGCCTCGGACCTCGTCTGTCCTCTCTTTCTGGCGTCCTCCTCATCATTTCCCTCTAGTTGTGAATTTGGCAGTCTTGTCGGGCGTTCCCTGCCCCGGGGTATCGGGGCATGGTTCCAAAACCACCATCTGCTCCGGTAAGTTTGGCTCGAGCTTCGAGGTTCGTTGCTATCAGCTATTCTAACTCCCGATTCAATTGAAAACACTCCTCAGTGGTATGTCCATACACGTGGTGGTAATTGCAGTAGGTGTCGGACACCGGTCGTCTTGGGTTGCCATCAATGTACGAGGATCGGTGAAGGAAGTCGTTCTCCTTGCATATCTCCATCGCTCGAAGCTTGTTCACCCGTAGTCTTGGATAGTCTGTCCGTGGAATCGTTCGGATAGGGTAAGGGCGGTCATCCCTCCGAGGGAATACTCTGCGGTTTTGGTTTCTTGGGGGGCTCTTTCTACATTCTCGAGGAGGACTGTTGCGCTTCCTGTCCCGAGCTTGTGACTCTTCGACTCGGACGTACTTTTCTACCCAAGTCACCAGTTCTTCAATCGTAGTCGGATACTTTTTCACTAGCGATCTGAATAGGTCACCGTCCCTCAAGCCATGATGGAACACTCCGATAAGAAATTCAGGCGCAGTGTTGGGGACCTCCATCTTCACTTGGTTAAAGCGCGAAGGTAGTCTCGTAGGCTTTCCCTTCGGCTTGCCTTACGTTAAGCAACTTTACCGCGGATGAGGGGCGTCTTCTGCTGCTCGAAAAGTACATCAGGAAATGGCCGGTGAGGTCTTGAAATCCTTTGATTTCTCCCGAGGGTAGCAGGCGGAACCACTGCTGAGCTCCCTTCGATAGGGTAGTCACAAAGAGTCGGCACGTGACGGGGTCGTTTAGTTGGTAAAGTTCTGCGTTTCCTTCAAATAGGCCAGATGGTCCTCGGTGGGGCTGGACCCATCGTACTTTCCATTTCAAAGGAGCAGAACTATTCAGGCAGCGGCTCGCGAGCACCTCGAGAGAAAAGGGCAAGGCTCGGGAATGAGTGGCGCTTCTGGCAGGTTTGCCAATTTCGGAGTTTGCGGATCTCCTCTTTCGTTTCTTCTAACTCGGCTGCCTGTTGTCTGGCGTGTCTCTTGTTGACGCGTACTCTCTTGAATTCCGATGCTAAGGTGCGGTTTTCATCTTCACACTCCGCAGTTCCCGATTCAGCATCGTGTTCTCCATTTGACCCACGTTGGTTGTCTTCTCGCTCGGCGTCATGTTCCCTGCATGGTTCGTGCCTGTTGTCTCTCTGGTTCCTTTCGGCCATCAGCACCCCGACGTCTGTCCCGATCCTCCATATCTCTTGCATGACCGTAGCAAACATCTCGACAAAATTGGCTAGGTTCGGTCCATTACCATCGGGAGGCGACGTGCGATCCCTTCCGACAACCACCATAATAAATTTCTACTTCAGGAAACTAGAGTTTCCCACAAACGGCACCAAGTTGATATCATCGAAAAATGGATCGACCGTGCTAAACGACCAACGAACTTTCTCCCGCCTTAGCTCCGCCGCAGATTTTGCCTGAAGACTTAGAAACAGGGTGAGGGTGGGGGGTCGTTTGCCCTCTTGCCTAGGTCAGGAGGGTATTTTCCGTTTTCCAGGCGTAAAGCATCAAGAATGAAGTGTGTGTATGTAGGAGTAATCAAAAGAGCAGAGTAACGGTAGGATCAGTGAGAAATCGATACTTGTTTTGGACGCGCCTTGTGGTATTTATGGGATTCTTGACTGGGGTGGTTTTCGGGCGGTTTTGCCCACCTTCCGCATTTATCGGGCTCCCGTTTCCTCATTCCCCATGATAGCACGTCCCTTAGCCCCTTCAATCCTGTGCGGTTACTCTTTGCACGTTTCGCTAGCACTGCCGAGGGGAAATCGTGGCGGTTTCTCATCTAGGAGGCCAAATTCCCTAGGGCATGCGCTTGATCCGGGGGTCGGGGAAACATCCCGAGGGGGTCACGTTCCCCTTACCAGAGGCGACCCTGTCAGGAGTTTCGGAAGCAGGCATCCTCGGTCTATTAACCCGATGCCGGGGAATCCCCTGGATTTTACGGGGCGCGGCATAAGTCATAACCTACTGAGTTCGGGGACTCTCCCCCCTTTTCATGGGGTCGGTCTAGCCGGCCCAAGTCCATTCTGAGGGTAGGAGTCGGTTATTTTTGTCAGGACCCGTCGTCCCGCCCTCGTATTTCCTTCTAATTCTAAGTGTAAGTGCTTTGGTGATCGTGCGAATACGTAAAAATGCGAATAAAATTTTTCATTTTAAAAATGCACGCAGAAATTTTTATATACATGCCAAAAGAATGTTATACATCATTCAACGTTATCATGCCCCTGTCTACAAAATACAAGTGTTTGTGTGTATGTGCAGCCAAAAGCTCCCTATGCGCCCGGCCTTCACAGGTCGTCATCCATACACACACTCCCACCTCAAAAGCGGGTCGGACTGCGTCAAAAGATCGGCCTTGCATAAAAGTCAGATCACGTACCGTGATCGTCAGTACCTACAACACGTAACATAAATAATGAGCCACCGAGGCTCAGTAAGCAGAAATTATGCATGAATGCACGTGTCCTAACGGACGACAATCCACGTCGTCGTTTTCTAACGCTCGTACTCTTTTTCTCATAATCGTACTCTTTTCTTTCGCTCTTACTCTTTTTCTTATACTCTTATTTCTTATACTCTTATTTCTTACGGGCCCACGGCTTTCGTTTCCCCAGCCTCTTATTACGTCTTATCGTACGGGGTATTTACCCAGCCTCTTATTCAGGCCTTATCGTACGGGTATTTACCCAGCCTCTTATTCAGGCCTTATCGTACGGGGTATGTACCCAGCCTCTTATTCAGGCCTTATCGTACGGGGTATTTACCCAGCCTCTTATTCAGGCCTTAAAGGCTGCATAAGGGGAGCCGTGACTCTTCATTCGAGTCGACACAAACGCCAATATCGGCGAATATACATCGCACACAGACGATCTTATGCACGCTCATGCCTCACTCCTTACTTCCTACTCATGCGTGCAAATGCTCATGTTATGCTCATATACATATGCAAATCATACTATCATGCCTCGAATTAAATCTTCTCATACGTACGCATTTCATAGAAGATACACGAGCATGTAATTCACATAATTGGACGCAGGCAAGTTACGTGTCGTAGTTGAATTTCTACTTACCTGTCGTCCGAGCGAAATTAGTATTTTCCCCGTTTGCTCCTAACGTACGACCTTTAAGCACAAATAATGACGTATGAGTATTACGCCTTTATAAGATCCCTTAGTCAAATTAATTCATCTCACCTCATTAAATTCGCTAAATTATAAGTCGTTAAGTTCAAGTCTAGATTAAGTCTCTTGTCCCATAAATTTCCTAAGTAAGGTTAGTATAAAATTCGTGACTAGGAAATTCGGCAAAATTCCTAATTTTTAACCTTAATCATAAAATTATTATATCAGTACGTTATCTGAAATATTGGTTATCTGTGTTCTTGAAAAGTGTTGAAATATTTTGCTTAATATTGTATGTGAAGATCTCGGTATAATTTTATAAAGTAGGATTTCGACGTTTTATTAGATCTCGACATTATACTAGAAGGACTCGACATTTTTATCTTGTGATATCTCGACATTATTGTTGATGTTTAGCTCGACATTTTAGCTAATTTACCTAGACATTTCATTTCGACATTTTGAAGAAAATGTCGACGTGACTCACATGGTTCGACATTATGTTTAACATCTCGCCATTTATCATAGATAAGTCTCGGCATTTTATTCGGTTATAAGGTCTCGACATTTTGTGTATATTTCGTTCGACATCTTATCTAACATTTCGACATTTTTATCCTAGGATGCCTCGACATCTTTGTTTATGAATTCGACATTTTCAAGTAAGGGCTCGCCATTTGTTTCGACAAATGGGGCAGAAAATATCGACATGCATTCCATCATGGACCTCGACATTTATATGTTTACTATCATCTCGACTTTTACTTCGACATTTTTCATCATCTTCGATTTTTTTAGCATTCTTCACCCCTCGGCTCGCTTCGTAGCTTGTTCTACCTAGCATTCTAAGTTCCAAATCTTATGCTAAACTACTTAACCCCATGTTTGCTCCTACCGATTGCTTCATTCGGAATTATGCTAAACATTTTACGTGGTTTTCTTCAACCACTTGCTTTTAATGCCGATTAATGCTCTCAACTACTTCTAAGATAACGAATTTAGAGCTTAGGGAGGGGTTTTACTTACTAATTCCGAATTCTCGAGCGGTTTGAGGGCGATGCTTTGAAGCTTGCTTCGACTTCTTCCTTTGCTTCTTTTCGTTTTTTTTTTTGGGTCGTGGGTTTTCTTTTGGGATTCAAGTGTTTTTAATTATTTTTGGTTAGATATTTTCTTTAGCTCATGATAGATAAGGCACATGGTGGTGTGGGTTTTTCATTATTTTGGGGGAACTTGTCTCCCAAGTTTGGTATCTTTTATGGATTGGGCCTAAGTTTGAGTGTTAGCCCAATTTTAATATTTCTTCATCCCATGAATTTTCTTGACCCATTTTGGTGTTTCATGGTCCAATAGAATCTTAGCCACATCCTCATACAATTGTCTTTTAAATTTTCTTCCTTCCTTAATAGTGCCTAAAATCCCTTAGGTTGCGTTTGGATTGGCGTATTTGAACGAAATCGCCTGATTTGAAATCATGAATTTCAAAATCTTAATTTCAAATCCAAATTCATTGTTTGGCAAACGTTAGGATTTCGAAATTCGGATTTCAAAATGAAGTTCGACCCCAAACGCTCGAGTAGCTCGTCGAACTCGACTTCTAACTTTTTATTGAAAGATTAAAAAGTTAAAAAATGAAATAAAAACAAACTCGTAGGACGGTTTGCGAGCTTTCGAGCACCTACGAGTGAGCTCGAGCTCGAGCCGGCTCAATCGTTAGCCCGTAACGAGCTCGCGCCGGTTCATCGAGCTCACGAGTCAGCTCGACTCATCATTTACCCATCACCGTTATTATTATTATTTATTACTATTGTTTATTATTATTATTATTTACGAAAAACTCATTGCCGAATCAACTTCGGATTTCGAAAACGGACCATTTGACATGGAATTTCAAATCCGACAAATAATAAGCGTTTCGATTTGACATCGGATTTGACCGAAATCAAAATCCAAATCCACTCGATTGCCAAACGGTAAATTTGGACCAAATCCGGATTTCAAAACGAAATCCGGAATCCAAACGGGGCATTACATAATTTATGGATTGTCATAAGCACTTTATTATTAGTACGTAATACTCACAAAATCACGAGCATGGGATTTCATGAATTCACATAAACGTAGAACATACACGTAATTAACACAAAATCACGTAAGTCATACACGAAATTTTATTGGCCGACCTAATTTTCAGGGACCGGGGTCCTACATCCTCCCCCCCTTAAGGAGGATTTCGCCCCCGAAATCAGCCTATGTGAACAATTCGGGGTAACGAATTCGCATTTCGTCCTCCCGTTCCCATGTGGCTTCTTCCGTTGACTGGTTCCGCCACAGTACTTTCATTAAAGGAATGTCTTTATTCCTAAGTCTTTTGGTCTCGTACACCAATATCTCCACCGGAGTCTCTTCGTAGCTTAGATCCGGTTTCAATTGTTGATGCAGAGATTCATTTCCTAGAACGTGGTTCGGGTCAGCTATGTATTTCCGCAGTGTCGAGACGTGGAACACGTCATGCACTTGCGATAATGACGCGGGTAGCTCCAGCTGGTATGCTACCTCGCCTACCCTTTTTAGTATCCTAAAGGGTCCTATATACCTAGGACTTAGCTTCCCTTTCTTCCCAAATCTTTTCACGCCTTTCATCGGCGATACTTTAACAAACACCATATCGCCTTCTTTAAATTCCAGTGGTCGACGTCTTCGGTCTGCGTAGCTTTTCTGTCGACTCTGTGCCGTTCTCATTCTTTCTCGTATAGTGGTAATAGCTTCCGTCATTTCTCGTACTATGTCAGGGCCTAACACTGCCCGTTCGCCAACCTCGTCCCAATGTACTGGGGATCTGCATCTACGTCCGTATAGCGCTTCGTACGGTGCCATTCCAATGGTGACGTGGTAGCTATTATTATAGGAGAACTCGATCAATGGGAGATATTTACTCCAATTCCCTTTGAAATCTAGTACGCATGCTCGCAGCATGTCCTCCAACGTCTGTATCGTCCGCTCAGATTGACCGTCCGTCTGCGGATGGTAGGCGGTACTAAAGGATAGCCTGGTTCCCATTGCCTTTTGTAAGCTAGTCCAGAATTTCGATAGAAATCTGGAGTCGCGATCCGAGACTATCGACGATGGAACGCCGTGCAGTCGCACTATTTCTTGGATATAGAGCTCCGCGTATCGTTCCATGGAATACGTCGTACTTATTGGTAGGAAATGGCCGACTTGGTTAGTCGGTCGACAATCACCCAAATCGCGTCGTGCCCTTTCGCATTTCTAGCAATCCTACTACGAAGTCCATGGTAATGTTATCCCATTTCCATTCCGGAATGGGTAACGGTTGCAGGGTTCCTGCCGGCCTTTGATGCTCGGCTTTGATCTGCTGGCATGTCAGGCATTGACTCACGAAAGTCGCGATGTCCTTTTTCATGCCTGGCCACCAGTAGTTTTTCTTTAAGTCTCTGTACATCTTCGTTGCTCCTGGATGTACCGAGTATGCTGTAGCGTGTGCTTCCGTCATTATTAGCCGTCGTAGTTCGGCGTCGCCTGGCACGTACACCCGGTTCTTGAAGTATAATCGTTCGTCTTCCCGTATCATAAGGTTTCCAGTGGTTTGCTCCGGTTGTGCCTCCTTAATCTTTACATATAACTCGTCTGCTCCTTGTGCTGTCTTGATCTGCTCCAGCAGTGTTGGTTGCAAAGTTAAGGCTGCTAGTTGCGCCTCAACTTCGCCTAACCTTACGACTTCTACTTCCAGCAGTTGTAGTTCTGCACTGACTGCTTTTCGACTTAAGGCATCGGCTACTATGTTCGCCTTGCCTGGGTGGTAGTTGATTACGCAGTCATAATCCTTAACTAACTCTAACCACCTCCTCTGCCTCATATTTAACTCCTTTTGCGTAAAGAAGTATTTGAGGCTCTTATGGTCGGTGTATATCTCACACCGCTCTCCATAGAGGTAATGCCTCCAAATTTTGAGGGCAAAGACCACTGCCGCCAATTCTAAGTCGTGCGTCGGGTAATTTTTCTCGTACTCCTTTAGTTGACGAGAGGCGTATGCTACTACATTCCCGTTCTGCATTAGCACACATCCTAACCCGTTCTTCGACGCATCGCTATAAACGGTAAACCCTCCTGCTCCCGATGGGATTGTGAGAACTGGGGCCGTCGTAAGCCTTTCCTTCAGCTCTTGGAAGCTCCGTTCACATTCTACGGTCCACTGAAAAGACGTATTCTTCTTGGTCAGCCTCGTCAGTGTCGATGCTATCTTCGAGAAGTCCTTTATGAACTTCCTATAGTATCCTGCCAGACCGAGGAAGCTTCGTATTTCCGTCACGTTCGTCGGCCTGGGCCAATTGCTAATAGCTTCTATCTTCTTCGGGTCCACTGAGATTCCTTCTCCTGATACTATGTGCCCTAAGAAGGCGACTTGGTCGAGCCAAAATTCGCACTTCTTGAACTTGGCGTATAGTTGCTTCTCCCGTAGTATCCCTAGAACTTCCCTCAGGTGTTCTTCGTGCTCCTCCTTCGTTTTCGAGTAGACTAGGATGTCATCTATGAAGACGATGACAGACCTATCTAAGTATGGCTTGAACACCCGGTTCATTAAATCCATAAAGGCTGCGGGCGCATTAGTCAACCCGAATGGCATCACCAGAAATTCGTAGTGGCCATAACGGGTACTAAAGGCCGTCTTCGGGACGTCTTCTTTCCGGATCCTTAGTTGGTGATAGCCCGATCTTAAGTCGATCTTGGAGAAGACCGTTGCACCTTGCAGTTGATCGAATAGATCGTCTATCCTAGGGAGTGGGTACTTGTTCTTGATCGTCAACTTGTTCAACTCCCTGTAGTCTATGCATAACCGCATGGATCCGTCTTTCTTTTTCACGAATAGCACCGGCGCTCCCAAGGAGAGAAACTCGGCTGTATGAACTCCTTCTGCATGAGTTCGTCGAGTTGATCCTTTAATTCCTTCATCTCCGTCGGTGCTAGTCGATAGGGCGTCTTAGATACTGGTGCCGCTCCAGGTACCAGATCTATAACGAACTCTATTTCCCGTTCGGGCGGTAGTCCCGGTAACTCTTCGGGAAACACGTCGGGGAAGTCCTTAACTATTGGTACTTCCTCGAGTTTCGGGGAGGCGTTCTCTTCCGACTTGATAGCGAATACCAGATAGGCTTCACACCCCGATTTGATCAGTCGCTGAGCTTTCAACGCTGATATTCTAGAGATCATGGTCCCTTTACTAGTTCCTACGAACTTAAAGGTTTCATCTCCGTCTACGTTGAGTGTGACTATCTTGCGGTGGCAGTCTATGACAGCTCCGTACTTTGACAGCCAATCCATTCCAAGGATTACCTCATAATCATTCATGGGAATTATTATGAGGTCTGTGGGCAGTTCCTTGTCCCCGATTACTATTGGGCAATCCCGTAAAACCTGATTGTTTGGGTGGAATTCCCGTTTGGAACTGTTACCCTAAATTCGCACTCAGCTTGGTGAGGCGTGACTCCTACCCTCGCGACATACTTAGTAGACGCGAATGAATGGGTCGCTCCTGAGTCGACTAGTATGCATGTGGGGGTCTGGTAAACGAGGAGGGTACCTGTCACCACGGCCGGGTTATTTTCTGCTTCTTCGGAGGTTATGGTGTAGACCCTGGCCGGTACCCTTGGAGGTTCTATCGGGTTCCTAGCTTGGCTTCCGGATCCATCTTCCGACATGCCCTCGAATAATGGCCCGTCTTGCCACACTTGTAGCAAACGGCGTTCTGGGAGTTGCAGACTCCCGAGTGTCTCCGTGCGCATTTCGGGCATACGGGTAGATCCAGCTGGGGCCTACCCTGATTGGGCTTGAACTGTGGGGGTGGTCCAGGTCGATATTGAGGCCCCTGTTTCCCTTCCTGGGCCACGAGTTGCCGTTTCGGATTACTTCCGCTCCCCTGCGGCCCTTGTGCGAATTTACGCTTAGCTTCCTGGGCGCGAGCTATTCTAGACTCGGCCTGCTCCGCCACGAGCGCTCTCTCAGCCACTTGTGCATACGTGGCCCCTGGCACACCCGCCATACTTACATCCCGATATAACTCAGGTTTCAGTCCTTCTATGAACCGCTCGACCTTGAGCGCGTCTGTGCTGACCATATGAGCAGCGAACCTTGAAAGCTGCTCGAACTTCCTGATGTACTCCGCCACTGTCATGGATCCTTGGCGGAGGTTGATGAATTCGTTCATCCTTTGGGCTCTGACCGGGGCGGTGTAGTACTTTCCTCGGAAAATCTCCTTAAACCGATCCCAACTCATCGTTAGTGGATTTTCGATGGTTGAGACGGTGTCCCACCAGTGTCCGGCGCTCCCCCTTAGCAGGTAGGCAGCGCACATGACCTTTTCCGCTTCGGGTGTGCGGCTATGCTGGAACATGTTCTCCAGCGTCCTTAGCCAGTCTTCAGCGGAGGTAGGGTCTGCAGCATCCTCGAACAGTGGAGGATTGAGCTTTCTGAACCTCTCCCCGATCATCTCAATTCGTTCCGTGGGGGAGGTAGGTTGGTTGGTTGCCCACCAGCATTTTGCTGGATCAGCTGCTGAATCTGGGCCGATTGTTGCCGGACCAGTTCAGTCAGCTGCAGTATGGTAGCATCCCGACTGTCAGGGGGGTTATTAGTGTCCCTACCCTGATCAGATTCCCTGCTTCCTTCTCCTCTAAGTCTTACCATTTTCTCAACCTATCCTGATAATTCCTAAGGCCAATAAATCAAACCATACAATAAATTCACATGCATAGTACTTACAAGCAAGGCCGCTTCCGCGCTTTTGAGTGTGTGTGTATGGACAGTCTGCAGGACCTGTGACCGAAGCTCTGATACCACTCTGTCAGGACCCGTCGTCCCGCCCTCGTATTTCCTTCTAATTCTAAGTGTAATGCTTTGGTGATCGTGCGAATACGTAAAAATGCGAATAAAATTTTTCATTTTAAAAATGCACGCAGAAATTTTATGTACATGCCAAAAGAATGTTATACATCATTCAACGTTATCATGCCCTTGTCTACAAAATACAAGTGTTTGTGTGTATGTGCAGCCAAAAGCTCCCTATGCGCCCGGCCTTCACAGGTCGTCATCCATACACACACTCCCACCTCAAAAGCGGTCGGACTGCGTCAAAAGATCGGCCTTGCATAAAGTCAGATCACGTACCGTGATCGTCAGTACCTACAACACGTAACATAAATAATGAGCCACCGAGGCTCAGTAAGCAGAAATTATGCATGAATGCACGTGTCCTAACGGACGACAATCCACGTCGTCGTTTTCTAACGCTCGTACTCTTTTTCTCATAATCGTACTCTTTTCTTTCGCTCTTACTCTTTTTCTTATACTCTTATTTCTTATACTCTTATTTCTTACAGGCCCACGGCTTTCGTTTCCCCAGCCTCTTATTACGTCTTATCGTACGGGTATTTACCCAGCCTCTTATTCAGGCCTTATCGTACGGGTATTTACCCAGCCTCTTATTCAGGCCTTATCGTACGGGGTATGTACCCAGCCTCTTATTCAGGCCTTATCGTACGGGGTATTTACCCAGCCTCTTATTCAGGCCTTAAAGGCTGCATAAGGGGAGCCGTGACTCTTCATTCGAGTCGACACAAACGCCAATATCGGCGAATATACATCGCACACAGACGATCTTATGCACGCTCATGCCTCACTCCTTACTTCCTACTCATGCGTGCAAATGCTCATGTTATGCTCATATACATATGCAAATCATACTATCATGCCTCGAATTAAATCTTCTCATACGTACGCATTTCATAGAAGATACACGAGCATGTAATTCACATAATTGGACGCAGGCAAGTTACGTGTCGTAGTTGAATTTCTACTTACCTGTCGTCCGAGCGAAATTAGTATTTTCCCCGTTTGCTCCTAACGTACGACCTTTAAGCACAAATAATGACGTATGAGTATTACGCCTTTATAAGATCCCTTAGTCAAATTAATTCATCTCACCTCATTAAATTCGCTAAATTATAAGTCGTTAAGTTCAAGTCTAGATTAAGTCTCCTGTCCCATAAATTTCCTAAGTAAGGTTAGTATAAAATTCGTGACTAGGAAATTCGGCAAATTCCTAATTTTTAACCTTAATCATAAAATTATTATATCAGTACGTTATCTGAAATATTGGTTATCTGTGTTCTTGAAAAGTGTTGAAATATTTTGCTTAATATTGTATGTGAAGATCTCGGTATAATTTTATAAAGTAGGATTTCGACGTTTTATTAGATCTCGACATATACTAGAAGGACTCGACATTTTTATCTTGTGATATCTCGACATTATTGTTGATGTTTAGCTCGACATTTAGCTAATTTACCTAGACATTTCATTTCGACATTTTGAAGAAAATGTCGACGTGACTCACATGGTTCGACATTATGTTTAACATCTCGCCATTTATCATAGATAAGTCTCGGCATTTTATTCGGTTATAAGGTCTCGACATTTGTGTATATTTCGTTCGACATCTTATCTAACATTTCGACATTTTTATCCTAGGATGCCTCGACATCTTTGTTTATGAATTCGACATTTTCAAGTAAGGGCTCGCCATTTGTTTCGACAAATGGGGCAGAAAATATCGACATGCATTCCATCATGGACCTCGACATTATATGTTTACTATCATCTCGACTTTTACTTCGACATTTTTCATCATCTTCGATTTTTTTAGCATTCTTCACCCCTCGGCTCGCTTCGTAGCTTGTTCTACCTAGCATTCTAAGTTCCAAATCTTATGCTAAACTACTTAACCCCATGTTTGCTCCTACCGATTGCTTCATTCGGAATTATGCTAAACATTTTACGTGGTTTTCTTCAACCACTTGCTTTTAATGCCGATTAATGCTCTCAACTACTTCTAAGATAACGAATTTAGAGCTTAGGGAGGGGGTTTACTTACTAATTCCGAATTCTCGAGCGGTTTGAGGGCGATGCTTTGAAGCTTGCTTCGACTTCTTCCTTTGCTTCTTTTCGTTTTTTTTTTTTGGGTCGTGGGTTTTCTTTTGGGGATTCAAGTGTTTTTAATTATTTTTGGTTAGATATTTTCTTTAGCTCATGATAGATAAGGCACATGGTGGTGTGGGTTTTTCATTATTTTGGGGGAACTTGTCTCCCAAGTTGGTATCTTTTATGGATTGGGCCTAAGTTTGAGTGTTAGCCCAATTTTAATATTTCTTCATCCCATGAATTTTCTTGACCCATTTTGGTGTTTCATGGTCCAATAGAATCTTAGCCACATCCTCATACAATTGTCTTTTAAATTTTCTTCCTTCCTTAATAGTGCCTAAAATCCCTTACATAATTTATGGATTGTCATAAGCACTTTATTATTAGTACGTAATACTCACAAAATCACGAGCATGGGATTTCATGAATTCACATAAACGTAGAACATACACGTAATTAACACAAAATCACGTAAGTCATACACGAAATTTTATTGGCCGACCTAATTTTCAGGGACCGGGGTCCTACAATTTTGCCGAGAGGTTGATAGATATCGAGGGTAACAATTAATAAGTATTTTTTCTTTTTTAACTTTAAATGATAAGTTACAACCATATATTGAGCATCCAAGTTCAAGCCAAGGACAGTAGAAAAATGCAAATTGAGCCATCATAATTTATTCGTGAAAACCCACTCGGAAATCCATAAAAAAAACAAGTTATGTGAAAACTTTCCAAATTAAATCAGGAAAAAGCTACACAGGCAACATAAATAGAAAATATTGTGAAAATTAAAATCACATATTTTTCTACTAATACAGCAAACAGAAAATAATTATGTCCCACTCCCACCAGGAATTTTGTCTACTTTTACCTAGGAATGACTAATAAGATTGGGGATAAGAAAACAAAATCACAGAACAAAGCCAAGTTCTGATCTCAAATGTCTATTAGTAATGACCATTTGATATTTAAATTTATAGTTTGTGACTCGTTGGCGTTGGCTTTAAAAATAGAAAGTGAACTGCTACGAAAGGAGTCAACTGAACTACAAGTCGAGGTGCGTGATACACGCTCCCCTGAAGACCCCGCTAATACACACGGCATAACTTACTCTTGTTTGGGACTCGCAAATGGACGAACCATAAAAGACTATATGGTATGTGATAGGGGTGACCTTCGATCCAACGTTCCTCCTGACCTGACAACTCACAAAGAACAGAGTAGGAGGTTAGGTCTGAAGGAGGCAAGGACTAGGTACGAGGTCTGACCAGAGCGATGTACGAAGGCGATGTTCAGAGGAGCTTGAAAGATATCCCAGATAGCTTCAGAAATATTCGGAAGGACCAAAGGAGGTGCTCGAGAGAGCTGAGAAAGCGTTCAGGAGACCTGACGAGGGAGAGCAGTATTAAACCCTAGACGCGTCCACACCAAGAACACACATAGATACTCTCTCTCCCTCTCTTATCTTCTCTTCACCCTTTAGTGCTTGGAATCACTTGTAAATATGAGAGAACGCGAGATTGATTGTGTAATCTTCCTCCATTAATAGTGAGTATTCTCCGGCTGCCCGTGGACGTAGGATTCACCCCAATCCGAACCACATAAATCTCTGTCCCTTTACCTATTATGTCCTTTTTCTTATATTTCCACCATGATTTCATCCGTTTCGGCCCTCATCTTAATTCTCGGACCATAAATCTTGTTGATCAGGGTCGTAACCTGCATCAGGTGCGTTTTCTGAAATTAAGATAATTGTTCTATCTTTTTCTGTTAACCAAAATACTCACTCATGTGGGCTATTTATAATTGTATGGGACCATTACCAGGTGTTATTAGGTACTAAAGATACCCTTTTGCATGTATTTTTTCATTTCAAAAGGCATCATATGTTTAAAGGCAAACACATTTTCTTATGTACCATTTTGCCACACTTTGGTAGCTTTGCCAATCTTATTTAGTGAAATACTATCGTATAGATTGCACTTTAATAGCGCCATGCTTTGAACTTACCGGCCATTTTTGTGCACAAAGACAACAATACTCACACAATGATAGTTCTAACAATTTCTTGTTCTCACGTTGTGTCCATTTCGGCTCTGGACCATATTTTAATTAGTAAGTGTTCGTTTATAAGCGGCATATTCACTTATTCACTTACAAAGGTTATTTTCCTATAAAGAGTATCATGTCATACTCCACCCTTAGGTATAGGAATCACTAAAAGTCCTAGTCTTACAATCACCACTTAGGGAGATCTCACACTCCACGGTTCTTTGGAATGAGTG
This sequence comes from Craterostigma plantagineum, assembly GCA_027422505.1. Taxonomy (NCBI): domain Eukaryota; kingdom Viridiplantae; phylum Streptophyta; class Magnoliopsida; order Lamiales; family Linderniaceae; genus Craterostigma; species Craterostigma plantagineum. Next base: position 8,392 of record JAPQWV010000515.1, on the reverse strand, counting down.
TAGTTTTTAGTTTTCACGTGTTTCACGGAACTGTCAAATTTTAGTTTTCCCATTGAACCAGAAGTTTGGGGATGTCCGATTCTCAAGGTTTGGTTACTGCTAAAATTGTTCTAATGTTGTGGATTTTATCTCATTCCACAAACAAGTTTCCTTTGCCTTTACATAGTCAACTGAAATAACCACTCGAGATCAACTGTATGTACGTGGTATTGTGTCTACGACATGTATGTCGAGACATAGCAGTGTAGAAACTTGTTTGTGCCCTTCCAATCCCCAATTTCATAATATATCATCACGACGGGCACCAGATTAGTCCAACATGGAATATTCAATTTTGGTTTTAATTTTCCATATTCATTACTACCTTCACAGTTTTAAACATTTTTACGTGAGCTTGTGTCCTACAAAGACTTTGAGGACTAAATCCTCTAAAGCCATCAACGCTGAAGTTACGAATTCCCGCCATTTTTTTTATCGATTGGTTTGCCGGAATTCAGCACATCTCTCGTGCATTCATAGAGTGGTATTGCCTTAAAGCAGAGTGCACAACGCTTGAATCATTTTTTTGACAACCCTCAAGTCCCGATGCTGCACCCAGTGGAGCAGCTATGGACGACGCTTCATTCGGGCATAGTCAGGCACCCACCTACGAGCTGCACCTTGCACAGTTGCGCAACATCCAACATGAACAATATCTTCAATGCGTGATGAGGCAACACCGCACACATCGGCACAACCCCCACAACCCTCCAACGCACAGCTCTGTGCATAGCGACATAGCAACACATCGACGTATAAGTGCCCAGCGAGCCGCTCCGTGCACCGCCACGCACTTGAGCGCGGCCCCCACATCTTGGGGGCCTGCATCTATTCGGTCGAGCCCAGATGAGCATCTTTATATGATGGGTAGGCAGTGCCGTGAGTCTCAATTGCCCGACTGCTTGGTCGCGTCTACGGTTGCCTCGTCTAAACTCAAGTGGTTTGGGTGCTGCTTTCCTTCAGAACAGGGCTCGACTTGCTTCAGCACACTAGCTTTTTGCTTTCACGGTGCATAGTCGCCATATATCTCGGGCTGCTATGTACAATACCGCAGTACAGAACATGCCTTTAATGTTTCTCGGTTTTACCATGTTCGGAACAGATACAATTGGTCTCTTTCATGGTAACAAAACGACGTTTCCGTATAATGATTTTTGCGCTTTCACTGCCTCCTCCAACATTCATTGTTATTTTCCTTTCCCTTATATTTTATTTTCCATTATCTATTTGTTTTTCACGACGTCACCACAATGCCTGGCGACGCTCTACAGCAGCCGAGCACACGGTAGCCCAAAGTGCAGTGGAGTGGTTGTGTTGCGTTCAACCACGCTTTGAGGCAGTAGCGTGTCCAATAGCATCAGTTGAACGAGTTACGACAGCATGCACAGCCACACGTCGCTGCTAGTGTTATTTTTAGTAACGCCTTTTCCTCGTAGTCGAGTCTTACACCAGAGAAAATTACCGATGCCATATACATCACAGCGTGCGAGCACGCCTCTCGGTGCAGCGCCATGCACCACAATGTGATTGTCATGCCGTCCGGCTGTAGGTTCCTATTTCGAGCTCATTGTGATGCAATATATTGTCGTTGATTGCTTATTTCCTTCACAATTCTGCCCCATCAGCGAACGCTTCCACCGCCAGTTATGTGCTCCTGAGCAGCCGCCACAGCGCCCGAAGGCTCTGCTCCGTGCTCATTATTGCGCTTGGTCGTTCCGACCTCTTTCTGATTTTTGTTTTGATCTGCGATGGATTTGTTGTCTTGATTTTGTCGTTGCACTCTTTAAGATATAATTCGGATATGAATAACAATTTAACCAAAGCAAATGAATCACGTCTTTAGCTTGTGCTACTTGCTTGTTAATTACACGCCTGACGTTGTGCCCAACTTGCTTCAAACTGACAGAACTACATGTAGACGCAATTTCGTCATCAAAATGTTATTTAAGTTTATAGCTTCTGAGTGGTTGGCTTTGGCTTTAGAATAAAAAGTGAACTCCCACGAATGGAGTCAAGCGAAGCACAAGTCCAGGCACGTGATAGACGTTCTGCTGAAGACGAACTTGCCCTGCTTAATACCCCTGTTACGACAAACGTCTTCGAGATACAACGACTTATATTTAGTGTGTAATGGTTTCTCAAATACACTAAACTTCAGCAAAGTTACTCTGTTTTGGGACTCGGCAAACGGACGAACCCCAAAAGACTGTATGCTATGCATTTTCTACAATGTAGAGAATTCTTCTATCTTTTTCTATTCATTAAATACTTACTCGTGTGGGGCATTTATAATTGTAGGAGACCATTACAAAGTGTCATCAGCTATGTATCTTTTCATTTCCAAAAGGCATCATATGTTTAAAGAAAAACACATTTTCTTATGTACCTTTTTGCCGATGTACCTCATTGCTACTGTTTCAAATGTACCTTTATGTTCTTTATAGATATGCCTCATTCATTCACTTTATCTTACACCATTCACTTTGCTTACAATATTATGTAACCTTAAACGTCCCTGAATAGGAACATTCAGTATTTAGAAGTATACAAAATCATGAATTTAATTACTCGGGTTAATATTTTTGTGTTTGAATTTAACTTAAATAAAAAAGTAATTGATACCGGTCAGTAAAGGATGTGGCCAGGAAGAACGACCATATAACAAACTACTTGTGACCAGAATATTCTACAACTTGGACAAATGACAAATCAGACCTGCCTCGTTGGGCTGTAAAAATAGTAAAGACTGGGGGAACCTGAAGCTTTCTGACATGCGTTAACTACAAGACTGCTAGCTAGAGCTGACTGGATTGAAGCTTAGCGGAATAAGCCATGAAGACAGAAACAGCACAAACCGAAAAAGCAACCGGACATACCCATTTTGGAAAAGGTCAATTAATGCTGCGGTCAGGACAAAACAGTACTATCTCACAACGTGCTTCAACTTGTAACTCAAGTATAAATACAGGGAATGCAAGCTGAAGAACGTGCTTCACCAACTTTGAAATTCTAAGAGCATGAGATAATAGAAAAGCTTTCAATCTACTTTCAATTCTCATCCACGAGCGGAAGGTGTTGCCTTATCATCGGTTGACTGGTTCAGTTAGTGAGTGTATTCTTAACGGACTAAAAATTATTGAAAGATACGGAATGTAAAGTCTAGAGTGCAAGGAGTTTAGTTAGCAAAATATAGCTCATAGAGTTATGTTGAGTGAGTCGAGTTAAGGAGGTTGTACTGCAATTGTTGAAAACCGAGACTTCTAGTGAAATAACTTCCTACAGGGGAAGAGGATGAGCCGTATGAGATTATCCTCCGAACTTCAATAAACAAACGCTGTCTATCTTACAAAGCACACACATACGTCCAATCTTATTCCTAAACCCGGCCGGTATTTTTCGCACAAACCAGTATTAATCTTTAACGAGACTAAAACCTAAAAAGATTAAAAATTAATCAACTGCGTATTCAACCCTCTAAACACATAAACCGATCCTAACATATGAACTGATTTGTACTCCAATAGTGTAATATTGGCTCCGCCCGTATGGAAATGATTCAGCGTGAGCAATTGATAAAAGATTCAGATGGTTCATTCACTAATATAACTTTACCATACCATTAGGAAAAAGTGACAAAATACCAAAGGCGACAAAAGAACACGAGGTTACAGCATTAAGGATACGATACATGCTTGATTGAAGAAGAAATCAAGGAAAAAATGTAAAAATGGAAGGATATGATACATATGACACTACCTACTACTAAGATTGAAGAAGAAATCAAGGGAAAAAGGTAAAAATGGAAAATGCTTCTTCGAATAATAATAATAATAATAATAATAATAATAAAAATAATAATATAATAATAATAATAATGTGCTGTAGACAGACTAGAGAGAATCAAACGAGCCATTCTTCAAGCGCTCCATCGGAGCTTGAATGCCCGTCTATGCCTTCTCATCCATTGGAAGGATTCCACTCTGCTGCTGCTGCTGCATATTACTACTACTATTACTGTAATTCTCCACATTTCCATTTCCTTGTTGCTGCACCTTCTCAACTCCGAAGAAGATGCTAACTGCATACTTTTCATGCGTTCCCCAATCGCGTCCAACGTTCCACCCGTAACTGCATCGAAAAAACAAAAAAAAAAACAAAATTCAACTCATCAATCCCTGCAGCATAATCTATCTAAACAGGAGGATGGATGGATGGATGGATGGATGGATGGATGGATGGATGGATGGATGGATGGATGGATGGATGGATGGATGGATGGATGGATGGATGGATAGATAGATAGATAGATAGATAGATAGATAGATAGATAATTCTTTGCTAACCAGATTGTAGTGTATCATTTCTTGGCTCCCCTGAATGATGATGAAATTCTATCTTCTTGGAAATATGATGTTGGTGGTGGCAATACCAAACTTGTAGGAGGCTCGAGTCGTGCCATTGGATTTCGTGAATCGTTGTTCACATTATTATTCGTAGGAGGGGAAAGGGAACCGTACTTTGAAGAAGGGTTGAGACCCAAAGGTGGAGGAGTAGATAACGGCACGTTAGAAGGTGTTCTACCTACCGCCGCATTTCTCTCCATCTGCCACAAGACGAATGTATATATTCAATTAAATTAGGCGCTGTAAGCATACTTCTTTTTTAATAAAATAATGTTTAGAAATAGGATTGCAGACAGACCTGGGCTAAACCATATCTGATATATGTTCGAAATGTTTCGCTGGCGTTATGTAGCTGACCAAATATATCAACCTGACATCATTTTGAAATATTTAGTGGAAGAAGACACAATTTGTTGCCATTTCAGACAGAACCGTGTGCATGTCGGTTAGCCATTGAAAAATTAAGAACAGTGAACCAAATTACCTGAGGATACAACTGCGTTATGCGGTACAGTTCGTACAGACCAATCGAGCATGTTTGCTTGTCTCCGATCTTTTTAAATATTGCTGCCAATTCTTGCTGTACTCAGGCACATCAATCGACGAGTTAATTCAGGAAAAAAGAGTCACAATAATTATGAAGATAATAAGCGTCTGAGAAAACTTCAGTTGAGCATCAGCAGAGTGGGTAGTAGCAGCAGCAGCAGCGGTTGGAAGTTATTTCCAGCCGTCTCGCTCCATTGACTTTGTGAAACGGGCACAGATGGTGTCAACATTCTCGCAGCAGCCAAAGTTTGCTTTGTTTACATGCAAGAAAACTTCCATGAGTATGTAAATGAACCATCCATTTCATGGTTAAAGAAAACCATGTAACCAGCGATTGTGTGGCCTGGTGCCAATCTTATCTCACTTGTGACTTAAGGTCAATATATTCAAGAATCATAGGCTGTGGTTGCATGTCTATTGGAACCAGGGAAAGATGGCCCTTAATGGCAGTTCCGCGGAGTTTAACAAGCTCATGCAGCACAGTTTTAACCATCCTTAGTGGTTTGTCATCAGCACCCGCTCTTCAATATCCAAGAGGAAAGTATCGGAAAGGCAAAAAAATGTAGAAGCATACACCCAACTAGTTGGCAAATAAGTCAATCACATGATTTTATGTGCATCGCATACCTCTTCCGAATTTCATCCATTCCTAATCTTGTAGGTATTATGGATACTTTGAAGAATGCGATCAAGGTCAACCCCGTATATTGTATTTTGCAGGACTTTAGATGATAAATATCTAAGGATTTGAAGCCATCACGAATGAAGAAAATATGTCGGGAAAAAAAATACTACCCTAGTTAGTTTAATTAGAAATTTAACCACCAAATCTGAAAATTTCTGATTTCGAACAATAACGGACTCGTTGACAGCTGGAGCTGGCCATCTTGATTGATCGAGAGGCCGAAAGAGGTTATCAGCACAACGAACGAGGAGGTCCGATCGGCATTATCCTGAAGTTGGAATAGAGTCAGGCAAAGTCGCAATAGCAAGACTATGTTTACAGCAAAGCTTCCAACAAAGATATGTTAAGATCTAGTACCAGAATCTTCAACATAAGGACATTCAGTGCTCTCAAAAGCTGACTGCCATCGTCCATCTGTGGGACCCTTTCATCCAAAAGCCACAAGAGTAGTTCTGTAATGAGGTTATCAAGAGTGCTTTCCTTGACTGCATGAGCAAATTTCTTGTTTTGAAAAGTCTGGAACAAAAACACAGGTAGATTTCCAGGCTAATGTTAAATTAAGGTAATACTATAACTCTGACAATACAGAAAGGATACACCCATCATTACCTGCATTAAGGTATTCAATACATATTTACACGATCTGGACGATGCTCCAACTAGACTAAAATCAAAAGTCTTTGCTACCTGTGATTGAAAAAAAGCATTGGTAAGGAGTCTAACAAATAAAGCTTAAAGCATTTTAGAAAAGGTGGAAAACATGATTAATTTGCCTTATTTGCCAGACATGAAACAAGCCTATCAGCATCTTCCAGTATTTCATCTGTTGTGCCGCTACACTCAGGATCAGCTGTTGCCTGCGTCAACTCATAGCACACTACTTTTATCCGTTCAACAGACATATCATCTTTGGCGTCCTGTACACCGCAGATATATCATCTTTGGCGTCCTGTACACCGCAGGTCCGTTGACCTTAGGCATCGATTATATTGTACGGTGCACCGTTTTATGACATAAGAAAAAAAATTTATATTCCGACAAGGCGTATTCCTTAGGGACATCAATAGTTTATCCTGGTTATAGCGCCAGCCTCGCTTAAATGCGTGGGTATAGCGCCCGCTCGCTTGAATGCGTGGTTATAGCGCCCGCTCGCTTAAATGCGTGGTTATAGCATCCGCTCGCTTAAATGCGTGGCTATAGTGCCGCTCGCTTGAATGCGTGTTATAGCGCCAGCTAACTTAGTATCTGGGCTCCTTGTCGGAGGCCTGGAATTTGAAGTAGTGGCAAAATGGAGCTCCTTCCTTCTCGGTTAATGATAAGGTCTCTGGCTTCGGATCTCCGGAGTTCGGATGTCAGCCTGGAGCTATCTTTTAGGTCCCCTGGACCTTCGCGTGTCAGTGCGGAGCTCGGCTTCTTTGCCTTCAATCCAGCACGGAGCTAGGTTTCAGCTGGTTTGGAGATCCCTTATAACGGACTTCGCATGCTGGCGATGAGCTCGGCATGGAGATCTCATGCACAAAGACCATGTTGTCGTTTTCAGCACAGAGCTGGTCTTTAGGTCCCAGGCAATTCGGGCCTTCATGCCAGCGTGGAGCTAGGCTTTTAGGTCTTCGTGCCAGCAGGGAGCTGGGCTTCTAAATCCCCGTGGTTTTCCACATGCCAGTGCAAAGGAGGACTCGACCTCTCGGGGATCTCCGAATGGCAGGGCGGAGCTGGGGTCCTATCTCCCTCGGGTCTTCGAGCGCCGCAGTCCTTAGGATGTTTTATCTAGGCACGCAGCTGAGACTATAGATCCCTATTAAAAGCTTGGGGACTTTGCTGCCGGTGCGGAGATTAGGCTTTTCAGGTGCTAGTACGGACCTTGCTTTGAGGCCCGTCGGACCTTCACGTGCCCATACGGAGCTGGGTATTAAGGTTATCCCGCGGATCTTTGACTGCTTAGGTATATGATTTCGGGCCATGCTGGAAGTTGGAATCTCCTCTTCCTGGAGCTCCTACTATGATAAGGATACGATCCTTAAATGGAGCTGGCTCCTCCTATTTGGAAGATGCGGCGATTGTCTGTCTTTAGTTGGCACAGATCCCCCGGACCCCTTCTTGGCTGCCTTCTGACCTTGGTTGAGTCTATGCCCAACGGACTTCCTAGACGTCATATGAGGATGGGTCCTTTTTGATCCGTCAAACAATAAAAGTTGTTAGTGTGATGCATGTATTTATAATGATATTGTAAATAAATGAAAACGAGATTTAGAGGGTCCTGGAGTTCCGGCTAAGAGCCTTTTCATCACGGGATGTCTCCCGGCTGGTCAGGATCTCCTCCATGTTGTTCATGACAGCATGAGGCTCCGTAGGACCCCAAGGAGATATCCCAACGGCTCCCTATCCTGAGGTTGGGGTGGTTTTCCGTGGGCACGTCTCTCGCCTATTTCTTCTTGCATAACAGCTTTATGGAAGTCTGAGGGAGCTCTTGGACAACGACACAGTGAGCTCTCATCGTGGAGGCCGTTGGTTGGTGCACTCATTTTTTACGGAGAAAATGGTGGTGGGTGCCCCAGGGCCGCCATGTTGGACCTACTGATGTTGTGTGGAGGTCCTCGTCCTCCCTTTGTCGATGAAAGGGTATGACCCCCTAGTCCTTAGCATCTTGGATCTCTCATACCGCCGTGGAGCTCCTATAATAGATCCACTGGGCCTTCCTGTGCTCGGACAAAACTGGTTT